>BNCR01000005.1:17026595-17576348 GCA_014656515.1 Oryzias celebensis
CTAAATTGTGGGGCTAAATAAAGTAAAATATTTGATGACATAAATATTATCGACAATTTTTTACATTTAATGAGCTATTGTTTTGGGGTTTTTTTACCATTCATTTCTTTTGGATTTAACATACAGTGAGTTTTGAGAGTTTTTTATCAAACAAAGTTTTGTTTTTTCGTTTTGTTTTTTTTTAGTTAGCATTTACTTGAAAAATGTGTTAGACTTTAAATAATATTTTTGTCAGAGCAGAAAACTGTTCTTCTCAAAGTTTGGCATGAGGTAAGAATTGTCCTAGAATCAGAGTAACACACACAATTTCACTCCATTTTCCTCCTTAGCACTTTAAATACAGATTTACATTTCTTTAATCCTCACATTCAAATCTGTCCGTTGTCCCAAGTGAATTTACTACTGCAATAAAAAGTGAATAAATAAAGAAAGAAAACATAGCATCACACATTCACCAGAAATATCCCTATCTTGAGGCTGTTATCATGCACCTCAAATACTATACCTGAAGGATAATGAATCACTATCCCCCTTGGATTAAAGTAATCCAAACAGAGGCAATGCCTCAGCACTTTATTCTTCCTTCAGAGCACTAAGCCATGGTTCATGCATCTACACAATTTCAGCCAAATGGCTGTGGGTGACAAGACCTTATTTAATTTTGGACTTAAAATTGCAGAAGCTTTTTTTATTTATTTATTTAACAAAAGTCACAGCAGCACTTTAAGCCTGTTGTTTTTTCTTTAACTTAACATTTTGTTACTGAAATCTCCAGTTGCAGTGCAGTCAGTCAGCCCTCTCATCTATTGGATCCCACCTGCTTTCTTCACATTTGTGGACTCATCTCTTAATCAGTTAATTCAAAGAATTAGCTGAAAATCTTAATACGCAGAAATTAAGGAGCAAGTCTTCTCAAGCAACAAAACCAAACCTTGTATGACATATATTAATTAAGACTGTAGTAAGTGGAGTCATTGATTTAACTAAGGGATCCATTGGAGAAAAAAATGGCTTAAAGACCCATTCCAATGAAATTTGTGTTTGGTGTTTTTAACATGTTATGGTCTTTTTCTGATGATGGTGGACATAAAAAAATGAAGCTCAAAGTTGTATTTCTGGGTATTTCTCTTTTCAAGTCATTGTGAATCAGGAGGAAAAAAAATGCAGTTTAAAAAACAGTGTATTTGTGATGTAGAAAATATGCTGGGCAGGCCACACGCTCTCTGCTCCACTCCATATGGAGGTTTCTCTTGAAGACAACTAAATTCATGTACGTCTTCATCTTCCTCTTCTGAGAAGGCATCTGGCTCAAAACTGTACGGCTGAAAAGCTCCGATATTGCTTGCGGTAATGATAGATTGGGTGTGTGAGGGACTGTAAGCTAGTGGGAGAGTGGGTGACGAGAACTGTGGGCGGACTAACTCAGGGCCCACAGTCCAACCCAGAAGTCAGAGGTAAACTTCTGATGAACTACTGCTGCTTTGCTTATGTCCTACAAAACTACTTTTTTTTGTATTTTGTCTAAAACAGCATAATCGTTATTAAAAAACCATGGGGAACACTTTTAAAATATCTCAAAAGATAATGTGGCTCTTTAAACAAACACTAGTTAACAAAACAAGTGGAAAATCAAAACTACTATGTGAGACTAAATGGAGGTCATGGAGTTGTTTGATTTTCTGCAGATTTTTTTTTTCTTTTTTTTTTTGGTCTCTATGAGTCATCTCATGCATTTGGTTTAGTGGGACTCAACTTCCTGTCTTGTTTCTTGAAAACAGTTTTAAAGTGTGCAGCTAAGAATAAACAGAAGGGCCTGACTTCCTTTTTTTTAATAAGCAGGGTAGTCAGACACAGTCTGTTCCCTATTCACTCAGCCCTGAAGAGGAATCATATATCATCTGACAAAAATGCTTACCTCACTTCCCCTCACAGGGCAAAAGTGACATTTGTGCTAATCTTCACACGTTATCAGGTTTTACTTGCAGTTGCCCCGGTCTCTTAAAGAATTCTGGGTGACTTTTCAAATAGCCAGATAAGTCACGCGTATTTAACCTCTGACTCTGCAAGCTAAAAAACATATCCAGCATTGTGTTCATCCCATCACGGCCACACAAGCTACAAACATTTTTATAATGTGGCAGACGGTCCAGTGTGGCACTTTAGATACCACAGGCACACTGTGAGAAGTTTTTAATGTCAAGTACAAAAGATAATTGGAAGATCTGATGCACTAACATGAATCTGAGATTGTTTTACTATATAAAATGTCTCATGTGAATGTTTATTGACCAATAAAGTCTATACTTGAGTCGTCACATTTCAAAAAATCTCATGAAGTTGCCAATCAAAGGCCTTTGCCTGTTATCTGTGAAATTGTATCACTTATGTCTTGCAGATCAATAAATCATTGAGTTCAAGCAATGGTGTTCATCTCTTGTATGATATCATTTGTCCATCATTACATTATTTTTGAGGGTTTTTTCACACACCCAACAGTAATCAAACCAGATTAAATGAACGGTCATAATGTATTTCTGGTGCCATCAGAAAAGCGATCGCTTTTATAGCGATGCGTAAGAACCTCCACCCTATACCACGATGTAATATGGGTTTTCACCAACCGCCCATGTAAGGGTTTCTATGCATTCCAAGCGATTTATCACTGAACAAAAAGCAGTGTCACATTTGACGTTTTGCATAGTGAGAAGAGTGGGAGCTAACGGATAATTTTCTGGGCAAAGGAAGCTTGAAGTAAGTATGAACTTTACTTAGTGAATATCTGCAGAACTAATCATGAAAAGCTAGCACTTATTTATTTACTTTTTTTCCATTTTTTTTTTTTTCATGAAAAGTCTAATTAAAATCCAAAGCACAAAATTTGGTTGGAGGAACAACTCCCCAAACTGACAACATTCTACCCAATTTAAATACATAATAAGGTTTAAGGTTTAAATAAGGTTTAAATAAAGACCTGGAGGAAGACTGGATTTGGATTTTTTTTTTATGTTCTGCTACTTTATGTATGACAATGATTGCTATATATTGGTTAATTTGACCATAAATTTAAAATGAGCAAAAATATTTTAGAAATAATCACAAATCCTGTATCGATTCTCCAACCTACCGAGGGTTCAGCTGTTGTTCACATTGTTCACAACATTGACGATTGTGTTGTTGTCTTTTTGAAAAACTACCACCTGGAAAACAAAGTATCACTAAATATCGTAATAAACAACCTACACCTACGTACAAAGTGAAATAGTCATTATTTGGATCAAAGCTGTGGCTCTGCAAACCTCTTTAATTCCTAGCCTTGGTAGTTTCTTCTTTGCTCTGTCCTTGGGACATTGTTTTGAGTCATAGAGTAGATAAATGCTTTGGATGGATTGGATTAAACAGCTCAACCGTGCCACATCACAAGAAACGTGACCTTCACAAGCGTCTCTGTGTGACTAACAAAGGACTGAGCAGGAATCTTAGATCAGTTTGCACACAAAAGTGGATGACACATGAAAGGCCTCTTTTTGCTGGGCTGTAGATGTTGAGGAACAAGCGTGCTCTTTCAATTCTCCCAACCTGAGGTCTTGAAATGTAAAATAGCCTCTTGAAAAGTCAATCTTTTAATAAAAATTATGTTTTTGTCTTAAACCTTTATGTGTATTAGAACATTTATCACCAGAAATTATGAACAAAAATGTTACTGACATCCATCAGACTTTCTGACAGATACCGATAGGGACTTATTCAAATAACTTCTTTTTTGGGGAATTGGGGTAAACCTGGTTTACCACGACACAAAACCTTGCAAGTTATATTAATGTGTGTTTTTGCCAGCAAGTTACATTCTTATACTACCTGTATCAAGTTAAAACATATTCTCTGCGTCTCAACGTTTATACCCTTAAAATGATTATGCTAAAACATTTAGCCCTTTTCTATGTTTGGATATTGAGCAGTTATACTGCTGGTACATGCAGCCACTTGACTCCAGAGGCACTTAGAAGGAGTGAGCCACTAGGTGGGATTTCACATTCCTCATTTACAATGTCTTAGACTGTCTCCAACTGCCTTCCCATGTCATGCAGCAAGTCAAGTCATCCCTAGTTTGACAGACTGATGTCATATGGCAATGACACACGAGAAGCTCGAAGGCAGCATTTCTTGACCTTTCCTGGTCCACAGCTCTGTATTTTGGTCTTCCAGGCTCATATAATGTCGAGCTAAGACGTGTGACATTGACCGTTAGAAACATCTGAATGAAGTTAATTAGAATGACTTTAAAATATTTCAGATGGTTGGAAAATGTAATTCAAAAAAGCATTTCAGTCGCTAAAAAATGTTTTCAAATAAGAAAGATGCAATTGATTTATACATCCATATCAAATGGGGTCACTACCATGTAGTGTGAATAATTTATCAATGTTATTTACCAATCTGACTGTTTGATATAGTGTTTGTATAACACCTGTGATGTCTGACATGTTATTTACCTCATTTTTGTATTTTCTTTAAGATTTTTTTGTCATAGTCTTCGCAGTTCTGTCAGTAGCATGACTTTGTATTACAGTGTATTTGTTTATTCACAACTTTATTTAGCAAAAAAATCAGTTTTAAGCAAATTTTTAACACCAATGAAACAAAACTTACAGGAATGAAGACTCAGTAAAGCAAATAAAGAAACAAATTCTTAAATGATATAAAAAAATGTAAAGTCAGTCTTGTAACAAATAAATAAAAAGTTGACACTTTCATGTTAAAAACATCTGTATTTAAGAACCACAAATCCACATGTTGCTGTTTTTTCTGCTCAGCCTTAAAAGAATTATTTACTTGAACTGACAAACAGCGGAAAAGCAACAATGAGCTCAAAAACACCCAATGAAGATCCAAAAGGCTCAGGTAAGTCCAGCTTTGTGCTTGTTCTGCTTGTACATTCATTTTTTATAACATGTTCTAGAAAGCCACAATCTTTTTTTTTAAACATGGTGATAGTTTAAGAAAAAAAAGCAAAAAAATCCTTGATTAAATATTTTTAAGGAAATCAGTTTCTCTTAAAATCTCAGATTAACAGAGTAGAAAGCCTCAGCACTCATCAGAGATGCTGTGTTGCTTTGAGCTCTGCTTGCATAAATTAAATGCATAATGTTAAAGCAATGAAACATGATTGTTTTTTTGTAAAAAAAAAAAAAAAGGGTTTTGAACTGTTTAGAATTCACAACTCAACTTTACTTTTTTGTGTACTGCTTTTTAAACTTTTATATTGGTCATCACAGGTAAAGATTATTAAACAGATTGATTTGTGTACATTCAGCTAAGATTGTGCTTTTTTTAACACAATTTTTTAAGTAAACCTTTACAAATACTCAGCTTAATCTAAAAGAAGTCCTCTCAAGTAAACTAAAACTAGCTATTGTTCATTTGTCATTGCACTTTTGCTGTTGTGTTTTTGAAGTTCTTTTTTTTATTAGTTGAGTCAAAAATGATATTAATGAAATATGATCACCATCTCCCTCAAGGTCAAGAGGGAAAAGTTCTAAACTTTTATCAAAAATTTAGAAATTCACAGTTTTGAAAGGATTTTGGGAAAGTATTAGCAAAATAACTAGACTTTGACTCCTGCTTACTGGCATTCAATATAAAGCTTATTTAGAATAATATCATGGTTTAAATGTCACTGATTTCCCATTTACATGCTACAATTCTTATAAAGAGTAGCCCTAAGTGGCAGCTGCTAGGATGTATTTAAAAATGTCAGACTGTGACTCAAAAGACTTTGTGACAAAGATATCTGATGTTTGGATGTTTGTTGCAGCTCAAAATCCAACGGCGCTTCCAGGAGTGTTTGTTATGCAGAAAGAAGCAACAGCCTGCTTGACTTGAATTATTTG
This sequence comes from Oryzias celebensis, assembly GCA_014656515.1. Taxonomy (NCBI): domain Eukaryota; kingdom Metazoa; phylum Chordata; class Actinopteri; order Beloniformes; family Adrianichthyidae; genus Oryzias; species Oryzias celebensis. The sequence goes on from BNCR01000005.1 coordinate 17,032,484, forward strand.
TGAATCAGTGCTTGAGGGACAGGGAATCCTGTCTGCATTCAGATGATTTAAGAACTTAAACTAACCCCTTGAGAGATGACACATACCATGTGATGAATATTCAATACATGCCCCCGAGCCACAGTGAGGCTGTCAAAAAGCAAGTATGCTGAATAGATAATCTAAAAGTGACTCACAGAGGACTAAATGAAATAAGTTAGCCCTTGACATTACTAAAGCGAGGTGGGACAAAGAATGCAGTTTAGATTAATTTAAATTCTTAAAATGTGTGTTGGTGGATTTTTTATTATTATTATTTTTTGGAAACTTTTCACAAACTTGCCAAAAACATGCATTTGCATGTCATTTTATGCCTCAGCACTCAGCTTCGGTTGGATAGAAGATAAGTCTCAGTCAAAGCTGTTTGTTGATTGGTTTAATTCTGCACCACAAGAGTGCTGTATGACATTTTGTTTACTCGTTCAGGTTGTTGTGAAGTGAATAATAAAAAACAAAGCTCGGAAAACCAGAAGCAACTCTGCCTCATTATTAGTTTGACGCTTGTAAGGAAAGCGGCTCATTTCAGAATGACAGATTACAGGAGACAAAGAATGACAAATCTATTGCTTTTCTTCTTTTCCCCTTAAAATGATTCTTATATTTGAGCAGAAAATGTATGTTTATGCATTTACTAAAAACTCCTCAGATCTACAGTTTCAATTAGAGGAGCAAAGTGACACAAATTAACCTAAACTTTTGTTTAAATGCACAGAAAAATTGACAATTTCTGTTTGATCAAAGAAACCAAAGGCTCTGTCATTCTGCAGAAGCTGTCAACCCTGACAAAACCAAAGGAAATAGTGCCCTCTTGTGGGATTCTGATGGATCAAATCAACTTCTTAGAGTGACTACAGATGTTCACAAAGTTAGAAAATAAAAATATAACTGTATAACTGTAACTATAACTGTTTAGATCATAATTGGAAGGTCATCATTGTTAATGACAAACTGTTCTCAATTGGTCCTCCTGATAAAACACAGGTTTAACAAAAAACTACTTAAAAAATCGTATTGCTTCTCTTCGTAAATTCTGACTTTGGATCTTTGCAAAGCAGTAACATAATTTGTGTTTGTTTTCTGCATTTGAACACGTTGCAAAATACAAATAATGTTTATTTATTTATTTATATTTTTTTTTTGAAACCTGCATTTTTATATTTAAGCATATAACCCCTTACAAGCCATTTCTGTTCACTCTTGAAATCTCCCTTTGTCTCTAATTCTGACAGTTGCCATCAAGAAAAGATCCCGAGTTCCAGGGGTTATGGTAACTCAGTTTGTTGAGCAACTCCCTCTAGGAAAGGCAACTCCTGATTTTACCCGGAAACCAATGGCTGTGACTACTCAGGAGGGTAGAGAAACACACACACTGATGAATAACTGACTGAAATCAACTGTATCATCTTTCCAATATCTCGATTTCAGGTAAGAAAGTGTTCTTCAAAGCTATGGTGAGTGGAGAGCCTGCACCAAAGGTCACGTGGAGCCGCAACAAAGGGGAGATGAATGATCCAGAGAAGTACAAGACCAGATATGATGAAAGAACTCAAGAACACATCCTTGAGGTGAGGAGAAAAAGAAAAGAATATACCTGATGTGCATTTTTATTACTGTAAAAGTCATCATGCACACTATTATATTTGATTTCATTAGATAATCAACATAACACTTGACCAAGCTGATGCCTACAAGTGCTTTGCCACCAACGAGTATGGAAAAGCTGTCTGCACAGCCACTTTGACAGTCATTGACGGTTAGGTTTATCAACTAAATGTCATTGCTAATACAATCAATAATTCAATTATAAATATTTACTAATTATTTTTTTTATTTTTCCCAGTTGGCAATAAAAAAAAATCTCAAGCAGGTATGAACCTCATCTGAGAACTCAAATCCCATAATTATAGAGGTTCTGTTCACTTTTACAAATGTACACTTTCTTCTCAATCAATAGTATTAATAATGGTAGTAATAATGCTTTTTTTTCTTTTAATTTAAAGTTAAAGTTCATATTTTTATGAACACAAGATTATTTTATTTTTATAACTAATTGTTTCTCCCACAGAAAATGGGCAACCAACTCAGAATTTTAGATCAATGCTAAAGAAAACGTGAGTGAAGCAAAACAAATACAAATCAGATCAGAAATCTTATAAACATCTATGAATTCAAGTAGAATGAGTTAAATAATATATATATATATATATATATATATTTTTTTTTTTTTTTTTTTTTTTTTTCATTTCAGTGAGGGTGTCAGGAAAAAAAAGCCCCTCCCACCAAAGAAAGAGGGAGAAATTGATCCTAAACTCTGGGAACTCCTTCTCAGTGCATCAAAGAAAGACTATGAAAGAATCTGTCTGGACTTTGGAGTTACTGACTTTCGTTGGCTGCTGAAAAAGCTGAAACAGATGAAAACGGAGATGGAAGATGAACAGTCCAAGGTAAACCTTAATATATCTAACTGTTAAAAAATAGGTTTTGAACTTGTAAAACATTTTCTTGAAAGACTGACACTTTTGGTAAGTAGGGAAAAGAACCATATTGATGTTAGATTGAACTGTCTCATTGAATTATTATAACTGTATTGTTTTGCTAAACACCATTCTCAAGGCTGTTAGTGTTAAAATGTCGAGGCTTTTATGTTGAAAGAAGGGCTTAAAATTGAGCATAAAGAGAGTATTTTTTTCTCCTGTAACACACATTTTTCTTTATCTGTTGCATGTTGAACTTTATCTCTGGTTTTGTCTTGGTGATCAGTGCAACTGCAATTTCTTTGTGGAAAAAAATGAAATATTCTGATTGTAGGTTGTGGAGAAACTAGATAATGTCAAACAAATTCAAGTGAAACCAAGTGGGAGAGCTGAATTCAGCTTTGACATGAAACTTGTGGACAACAACAGTTCAATCAACATATACAAGGTAGGAAATGTGTTACTGGACTAAAATAAAGAAGTGCAGTAAAAAGTAAATCTCTTAATTATCTTTATTTGACAAGGACGGGACAGGTCTCTCCTACGATGATGATAAAAACTCTAAGCACAGCCTGACAAAAGCAGGAATAAACTATGTTTTTAGCATCAAAGATGTGGAGCCTGCAGATGCTGGTCTGTATCAGGTAGATGTTGAAGACACAAATGTTCTCACAACTGATTTTCAAGGTAAAATAAAAGCAGCTTCTTTTGATAAATTGAGAAACTCTGTCAGGATTAGAAATAATTCGGTACCATCTTTCTCCACTTCTCAGTGCCAGATGTGAAATTTGTTGCCAACATTAAGAGCACCGAAGTCACAGAGAGCGAAGATGCCCTCTTTCAGTGCGTCCTGTCAGCACCACTCAACAGGATCATCTGGTCGACAGAAGACTCTTCACTTGAAGATGGAGAAAAATATCAGATCACTGTGTCAGAAGACAAACTAATGCACACCCTGAGAGTGAGAAACTGTCAGATGGCAGATAAGGGAACATATTCTGCCATTGTTGGCGTTACCAAAAGCAGTGCCTCCCTCACAGTGGGAGGTGGGCCAAGTTTTTGTTTTTCTTGAATGTAATCAGCTTAACTTTATGTGACACAGAAGTTCAGCAAATGTTGGATAGAAAAAAAAAAATCTGTGAATATTTGTTCTCATATTGATTTCAGTCAATGCAAGTGGACACAAAGGCTCAAAACCCAAGGACCAAAGCAACCAGTTAACAGAAAAAACTGATGGGGATTCACACCATATGGACAAACATATAGAGTCAGATAAAAATGCTTTAAGTACAGGAGATGGAACTGTACTGGGAAGTGGGGCAGGTGGAGACGGTGCTTTAGATGATGGCAGTGGTGCTGGTTTGGGTGTTGGGACAAATGAAGATCAGCATGGTGGAGATGGCCAGACTAAGAATATTTTAAGCGATGGAGATGATAAAAGTGTAACAGCTGACACAGGCGCAAACAAAAAGAGGAGAGGACAGAAGGATCTTTCAGGTTCTGATGCAGTGAAAGGTAAAACTCTGCAACATTTGTCAAACAAGAAACAATAAGTGTGGTTTTGCAGCAAGCAAAATCAGCAAGTTAAACCCCAAACAAAAGTTCAGTTTGTAATAACCCAAGAAAACATTTGACAATGTTGGATAAAGAAAAAAACGTGTTTTATTCTGTTTTATTTGTTTTTACATTTTTAAAATGATAAATAATAATAATACACAGTCATCTCTACAGCCAAACAATATCCTATTCCTCTACAAAAGTGTGCATGAATATTACGATAAGTTTTTTTTTGTTTTTTCCTGTATATTCCATCAGATCTATTCCATCACTGGTATCACTCATTTGTAATTCAGGGAAAAAGACAAATCATTATCACACAGAATTTGAAAAAAAAAAAAAAAAAAAAAGTTGGCCTTTTTTAAAATAATTAAACTGTCATCCAAAATATAAAGCTTTTTTCTTCTTTTAAAAAAACAAAAAGAAAGAAAAGAAGAAATAAAAATCTGCTAATTAAAATGAAGCTTCAATCAAGAAATAATAAACATCTTGCAGAGCTCTAAATTGACCACTAGAGGGAGACGTGCAATTTGTAACAGAGCAAACTTCAGCAATAGTACAATTTGAGGAAACAACAATTCACTCTACGTTCAAACCTTGATTTTTGGGTCATGGTTGTGTTTAGGTTTGATATATCTTTGTGTGTTACAACACACAATTAAAAAAAAAATCATAAAAATTCAAATAATACAGTAACAATAAATAAAAAAAATCACTTGTCACATACTTTGTGTAATGTGGTTAAACAATAAGTAATAAATTCTTTTTAAATGTACGTGTACACGTTGAACAATTTCAATGTAATTTACTGCTATTAAGTAGGAATGCAACAATTCAATTTGCTCATAATTCAGTTTTGTGGTGTGACATATTTTCAGTTGAGAACCATCACATCCCCAGTAGATTTGCTTAAGATTACTTGTTTGGCTAATCTTTTTCTTTTATTTTTTAACACTAACCCTATCACTTGTAAACCTGTCAAATAACAAATTTTGTGCATCTTTTATCTCAGATCGAGGGGTCCAGTTTGTCAGCGGGCTGTCAGACACGGTTGCAAACGTTGATGAAAAAGTGGAGCTTTCCTGCAAATTAAGCAATGATACTTCTGAAGGAAAGTGGTATAAGAATGGAAGGCTGGTATGTTCCACTCCTCAAGAATTATTCATGTATGAGATAAACAAATGACTACAAATTACATTCATTACATTTTTAGATGCAAAACAGTATTTATTTTGAACTGTGAGATTACTGAAATAATTTTATTTTCCTTTATCTGACAAGTTAACCGATGGGGAGGGAATTAAAATAATCAAAGATGGAGCCTGTCACCGATTGATTATTGACTGCTGTAAAAAAGACGATACTGCCGTGTATCGCTTTGAAGCTGAAGGCCGCAAATCAGAAGCAACACTTAATGTTCAAGGTCGGCAATAATTACTCGCTTCCAACAATAAAAATACAAATATATTTCTATGCTCCAAACTCTTTGCTTTGGCTTTGCAGATCCTCCATCTCTTGATCCTGATGCTCTGGGAAAATTTAACCAACCGGTCATTATCAAGGCCGGTGAAAATGCTGAATGGAAGCTGCCGTTTTCAGGTGGAGCACCAATGACCATACAGTGGTACAAAGATGATGAAGAACTTTTGCCGGCAAGTAATGTGAAGATCGGAACATCAGACACAGAAAGCCAACTACGCCTTATGAAGTGTCAAAGGAGAGACAGTGGGCAAGTTAAAATAAAGATTAAGAATGAATTTGGAACTAAAGAAGCATTTTCAAGACTTGTTGTACTTGGTGAGTTAACAGTGAGAAAAATATGGTTTAAATCAGGATTTACTATAAACACCTTTTTTTCATTGAGAACAGACAAACCAACAGCCCCACAAGGCCCCATTGACATCATGGAAAGTGCTGCAACATCTGTTGAATTCAAATGGAGACCACCAAAAGACAATGGTGGATGCCCTATCACAAGTTACATCATAGAGCGGCAGCAGATTGGCCGCAACAAATGGTCAAATCTTGGAGAGATCCCTGCAAACCCAAGTTTCAAAGACTCCGACGTGGATCCAGGAAGAAGATACTGCTACCGGATCAGAGCAAAGAATGCAGAGGGAGTCAGCGATTATTTGCAGACAGACGACATAGCAGCTGGTGTTTTACGTAAGTCTCTAGCAACAAACTGATTTATCTGAATCAGGATTTTTATTTTAGCGCCAAAAATGTGTTTTATGTATCTTGAGTTTTCAGCTGCAAACATGCATGAATGTTATCAAATTAAAAAGGAAAAGGGTTTTCAAAAAAAAATAAATAAATAAAATAAAATTTATAGTTGGTTTAGAATATGAGGTTTGACAAAAAAAAGATTCATTTTAATGTTGTTTGTAGGTACAAGATGTCTATTTATAGTTTTCCGTTGTTCACAATATATGCTGTTTTAATGGAATACAAAAAATCCATTAACAAACAATAACAGTTCAATTTTTTATAGTTATGATTGTTCTTATGATTTATTTTAAATGACTGAAGGTCATGAACACATTTAGATAGTTTCTATTAGGCCACATTCAAAGAAGTGTTGTTCAGTGATTAAATTGTGTATTTAATAATAAATTGTTCTTTACATCCAGACTTTATGCTTCCATTCTTTAATTTAAAGGACTAAACGTGTGATGTAAATCAAACTAAAATGTTGTGATAAAATCCGTCAACCAGCGCCTCAATACTTTTATAAATGCCTCCATAATGTAGAACGACAGTTTTTAATCAGAAGCGTTGCAATCGGCAGATCCATTTGTACAAAGTATGGGTTTCAGTAAATACTACAGCAGTCTTGAGATAACAAAGATTTATAATTCTTTTTGTAGAGCAAGCAAGAATTCCCAAATCAAAAACTCAATAAGATTTCCTATAGGTGCAGATAAATGTCATTACTAACGAGAGAAAATATGTTTTGCCATCCATGCCTCATATCTCTAAAAGTTATGTTTCTTTTTTTCAGTTTTCATCTATAAGTATTACTGTGCCTAAGGCATAAGACTCTGTTCTTTTTTTTGTTTCATCAGTGTTAAAGTAACCACTCTAACAGCAGCAACGTCTCAAACCAGCCTCGAATGGTGTTTCATTTTCAACTTTTCTCTTCATTTTTCTGTCTCACAGGTTATCCTGGATCTCCATCAACACCCAAAGTGGTCAGTGCCTTTAAAGACTGTATTAACCTGTCATGGTGTCCTCCATGTGACACCGGAGGAACTAAAATCATTGGGTACAATTTGGAAAAAAATAAAGCAGGCACAAATTACTGGAGCCTTGTAAACCAGAAGGGGCCGATTACAGGTATTACTCGGCCTGCACTGTCACTACGGCAGCACCAGATAATAAAGAATGATCTCCAACAGTGATGATTCAATATGGGTCTACTTTATTGTATATAGATACAATGTATGCAGTCAAAGATGTCTTTGAGGGAGCGGCATATAAGTTCAGAGTTTCTGCCATCAACCTGTCAGGTGCTGGAGATCCCAGTATTCCATGTGACACAGTTATTGCTAGAGATCCTATGAGTGAGTGAATCACACAGCACTCCTGCAGAAATCCCTTTTCTGTGACTTTTTAGAATATGTAATAAAACCCAAACTCTCTCACTATAATTTCAGAACCCCCTGGCAAAGTAATGGACCTTAAATTAACAGACTCCAGTTACACCACATTTTCTTTGGCTTGGGCTAAGCCTAAGGAAGTGAAAGGAGTGGAAGACGAAGCCCAAGGGTACTATGTGGAGATCAGACCAATAGAGAGCCTTGAATGGACCCGCTGTAATTCAGTCCCCATAACTCTTACTTCCTACACTGTGCTGGGCCTCAAGGCGATGGCCACATACTGGGTGAGAGTATTAGCCACCAATTACGGAGGTGATGGAGAACCTCAGGGCTTTGACAAGTACATCATCGCCATGCCACCTCCTGGTAGGAAACAGAGCTTTTAAGGTGTATTCACATCGAACGCAATTCGCACGGCGGAGGCAGCTAGATTCAGTTTAAAGCCAATGTAAGGATGCGATTTGAGCGACTAGATCAAATAGTAGAAAAATGAATTCAATATGGCCGAGCGATGGAAGGATTTTCGCTCTGAACTTCCATCTATTTTTTTAATGTTGTTGATGTTTTTCTTATTTTCATCAAGAGAGATAATACAAAGATCCCCAGTTTTATTTTCCCCTTTAATACTCAAACTGGGCCACAGATAGATGGAAGTACTGTTTAAAACATAACCGCTGCAGGACTGCAGCAATCTGCACCAGGAGAGACTCTGGTGAAATCATACAAGGCTAAACCAATTAAAAAACAGGCCTATAGTACACTAAAAACATGCTTGCCGGCGCCTCTGTAGAGCTCTCCAACACAAATAAACACAAGCTCCTCGCTCAACATCATCCATGTTTTCCATGATGTGGTCAACAAATGAAGTTTGTCTGCAGTTGCTCCGTGGTCAGCAGTAGCCAGCCAGTAGACGTGAATTTGACCTTCTATTCGCAAATTCGGTGTGTGTACAGCATTACAGTTTCTGTTGGTAAACTTTAAATTGGTTAAACATTTTGCGTGTGTCCAACAATATTTTAAAAGTTGTTGTTGCTTTAAGGGAGAAGGAACTTATTATTTTATGAAATCTGCAATGAAACATAATTTTGATTTTTCTTTTTTTTTAAAACACATTTAAAGGGGCCATCCCATGATTTTCTTAATCAATCAAACTGTATTTATTTTAATGTGTAATCCTTTCAGAGTAAACTGTATCCTTATATATGATCATATATTACCTTTGGAACACTAAAAAACAAATTATTTATAAAACATTAGTCCTTTTTGTGGACTTTTTTCATACCTGGAAGGCAAACGGCTCGATATCTGAGGCACTGCCTTTACCTCTTTGTCGGTCCTGCCCATTTCACGACGTTTTCTACTAAAGCCGGTCTCAGTGAGCCTGCGCGTGTCCGCATGCTAACAGATCCGCAACATCCGCGAACTCTCCCTGAAAAGGGCTTCCCTCAATCTATGACGTCATATCCTGAGAACCCGCTCGTTTTCATGGGTAGAGGAGGGGCTGCAGCAGGTTTTTGGAAGAATATGAATGGATCAAAACACCTCTTTAAGGTGTTTATAGTGAGGGATGAACAGTATAATACACGTCAGGTCTTAAAAAGCTGTTTTTTTTCATGGCATGGTCCCTTTAAATAGAACTTTGAAAATGTTACGTTAATCTATTTTAAATATTTGCACATTGTAAAGTAAAGAAATTTTTTTTTTTTTTTTTATGTTAGTAAAACCCAAGTTTAAAGACCGCAACATGAAGACCTTTATGGTGGTGAGATCTGGAAACACGGTTCGCCTCAACATCAACTTTGAGGTAAAAATGTTTTTTTTATATAACTTTTTGAAGCCTATGCAAATTTTGTTAGAAGTTCAATTTGGAGGAAGGGCAATTTGGAAATAAATTAATACATTAACAAACAGAAAAGAAATGTTCATCACAGAACTTTACACATCATTTACACATCACACGTTTTTCATTCATGGTTAGGTAAAAACATGTACTTTCAAACAGAAGGAGATACTTTGAAAGCTTTTATGATTATAAATACAGTGGACTCGACGCAAAAAAAAGCAATTTAAACAAGCTATTGAGGTTTCATTCATTTTCCTTAAAAACTGAGATTATCAAAGATGACGTCATTATTGTACATTTATGCCGTTCGATCCTTTGTTTTGTTTTCCCACAGGCTTCCCCCCTGCCTGACATTTCTTGGGCAAAGGATGGCGTTCCAGTGCCTAAACATGTAACAATTACCAATTCTGACAAAGGTTCCCAACTGCTGATTCCCACGTCTGAGAGGCCTGACAGCGGCATCTACACCACCACTGTGAAGAATATTGTTGGGCAGGAAAGCTTTGATGTTGAAATCAGAGTGACAGGTGACTGCAGCCTACCTAAAGTGAATATCCCTGCTCGAAAAGCAAGGAAACAAAATATATATTTTAGGTCTACTTAATCCGAATGCAAGCTTAAAATGCATTTAATGTGATTACACACGGCATAAAAATGCAAAGGTGCAGTGATGCATGGGCTTTAATTATTCAATATGGCTGATGCTGCCCATAAAATAATTAGATTATCATCTATAAATGATGCACCCACAAAGAGCTTTTAGAAGGTTACTGACCCTCCACACTCTCTACATACCAATCTGAACAATTATAATATTTGACTGACGCATACTCCACCTCCCACTAATAAAGGCGAGGATCTTTAAGGAGGGCTGCATGGGGGTGCAGTGGTTAGTCGCCTCACGGCGAGAAGAACGTTGTTCAAACCCCAGTTGAAGCTTTTCTGTGTGTGTTTGGGTTTTCCTTGGGCACTCTGTCCACAGTCCAAAAACATGCTTCATAGGTTGATTGAAAATTCTAAATCGTCTTATAGGTTGAGTGTGTAAAGTAGCAGACCAGCAAACTAGCAAACCTGTGACCTGGAAATGGATAAGGTGGGTTAAGAAGATGGATGGATAGACTTATAAGGATTAACTAATGACTGTATATGAGAACTGGACAAAACAAACGTCACGCCCCCCCCTAGAAAATGGCTTACTAGTGGCTCCAGCAAAATTCAGTCGCCGTGTTTTTTGCTATAAGGCTGCCACCATGTTGGAGCCAGATGACATCAGGGGTCATCATTCCAGTTTTTTATTGTCAATTGGACAAACTGAGGATAAACCAATTACAAAAAAGGCCTTTTGTATATTCACTAAAAACAAAAACATTGTTCTTTCACAGATATCTGTCATATTTTAGAATACAAAAGCTATAAATGAAGCAGAAAATGTTTTATCAAACCTCTTAATGACATACATTCCTGTTTTTGCTTATTGTTTAGACAATCCCAAGCCTCCAGGACCCCTGGAGTTAGACCAAAAGACACCGGGAACAGTAACCCTCAGCTGGGGCCCGTCTCCAGACGAGAAGAGAGATGATAGACTGCATTACATGGTGTCTAAGCGGGACTCCTTTAAACGCACCTGGAGGACAGTGGCAGACAACCTCTTTAATAACAAGTTCACAGTAGTTAACATCATGGCTGGACGCGAGTATTACTTCCGCGTGTTTGCTAAGAATGACATGGGGCTGTCGCCACCGTCTGAGTCCCCTGTGTTTGCTGTCAAAAAGGATAAAGGTTGTTATTTATTTATTTATTTTTTAAGTTCAGCTTATTCTGAGATTTCATGTAATAAAGAAAAAAAGAAACATTTGCAGGAGGGTTGGTTAACTCATGCACTTCACACAAAATAGAAACAGATAGTCAATGGTTGTTGCAAACAACTCCGCATTTAACTTGTTTTTTTTCTTTGTATCAGTGAATTTAACATAGAAATGCAACACAGTAAGTCGTGACTCCATATTAAATATCCGATTAAAGCATCTGAACTAAATTATTCTGACTTGTGTAGAACAGATAAAAAGTTTTTTTTTTTTTTTTTCATATTTTTATCCATAAGAAATGTAACCAATTTCTGTCTGTCTTTCAGAGAAGTTTCGTGTAAACAGGCCTCAGAGTAAATCTGTAAACTTGGAGTCACCACCATCGTTTCTTGTTCCCCTGAAGAGGCGGACAGCTCCTCAGGGCTATGAATGCTACATGAGCTGTGCCGTAAAGGGGGATCCTGCTCCACGTGTGACTTGGTATCACGACAATATCACCCTCAACACGAACACCAACTACCACATCACAAATGTATGTGGAGTCTGCTCTTTGTTAATTCTGCGAGTGGGACCAAACGATAACGGTGAATACAAAGTAGTTCTAGAAAACAAACTGGGCATGGCAGAGTCCTCTATGACCCTTAATGTCAGAGGTATCAGCTAAGTTTGAAATTTGATTTTTTTTTCAAGCAATAATCTTGTAAACATTTTAGTTTATTGTGTTTTTTTTATAAATACATTTACTAATGTTGTCTTTTGCAGAATAAAGAGGAGCAGCCCTGCAGAATCTGAAGGGAAACCTGAACCTTTTTATCGGATATTACTAAATAAAACAGAAACTGTATCAAAGAAACTCTATTACGATTTTCAAATCAAACAGTAGTTTCTGTCTTTTACATATATGCCTATTAATTTCTATGAGAGCACCTACACGTGACATACTGTAATGCAATTATTTGAGTTTTCTGGGGTTTGTGCCAAATGCACCAAAAGTGCTCACACATCCCTTTGAAATTTAAGTTTAAAGTCTGGTGATAAATCTTAGGCAAGTTTCAATTCTTAAAACTAATAGTTGAAGTGAAAATGAAACATTATAACGTAAAAAATGTGTGAACTTTCCAAACTGTACAAACATCATCAAGCCAGAAATTCTCGACTTCCTCTGTAAATGATCAAAATTGTTTCTCTCTCTTACTCTAAGTTAGACTTCTGTGTGTTCTGATTCTGCTTGAAACTGGAAATATTTGATTGTAGGCTTTTTTTCAGGAGCGTGCAGCTTTTCAGAATTCTCAAAGAATATTCATACTACAAAATAATCAAATGGAAAATAAAGTTTCTATTCAAATAAAAAAAAAACACTGTGTAATCTTTATAAAAGAAAATCATGTTAACAAAAATAATTGAAATGTGGGAAAACTGAAAGAGCTGATTATTTAATAAAGATTTACTGGAAGTCGAATGTGAATCCAGTTTGCGCTTTTTTTCTAACAGCAGAGGGCGCTTGGTTACTGCTGCAGTCTGGAGAAGTAAACATTTCTTTTAAGTGCAGAAGCACCGAGGCATTTCAGACACAAAAACATGCTCTCTTTTTATAATCCACACATTTAGGATGCATTCTATTTGTACAACAATGTCAAACTCCAAGCCTCGAGGGCCTGCGTCCTACATGTTTTCCAACTAACCTGCCACTGTGGCTTTTTCTTTGGCCAAATACACCTGATCCAGGTAATCAGCAGCAGGTAAAAGCAGGATTTCTGAAAAAAATAAAATAAAAATGAAACAGCTGGGCCGGCCTCAGAGACTTGGAGTCCCCCAGTGTAGACCACCTCACTGATCCCCAGACAGTCTCTGCCGAGTTACTAATTCTTCTGTTTACTTTTGGGGTGTATATTTTTAGCAATGTCTGAGCCCAGCCATAATAATGACATTGATTTTTGTTGTCATTTTTATTGCACATGTTTTAAACGAGACCACAAAAAAAAAAAAGAAACATGCTGTATGAGGATGTTGTAGAGTTTGTATAATATTTATTAAATCAAAGGTAACACAATTGACAAAAAAGGAAAATCGTATCAAATACAAGTGAATAGAAAGATTAGGAAGGAAAGGTAGATTTAAATTTGTGAGTGTTGCATTTGGATAAATGTGGAAAGCCACAAAAAAGGAAGATTTAATGGTCAATGCAGGAGGTGGCACCTATGAACTAAATTGGAGGGAAGTGAAAGGGGATGAGAAAGAGGTGATGATGTTCTATCGGGTGAACATAATATGGACTAACAGTGTGATGCTATTAAAATGTGACTGAAAGAAGAGATTGCTATCATGAATGACAAGGAGCCTCCGTAGACCAACATTCATTAGATCCATCACTTGCAGGAGGTAAGTGTGTCGAGACAGGGTTTAAAATATGTTAATTAATAAAATGTTCCTATCTTAAACTTTTTGCATCTCTAGATTTTTCCAGAAGGTTCTACAGCCAAAATATAAAGTTATTTGGTTTAATGGTGATCAGAAATGATCCATCGTCAGAGGTTATGAGTGTGGCAAATCTAGGAAATGTAGGACAATCACCATTTACAGCTTTTTCATTTATTTACCGCTTTTTTTTTTTTTTTTTAGATGTTCAGCCATTTAAAAATATGCACAGGGTCTTTAATGATTAGGAATTTGATTTGTGATCATTTGTAGAATTATATTGAGTCAACTATGAATAAGAAGGCTGTCATTTTTCTGTGTGCACACAGGCACACACACTCTACAGCCCGCCCACTTCCTCAAATGTCTCGCACTTGTGCTTCTCCTTCATTCTCATCTGGTAGGCAAATTCCTAACATCCCTTCAAGGTTACCCTTACATTGTTCACGTCAGCTGAAGAGCCAGACACCTGATTTTGTGTGCAAAGGAAACTATTTTAACCTTTCCTCCGAAACTGCTTTGGCTTTAAAATAAAAAGGGTTTTGTTTGTGCGGTTGCTCGTAGTGAAGCTGCATGCACCGACTACAACAAACTTGGGAGCAATGTCATCTGTGCTTTCTCAGAAAAAAGATCAGCCGTGCCTCAAAAAGGAGTTTAATGATTCTAGCTCAACTTCATCTACTGCCAACATCAGGAGCCAGAGGGTAAGGCCTGATTCTCCAAGATATTTTGTTTGTTTACCTCAAGGAAATGACTTTACTGACAAAATGCAAACACCAGCTATATTTTTTTGCTCTTTTACAAAAAGTATTTATGAGGCCACACACTCCTATTGTAGTGTTTGACTGATGTATCAGGAGGGCTTCGTTTGACATACAATGTTCCTTTATTTAACAGTTTAGCAGTTGGGTCTAAACTGAGAATGCCGTTGGTACCAACACTTCTATTTTCACTTTATTGCTCTTTGACTTTCAAGGCAGAAGCATAAAAATGAAGTGTGTAAAAACTAAAAATGTTTAACCATTTGACAGACATGCTGACTTTCTCCTCCTTTGGTGAGAATGTTTAATTGAGTCAAAAGACACTCTCTGTAACTATCGTTTTTGATTGTTCTATTGTATCTAAAATTAAATATCTTAATTACATAATGATGTAATGTTATTGTAGTAATTAATTCGTACTTCTTCAGTGTTTTCTGTCATTTGTACAACAGTTTCTTTTAAAATAAATGTATTTTTTTATTTAAAAAATCTGTTTATTATAGGCCAAAATATAAAAGAAAAAAAAATAGAAGTAAAACTTTGCCAAAAACAAAAGTCTAACTTAACATAATATTATTGTTATTATTTTTAATTGCAAGTGTTTAAGGAAACCAAGAGTGCATATGATGGTGTGATGCAAACAACATCCTAATGTTGGATTACTGGAGAGCAAGAAAACCGAGGGGGAGGGCGCAGCATGATGAGGGGGAACAGAGAGTCAGAGGGACAGGGAGCTTGGAAGACTTGCATGTGGGAACTCACAGTATTTATGGATGTTTATCTCTCTGCCGGTCCTTCGGGAAGCTCACATTTTCCATTAGAGATTTGCTGGCAAGCATGCAAAAAAATTCCATGTGATCCTTGGAATCTAGAAAGGTTTTTGCTGCAGCTTAATGATGGAGAAACTATTGAGGTCAAATGAGACAAAATTATAAATTTCCACTTTTTTAGTAACATGATTATTAAAAATGATTGATGTAAAAAAGGGCTTTATCATTCAATTCAAAATCAATAATCACCTAACTTATATGTGTTCAAAGAGAAGTGTATAAGAGATATAAAGGTCCTGTAAGGTCAACAGAAATAAAACTGAGTTGTTTTCTTTTACCGTGCAGGATTCCTTTAAAGTTTAAACGTTAACTCTGCTTTTGGTGACAACATGATCTGAGAAAAAAGTCCATATTTTAAAGGACAAAGTATAAACTTTATAGAAGTGCATTCTGTGTCTGGCTTTGTCCTTTGAAACAAAATAATGATTTGATCTTTCACAGCTTAAGGGCTCCTGCAAGATAAAAACTGACAAACTGACAGTGTGGGTTATCTTTATTAAGGTCATGAAAATGTTCAGTAGACAGCAGCTGTGTCAAGAGTCTGAGCTCTGTCTCTCTCTCTGGTCACCGGGGGGGAGCCATCTATTAAATACTGACACTACATCTCCCAGCATCCCCAGCGCAGACAACTGTTGCATGCATCGAAGCAACACGACATCATTAGATACATATTACTGTTGTGATAGTTTCACTCTCTTATTTGATGGGAATTTAAGTTACTGTTCATATTTTCACATTTCAGCCAAAATAAAGTTCATTGTATTTGAGGGATGTTTTGCTTTAAAATTGTGCTTTATTTTTTCAATAGAAAATGTAATCTGGTAAAGAGCGGTGAACTTCCTTCTACTAACAATTCTTAGTTCACCTTGATTAAGATCTTGAACACAGCTTGGTCTTTTAATGAGAGACAGTTTCAGTGTTAATGACGTCACCCTCTGGTTGTCACAAACTAAACCCACAAGGCTATTTTGATTGTGAACAGCAGTTGCTGTTTGTATAAACTTTATAATACAAAAGAGTTTAACAGATTTTATTTAAAAACTAGAACAAAAACATTTTCTTTCTCTTTTTATTAAACTAAAATCAATGCATATTACATCTAGACCCAGGAAGATTTTATAATCCTTTCACAAAAGAATGACTTGTTCTACTTTTTTTAATTGAAAGTCTCTAGAGACGTAATCCCAACATCCCCTCTAACTTTAGTCGGCAGTATCTGCGGGTCACTGCCAGAGCTATTACCTTTTTTGGATGTGTTTAGTTGTCTGCTGCTGTCAGTTTATTTAACCAGTTACTGTCCCTGTCTCCCTTTAACTGCTTTTGGTATGAAACACTGCTATAAACCTTTAAATGGAAACCTAAGCATTCCTTCTCAGCAGGGTCCACATTTTTTGACTGTTCTTTATTGACATCTGACTTTGTAAATGCACTGACATAGTTTGCCTTCTTTGTCATCAGAAATGTCCTGACAAACTAGTCTTTAGTCAAGTTTCAGCTGATGACATTAACTCCCAAATCATGTCTTCTCTGTTTCAGCATGAACGGCTATCCAGGTAAGTTTACTCCCATCTTGTTTACTGTTTCAAAACAAAAAAGACAGGGAAACTGATTTTCAGGATGACACAAGTCACACACTTGTTTTGACCCTCAACAGTAAATGAAAAAGCTCTCTTCTGTTTCAAGATTGGGCCTAACTAGGACGGAAGTCCCAAATGACTCATCAACAAATCATGCCGAGTCGTACTTCCTTCAGAGACAAAGCAGGCTTTCTGCAAGGAAAAAGGCTGAAGAGGAGAGCATGAACAGCGAGTACAAAAAGGCAGGTGATGTCCTTCAAATTGATGTCTCATGAATGGTCACGAAAAACAAGCAGAAGGTAGAAAGTTACAGTTGAAGCTTCACTTTTGACTCACTTTTAACTTTTAACCACATAAATTAACAAAAGAAAGAAAAATAATAATGAAATTCTAATTTAAAATTTATTAAAAGAGAAATATGCATGTATTGTAAAACATTACAACAAGGTACGTGTTACTGGCTTACTGACAGGGGGGAGCTACAGGGGTGCAAGGGGGAGGATGGACTGCCCTAACTTTTGTCAATATTAGAATAATTTGTGACAAAGGTTACGAAATCATCAATACAATTTTTTTTAAAGTTTTATTAATAGCATCACAGCTAATATAAGTGCTTTTTTATGTTGATAATGATAAAACTGTTTGAAAAATGTAATTTTGATTCTTTCATTTGCAATGGCCTTCCACTCTTCTCTTCTCATTTGCCACCCCTCCAAAGACTTCTGCTCTTCTCTCACACCCTTTACATAACATGGTCTCGCTCCACCACTGTTTAACAACTGTTATTTGCAACCTTAAAATGTATTCATGGTCATGTCAAAAATACTAATATTTTGCTGCCAAAGTTAAATTGGGGCACATTTGCAGTGTTTTTAGGTTACTTAAATGTACAAAACGTGTTCCCTTGGAGGAATTCTTTTGATAGGCTTATCAATCAATTTTTTCAAGATGTACGAAAAAGCTGTGGTAACCAATGAAAGACTCAAGTCCCGGCTGGAAACAAGTAAGCAGGACCTTGCAGAGATTCAGGAGCAGCTGCAGACAGCACAGGTACAGGCGGCAGGAAGCCTCTACTGGTTCCTGGTACTTCAGAAAAGACAGATTTTGTTTGTCTAAAGCTGCAGACCCGTGAACTACTTTTTTGTTGCAGAAGCTGATGACTTGTGACTCGAGCTCAAAAATGCTTGAAGCAGAAAAAAAGGTATGAACTTGTTAAAAAATGAATGTGTCTTTCTAAAAGTATTTCATCACATATATGTATGAAATTATCTTCATAGGAAAGTTGGAGCCTTAAAAAGAGGATATCAGATATGGAAGAACAGTTAAAGGTAACGATTTATGACTCCTTAAAAGTTATCTTACTTTAAGAGTATACAAGTCAACAGCAGGGCAGCTGGGCTGAGCAGCATTGTGGCTTTGTGCTCTGGTCTGAGCTGTTTTGTCTGAATGACTTTAGCCGGCGTCGTCTGTCACCATTCTGCTGCAGATGGAATGAGTGAACTGAGTGACAATGCAGCTGGTGATCCATCAGTACTTCATGCTACTCCTACAACTGTCTTTTTTGTATTTTTACCAGGAAAGAACAAAGAAACAAAAAAACTCTTGTTTTCTGTGAACAAAAGGTCTGAAAGGTCACGAGATGCTGAATATAAACCCTCACCAGAGACACATAAATACACAAGGGCACATGTTTAGAATCTGTGGCTGTTTTATTGCCATTTCCTCAGATGTATTCAGATCAGACTCTTCTCTTTTGTGATGCCAGATGTTTTTATGTGCATTTTTGAAGCTTTCGCTAGACATTGTTAAAGAGTTGTTGCCTAATAATTTGCTTTTCATTTCAAGTAGAATAAATACAAATAAATCTTAGCAAAAGCAACTCATTAGCAAGCTGTCCGCTTGCAATATTAGGCTACAACTGTTGGTTTTTTAATGTTGGTAGATGGTAGATTTACTTTGCAACCATCTTAAAAAATACCAGAAAAACAAAAATCATGATGTTTTATTTTCAAATATTAATGAGACCAAAGTCAAAATTCAGGTGGCATTCAAGACATGTTTTCTGTTATTAAGAATATAAAAAATGTTGTAATGCCTTTTTTAGACCATAGGCTTTCATGCACTAAATTAGTCATTTGTGTTTAGAGACCATTTGTTCATTGTTTTATAAAAACATTTTTAAAATGATAAATGCCATATACTTATATAGCGCTTTACTACCTTTTTAGAAGCGGTTTACAGTCACAGTCATATTCACACACTGATGGTGGCTCCACTGCCAAACACTGACGCCAACCTATAGCCATCAATAGCATTGTGGTTCACTGTCTGCAATGTGGGGTTCAGTGTCAAAAACAAAATCTTTTAATAAAAGGGACTTACAAAAACAAAAAATCCAAGCACAAGTTTTGGTAGGCCTGTTTCCTGTTATTGAAATAAGATTTCAAATTACCGGAAAAAAGGAGCATCCACTTGCTTTCAGCTATTTATTTTTATTTTTTTTGGCAGTACCAAGGATTTTACTGATGTGCAGAAGAGATTATGTTCAATTCTTGTTTGTATTTTCATACTGGCATTTTTATGTGTTTGCCAGTGCTGACAACCACTTAGGCTAAGTCCGAATCCACTCACTACTTCCTAACCCCCAAAACATTATAAAGTGCAGGACCAACCAGCAACCTGGATTTTAATGCAATTCAGACACACACACTCACCCTTTTTTCTGTCTTAAAAGTGAAATATAACGTCACCCAATTAACAATGCAGAAACCTAATATAAACATTTTATGAAGACTTATTATGAATCCACTACATTCTGATGATGAAAACTTGGATAATTAATGAAGAATGAAATTTGAAAAAATTACATAATCTCCCTTGCATTAATGTCTGCTATTTTTCAAATGACAAACTGTTCAAACGACAAATTGCTCAAGTGCAATGCATTGTGGTCTACAGCATATTTTCCAATCTAGTGAACATTGATGCACACTGGTATTTTGCAGACTTCTTGGAAATTTCCAGGGAACTGAATCTTGGAATCCGGACACTCCTATAAAACGGCAAACCCTCTATATAGTGGTGTGTAACAAGAGAATTCAAATACAATTTTGAAATTTTCAGAATTTTTGACACAAACATAATTATTCAAATATTAAAAAGTGCAAAATTGTTACATCTTTTCTCACATTGTCCTGTTCCGATCACATGTTGCTAGAAATACTGGAACAGATTGTATCAAGTGCAGAAAAAGGAACCAGACAAATCAAGGTTTTTGTACTTTAGACAGAGTACTGGTTTTTCAGTGTGACCAGGTATAATCAACCCCAAAAGGAAGCAAACCTGATTATCAACATATTGTTTGTCAAAACATTTTTACCACAAAAATGCATCTTTAATTATGCAAAGGATAAAAATGTTTTCTGTTTACTGACACACTCATTTGAAAGGATTTTACAAGTCTACACAAGCAAAAGCGAACAACTCTGATGGCGACGAGGGAGCACATTCCATTACAGGACTTATTAGAAGACTTGAGTCACAGCATAAGTTCATGATGAGGCCTCACTTAAAAAAATGTTACACAACCAGGTTTGTTCAGGCAACAAGAAACAACTTTCGTAGAGACAATGAACTCTGACTATGTAACCTGTTACACCAGAAATATATAACAGGAACTGTTGATGGTCCCAGGTGTCATCTAGTGTAATGAAAAGGTACTAAAGGAAGCTAATTTCTAAAGTTAATGTTCATATGTTTAAATGCATCAATCATGCATTACACTTACATCATATTATTTCACAATAGTTTAATAAACTGAGGAAAGGAGCTATGAACTGTCTGCGCTTTATTTTTTGTAAAGTAACTTCTGCAGCTTCTGTGCAGAGGCTGATATGTGACAGGAGTGCAGGTTATATACTTGCTCTATAGGGGATCTAGATTCCTGGTGTTGTTGTCATGGGCAGAATCTACTTGCTTTTTTGAGTTTTTTTTTTCAAACGAAGTGATGTATGTATAGTGTTTTGTTGTCTGCATGAAAAAAAAAAAAAAAAAAACCTTCCAGAAGAAATAAAAAACATAACCCCATTCATCATGTTGAACAATCTGTAACTGTTTGTTTCTGTCTCCACAGGTTAAAGCAGAGCTGAAGATAGAGAACCAGAAACTCAAGGATGAGAATGGAGCTCTTATCCGCGTCATCACAAAACTTTCCAAATAAAACTTCGACAGAGAGAGTGGAAACCAAATAATGAGACATTATCTTTTTGGAAACGTTGAATCAACTATAATACTTTTTTTTTTTTTTTTTTTTTTCTGATACATAAAATTGGCTGCAGTAATTATGTTATGTGGGAGAATTTATCAAAGTCTGTTGCTCGTTAGCTCAACTGGTTGAGTGAAGGTCTCTGTGAAAGCAATATTTGAACGCTATCAGCTGACCTATTTTTTATCCATTTTACAATGTATTATTTGTACAAGTATTTACAACACAAGTATTGAATTAAACATAAGTTTGTTTGTGCTTTGTTCACTTTCCTAAATGCACTCTTCATCCACAGAGGGAACTTTCCACTGCAGAATTGAAGAACAACTACATGAATGTAGCATCAAAAGCAATTAAAGGAACAAATATTGAATTACTTGTAATAAATTAGAAATATGACAGTAATATATTATTTGTAAAAAGTACACTCATTTACCTGTTTTTTTTGTTTGTTTTTCTATAAAGTCCTTTAGTATGCAGAGTCTTTTGTCTGTTAATGTTTTACGTTTTTTTTTATTTTTTTTATGTTGTATTAATTTATTGATTACTGCGAGCTAGCAAGTCAGCAAAGGTTTCACTGTAGGAGCATCACCATGGAAACTGTGCTCTGAGTTAATCCACATGCAGACAGTGATACCATTCTTACAGGCAGATGGATGTGCTGCATTTCTCAAAAAAATCCGGTTAGACTTTTATTTTGTTAGATGCCCAAATATTTCTGTGGCATGATCAGTTAAAAAAACAAGAAAAAAACATGAGGCATTAAAAACCTACATTTCTCTTACTTTTTAATCAATTGAGCTTCAGCAGTTTGGACATACTCATCCATTTTGTTTTCTTTCTTATTTATTCAGTCTTAGTGTAACTGTTTCATTCAAACTTCAGCTGTGCAGGTTAGATAAGTGGCTCAACAGGGACATCTTCTGGACACAACTGAACATGGATCTGGTGTGTTCATCTAAATACTGAAAACAAGGAATGTGGTTTTATTTCCAGTGATTACAATATGACAAATCAGTTATGTTTGTGTTCCCCATTATATTTAGTATTTTTCTTATGTTATTAGGCATGTGTTAATATTTTTGGTCTTTTTGTAAGCTTCACAACATGTAGCATGGACTCCTTAAAGAAATACAGTTATGCAGTTTACAATAAGGCTGTATGAACCCACGACAACAACACAAAACAAGACTCAACACACAGAAGCATTAACCATTTGCTCAGTGATTACGTAAAAAAACAAATGCACTGAAGATCAGGTAATGATCTGTGACATGATTATGACAGTTAAGCAACACCATCCCATTAATCCTTAGTAGATTGTGTTGATTTTTATCTCTCATAAGGAGATTAGACTTACGTTATTAATTTTTAAGACTGTAATTGATCAGTAAAACAACTTTTTATTTTGCAAACTGTTTAAATTGTAACTTGACAATTTTACTTGACATCAGCAAAAACACATGTGCAATTTATACTGTAAACATGCCCCTTCACAAATGGATAACTAAAACGCTTTTTTTTTTTTAGGTATTTACTCAGATACATATTTTTTATGGGTGGTCATTCACAGCATTACTGAACCCTAACAAAAAAATGAAATCACAACTGGCAGGATCTTCGGAGAGGGTCAGGTATCACACAACAAGTTTCTCATTGGTTTACACTTATTTAACAGGGTTAACATAGTAAAAATGAAGTTTGACAAAAAATTTACAAGTTTCTTTATCGGGATTTATTGTGAAAATCAACAAAAGGACAGCATTAGTATGGATGGGTTAAATGTAACATACACAACTAAATTCTCTAAAAAGTGTTTTTTTTTTCTTTTTGTCTCCACAAAAAATGAGTTTTGCTTGATTAAAGAAGGCAATGATGGAATTGATTAAAAAATAAAGGGATTTGCAAGTCTCTGTGTTTATCCACTTAATAGATTATTATGAAACATTGCTAATACACAAAGAGAAATGACCTGAAATGTGCAGCTTTTAGGCTAATGATACCAACAGTACCAGCAGATGTACTTGATGTTACTCGCAGCCCCAAATCACAAAAACACTCAATTCAGGGCAGAAAACACAGAATTTCAGTCATGCAATTTTTTATGTAAACATGTTGGAGTTCAACACGAGACAGACAAAATGCACAAACACAAACAAACAATGCTTTGAGCCAGACTGGACCCTAAACATTGATAACAGACATACAGATTTTTTTCTCATAAAAAAAACCATACACTTGAAGGCAGTTTCTTCTTATATTTTTACAGTTTTATTATCAAAAATTACTCATAACACAAACACACACACAATAGAATCAGTATCTCTTTAAAACATGCTGCTATTTACATACTTGTAATTACATGCTGTAGCCTATTAACAAATCTGCATAATTTTAATGATAGAAAGACAAACTGGGAATGAAAGCATGCTATTTTTGTTTATTTTATCTGAATATCTGCAACATCATGGAAGCAATAAGTTTATGTTGAATTTTGGAAGGAATAAAAAAAATAAAAAAATAAAATGCTCCATTTTATTAAGTTAACCTTTGAGATTTCTTCTGTTGACATTCATAAACCTCTGAATATTTTAAAATATGTGTCTATTAGACATAAGTCCTTAATTTGAAGAACCTGTATTTGCCTTGTGAGGTTAAAAGATTGGTGGGTTTGAATCCACTAACCCATGCATTAACAAACCTTTAATTGTTAATGCACCACACAAACATGAATCCAGTCCCATTTAACAACAAATAGGAAGATCTGGTTGATACTTGCTTTAAGAGATTTGAGTTTTCTTTTCGTTTTGCAGCGAATACCTGTTATTCAAAATCATGATACCACTTTGAGTTAAAAAAAAGATATTTTTTATCATTTCTTGTTTTAGCAAATGTTTTTATAGGTAGTTTGCAGCAATACATGTATTTACTCTGCAAATATTTGGAGGTCAAATAAAATATTCCTTTTTTACTTTTTATTAAGCTGAGGAAGCTCTGTTATATTTGCAAACAGCCTTCAAAAACTAAACAGTGTTCCACTGGAGTACTCATTGGTGTACTTGCCTTTCTTGTATTAATAAGTTGCAGTGTACATAAAACAAAGTGACAAGTAAAAGCTGAAATTGATAATCTGACACTGTTTTAGTAGCTTTTGGACACCAGTTATGTCGCTATTTTAAATAAAAAGGGAAACATTTACATGATATGGCTACATATAAAGTAATATAACATAAAATCACCTGACATATTTATTACCTGAATATGAAAGCACACACTTGTTTTTTTCAGCTTCGTATTGTTTGTCTCCTGCACACCACACAACATTTAAAATGTAGCTCTAACATTCCCACTCTGCAGCATTTCGTTTTTAGGATTCAAAAGCGCATTAAGAAAATAATACGAGGCATGATACATGCTTCATTTTCTATTTGGTTTGAGCCGATGGTCCAGAGTTGTGTGCTGTGCTGTATTGCATGTTTCACTCAGCAGGTGCCATGTTTGAGTTCTAATGAGTTGCATTTTATGCTTGAACTAAACAACACTTTACAGACAGCAGTTGCAGCTTACATTTAAAATTCTTAATTCAATTAAAATTCTTGTATCTGAAGTGAACTGGAGAACATGGGATACACTTCAACAGCAGTTAATAGACAAGACGATGTTCAAAGAAAACAAGACCGATGGCACTTCTACCACTGGATAAGTACGCTTTTATATCCAAGTGTTTAACGCTGCACAACACAGAAACCCCATGGCACGTTCAGTGTCCATGACAGCTTTAGAATAACATTCACGCTCTTGAAGACAGTTATTAAAACCCAACAGTTATCTCAAAGCATCACATCAGGAAGGCACACTTGTAGTCCTGTCCTACATCATATCCATCTAAATAAATGCATCAAGCTTGAATGCATAGATGCATCATTTGCAATAAAGGAAAATGAAGAACAAATATGTCATTCTTACTTAACTACAGCAGCATTGATCACTGCAATTCCCTGACCTCATCCTCACCCTTCTTTATGTTCCTAGATCTACTGTTTTAATAGATGTAAACCAACTCAGTGAACAGTACAACAGTACCTTTTTATTGCAGGTTATAGCACGCTTATTAACAAGGTAAAATACTGGTTCCTGTGTGTGCACAGCAGTGTTGAGGTAAATAAAGCATGCTCTAACGACTAAACTAAAGCTTTATATCCAGCAATGTTTTCAAAAAGACCTTTATCCAATGTCAGACCCCTCAACATAAGTTGTATGTAACTTCAGATCAGGAGACTTTAAGTGGATTTTTCAACCACACTTGTTTCTGCTTTCATCATGTCACTTTAACAAGTGAGATCCCAAACTTTAAAGGAGTTTCTTTGACTTAACCATGAATGAGAACATATTCTAAGTGTCTCTTTTTTGCTGAGCAGGATTCATATTAGTCATTTGTCATTTTTTTGGGATTCATGCAAGTAGGAAATAGGGAAATGAAGGAGGTTTTTTTCTGAGTAAGGACATTAGCTGGTTGACGGAGCGTGCTACTTCTTTGCGAACAGGGCTGCCAGCTGACCATCGATATCCTCTTCAGGTTGCAATGCGTGCCACTGGGCAATAGGACGGCGTGGATTAGCCAGCATGTCAGACCAGTGCTTCAGGCCCAAGCCGGTTGCTTTGCTGCCGACAAAGATCTTCCCGATGGCGTCGTTCTTTCCAATTTTGTCATAATCAAACACGGTGACAGCCACCAAGATTTTCTGTAAAGAAAGAAGGAGAAAATCCAAAGAATTTTACTCTGCATTCCTGAAATAAAACATACCCTTTTTATTTTATTTTATTTTTTATCAGTGCTTTTCTAATGTTGGAATTTTCTGCCTGCTTACATTTTTAACGTTTTTATCAGCGATATGAAGCAAGTCTGTACCTGCATCTGTTCCAGGGGGATTTCAAAGCTGAATGACTCATTATAGTACGGGTTAAGAGTGTTCTTCTTCACTGTTGTCTTCTTTTTCTTTAGACGCTTACCCCCTTGCAGCAGCTGAATCTTTACATAAGGATCTGAAAGGAAAATTCTTTAGTGTTTTTGAACAAAAAATAATTAAAACTACAAAAACACTCCAAACATTGAAACTGCAAATACAAAAATGCACAATAGATATGATAATAAAACTGCAACAAAACAGCTACATTTTTATGTAAAGTCAAAGTTTGTCTACATTTACAGCATTTATGATGTCTCTCAAACAGACCCCGTTATAATGAGATTTTGACATGCATTCAGAGAACCCTGATACTGTTTTTCAGTCATGAAAAATGTGATGTACAAATAACAAATAAAAGCCAGAAAACAATTCAAACATCAATAAAAATTGTGTTCCCTTGATGAGATTTTGCCTTATTTAATTTTCTTTGAGATACAGCACACATAGCATGGTTTAAAGTAGAATGCAAATAGGACTGCAGCACTTTTTTAAACTGGCTCTTCAGTGTTCTAAATAAATAAAGCATTTTTAAACATTGTCTAAGTGACTTTATTTAAAAATCAATTACATGGATTTTGATTTCATTTTCTTGTTCTTAAAGACAACGAATGCCAAAACAGTAAAAAACTAGAAATTGTGTGACACGTCTAGTTATACAATCAAATTTAACCATGCAGTATACACGTATACTAACAAATAGCTATTACTGATCCCAATTGATGCAATTTAAAGTCTGATGCAGGTTTATGAGTTTTTCACACTTCTTCATACCAGACAAGCCGCAGGCATCCATCTTCTTCAGGTTCTTTGCCTCCAGGATGCAGACAGTCAGTTTCCCAGCAGTTGGGACGTAACGGAGAGAAATGCAGATGTCTCCAAGTTTTTCCGGCTGAGCAGACAGAGAGGGCAGAGAAAGGATTTACTCATTACACATTTGCCTGTTTTTTTTTCCTGAAAATAAAACAGATTTTTTTTGCTCAGCTAAAGACACTGCAGATGTCAAACCTAGAGCCACCAAGGTAAAATTAGACTTTTATTTCATTCCTTTTAAAGGAAGTTGATACCAATTGCCAAAGTTCATCTTAAAAAAAACTTCTATTCTTTTTTGAGCAGCATAGTTGGAAAATCTTGCTGTGAAAAACAAGTTTTCAAAGCACCAAACTGTCTGACTCAAAACTTTTTTAACATTTCGTGCAAAAGTTAATTTGGCCACACCTGCACGGCTTTATTGGTCAAACTTACCACCTACTTCTGTCTTTTAGCATTTTTTTTTATCCTGTTCGTCTACCACAGATCATTCCCCTTCAATTCTTAAAACATCCAAAACTGTTGCAAACTAACAAATTCAAGTCCAGATTCAACATATTATCACAAAATGTTTTTTTTTTTTTACTGGATTAAAAATTTGGAAATTTAGAAAACCAGTTTCTCCATATTCCAAAAATGTGTCTTTTGTCATGATGATTCTAAGCTGCACCTCCTCTTGATCAGCACTCTCCAGGTCTCGCCACTCCTCAATCGGCCGTCCCAGGTCAATGGTATTCATGGGAATCTTCACTTCTCCAATGACGTCATGTTTGGAAAACCTGTCGTAGTCATACACTGACATACACAGTGTTTTCCCTCCCAGCTCCTCATATGGAACCTGTTTGATAGAAACAAACAGTTTTTTTAATGATCAAACAGTATGTATTCACTAAAGATAAAGAAACACATGTATAAGACTTTAAGACCCACTCCAATGAAAATTGTGTTTTAGGTGTTTTTCATGTTCTTGTGGCATTTTTCCCATCCCGGAGAACATATTTAGAGAATATTAAGCTTAAAACTGCATCACTAATTTTTTTTTTTCAAATCAAGATAAATCAGAATCAGATTAAAAAAATGGCGTTTGAATAGTTTGTGGCAGTGTCATAGGTGTTACAGGCAGTGGGCCACAAACTCGCTGCTCAGCTCTATTCTGATGTAATTACTTGCAAACAAATTAATCCATGTAAGTCTTTGTTTTTCTTGTCCTAGCTGACATCTGGTTAAAAACTTTACGGCTGGGAAGGGCCAATATTGCTCGCCTCTTTTGTTGCACCGCTAATGTTAGGTTGGGGGTGTGAGGGCCTGTAAGCTAAGAGGAAAGCATGTAAAGAGAGGGAAGATGGCAAGCGGGGGCAGGTTAAATCTGTGCCAACAGTCCCGCCTAAAACTCAGAAGTGAATTTCTAATGAACTAATGCCGCTCTGCAACACCTATGTTGTAGAAAACAGCAGGTTTTTTTAGTCTGGATAAAAACAGCTTTATAATATTTAATAGACCACTGTGCATGCTTTTTAAAATAGATCAAAAGATGATCAGAGTAGGACTTTAGATTATTTAAAAAATATATTTCAGAATGTCATGTAAAAACAGAAGCATTTTGTAGCTAAAAATAATAGCAATGTCTATCAAGATCACATGTTTTTTTTTTATTCTAACACATGTCCAGACACACAATGATAAAAATGTTATTACTGGACACCAGTGTTGAGGGTAATGAATTACAAAGTAATAAATTACTGTAATTCAATTACTTGTGCTGCTAATGCAGAGTTGGAGATTGGACAAAGTAAGAGGAAGAGAGCTGAAATCTGGACGTGTACAAATTTGTAGGGGCATTCGGCAAGTGGAGATTTTCAAATGAGTTTGAATTTGTTCAATACAAAGTCTAAAAACATTTCAATTGAGTGCACGTTATGTCCTGGAGATAAACTGTTTTTCACTGCCCTAGGAGCAACCTGTCTGTACACTATGTAGGCTACTATACAATGTACATTTTTTCATGTTCATGTGGTGAAATGAAGGATTTAGTGCTAAAAACCCGATTGCCCTTATGTAACCTCTATGTTTTTATTTTGTGGATTTTACAAGTGGATGTTGTTTGTGCTAACTTTAGTCTAGAGATTTTTTGCGCAGAAAAAAAGTAAAGTAAAAAAGCAAGTAGTAAATTACTTCTTCAATTGGGGAATGGGTAAAGTAATGTCATTGCAGTTTCATTAAATAACTAAAGTAAAGTAATATAAGTAATGTATCCAACAATGCTGATCGCATAACCTAAACTTTCTGTGACCTTTCTAAACAAATATAGTTTAACTAAGAATTTCTTGACTTAAGAAAAAAAAACTTCCTAGCAATAAACTTAGAAATGTAGAACTTGATCTATTCCTTAGTCAGAGACAAAGCAAGAATTAATGTAGATTATTTAATCTAGTGCTGACCAGAAAGCTTCAGGCTTGACCCAGGGCCACTTGTGAAATCTCAATGAGGCTTATTAGTGAAAACAAGGAGCAGCACACAGACAGGTCTAAGCCAATGCTTTATAATAATTTGAGGATACATTTGCTTACAGTTTGTAATTTTATCAAAACTTGCTTTTTGTCATTTAATCTGCCTTTTCTTTTATTGAGGCTGCTTGTGGTCAGGTACTGTGATGCAAGCAGTAAACCCTACCTTAAAAACAAAAGTCTCATTGAAGACAGGGTTCAGCGTCTTCTTGTGGACCTTGGTGTCAAACTTCTTTTTCTTGTCAGGTAGAAGCAACACTTTAACATAAGGATCAGAAGTTCCACCTGAATCCATGGACATGAGATCCGCAGCTTGAAGTATTCCAACTGTGAGCTGTGGACAGAGAACAAAGAAAGAGTATGGAGACAGAATGATCAAGTGTTTCAGCAAAATGTTGTCTATCAGTTGTCCAGACAGGTTAGGGAAGGGTTAGGGATCCATTTAAATCCAACTTTTCGCCATAGAATATGTATTGGCTCAGGATGTTAGTTTCCATCTGTGTCCCTCTCAAAGAGTGCCTCAACATCCTTTAGCTCTGCTACTTCCAGCAAAAGTTCATGTTTACTTTTTGGCCTTTGTACCCCTGCATTCTTCTTGTGCTGCATCTCCCTAAATCCAGTATGTTGTCCTCTCAGTGTCTCACTTTTTCCTACTTAACCTTTTCCTCCTATCAAACTCCTGAGCTTTTTCATTCCACCACCAAATTATCTAATTCCAGAGGGCAAATCATGTATCTTCCTCTCAGTTACTTTAGCTGTGGCTGTCCAGCCATCTGTAAGAACCACCTAATCTCCCAACATCTGTCTTGACTACTCCCTAACAGCCACACACCATTCCTCCTTTATCAACTTCCACCACTTGGTCCTCTTCATCTTCCTCACCATCAGAATCATCCTACACACCACCATCCTATGCAGTCTGGCTACATGATCCACAGACATGACTACCATAAATAATCTCTTTAGGGTTACAATGTCTGCAAAAGATATAATCAACTAGTGTGCTCCTTCTTCCACTATGTTGCCCCTTTTCTGGAAAAATGCTTTCAACACAGCCATTTCCATTGTATACTGGCAAGTTCCCCATCATCTGTCCTCTTCATTCATGTTCTGCACAACAATCTTCCCAATGACTTCCTCCTTACTTGTTTCCCTTTCCCACATATCAGATAAAGGCTCTCCCAATCATCTAATACATTTCTCTCCAGAAATTATGTTTCCTGTATCTCATATCCTACCTGGAAGGGGCATAACCACCAACAAGATTTAGCATCATACCTTCAGCTTCCAGCTTAAGACTCATTACCCTATCTGGCATCCTCTTCACCTTATTATATAACTTTCACACACAGTTCTCCCACACATTGTTGTAATTGTTTACACTCTTCCCTCTGCTAACCCTACAACTGCATTTATGGAGCAGTGGTGAAACTACAGACGTCTTACCCAAAAGACTGAATAACTCCACCCATCCCCTCCACCAGCTCCTGAATCAGTAAAGGAGCTCACAGCCAGCAAGACTAACACCTACCTTAACTAGAACTGAGCGCCATAGAAGATTTTTCCTTCCTGTGGCTATGAAGCGACGTGACAGTCCTGTATGTTTCATGTTCCACACTGTTGGTTTGAACTCCGTAAATTTGCACTGCACTGTGTTGTAAATAGTTTTCTTTCTTCATTTTATATCTGACCATGTAGAACTTTGGTGATAGGAGCTCTGCTGTAAATGCAATTTCCCTCATGGATGAAACACAGTACTCTGATTTAAGAACAATGTTTGGCAAACTTCTCCTTTACAATCATTTCTGTTTCATTCCTTCTTTCAGCTACAGCAGCTTGAAGCTGCTATCTGTAAGCCTTGCTCATTTTCCATCTGGTCTCTTAAACACACAGGATATCCACCTTTCTTTGTTCCATTATTTTGGAAAAATATCTGGTTTTACCTGTTAAAGTCCCAACATTCAAAGTTCCCAAAGTTCCCTTTTTATAGCCACAAACCTTAGTGTTTTCAAAGTCATAATCAATCGAGTACTGCAGTTTCCCCAATTTCTCTTGTTCCTTCTCCTCTTCCTCTTTCTCTTCTTCCGTCATTCCAGTCTCTCCCTCATCATCATCATCATCCTGGTGTGCAATGTTTGTTGTATTCTGATGAATGGGAAAATAAACAAACAAACAAAACTTTAAATGGTGATGTAGGAAAAAGTACTTTACAAGATTCCCCATCATAAAGCATGCCACAAACAGCAGAGCTCCAGGAGTTTTAAGTGGAAAATAATAATGTCTTTTTGATGTTTTTTTCTTTAGCACTTGGTGATGCAAATAATGAATTGTAAACAAACCGAGGAGAAAACTCTCCACTGATAACTGGATATTAGCAAAAAACTACAATCGTCCTTGTTGCTATTTGTGTTTTATCATCAGTGGGAATTTCATTTTACATGCTTGTATAGCAGGAGCCAGAGTCAATGGATGCATTGCATGCTAATTCCACTAAAGGGATATAATAAATGCAGCTGATGTCCAAATGATGTTAAAAGTGTGTTTGAGAAATATAGATGCTTGATTATTTCACTGAACTACTGAGCACATTTTACAGTGGATCTCACCATCCTTTTTGTACAAACAGTAACCTCCTTTTGTGAGGTAGAATACAATGAATACATGACAAAACATAACAGTTAAAAAAATGAAAGCATTGTTTAGGTATGATATAAAATAAGTAACCAAACTAGGTTTTATATTAATTTTTGATAGTTTGTAGTGTAATTTCAAAGCAGGAAAGCCATTCCCAGAAAAAATTTAATACAATAAAAGACTTGGTAAAATGTCATGGGTCTGCTATTTTTAAATATGTATCTCTGTCCCACAGGTAAACAAGCACCACCTGCATTTGTAATGAGCACTTTGTTAAAAACAAAAGCAGCTAAAACAAGTTGCACTATTTTTTGCAATACAATTGCAACACATTTTAGATTTTACCACTATACTTTATTAAAACCATGTGCACTTAGTTGTAAACCAACCAAGATCTCATGTAAACTGTGAGTGTCTTACTTGACACACAGGATTTATTTGCATTTGACTCTTATTTACTCAATAAATAGTTGATTAATCAAAATCTGCCCACATACTCCTGGCTAAAGGAGACACTCCATTGTTTAGCCTCCCATTTTGTGCCCCTTAAAGTAGATTTAGCTTGAAATTTATCCTTGAAATATTAGCATTGGGATCATCTTTGCTTGTGTGATTTTTTTTCCAATACTCCTCAGATAACATGAATGTTGGGCCATTTTGATCAAAAACAGGTGAGGTTAACCAGGTGAGTGAATATCCTGCTCTGAAAGGGACTTGGGTGTTTGAAGAGACTTGACTAGTGCTAAAGGTTTTCAAATAGGCTGCAACCCCCCCCCCCCCCCCCCCCCCCCCCCCCCCCCCCCCCCCCCCCCCCCCAGCTAAAGTTTCTCCTCATATGTTTATTTTGCACTTTTTCAGATGCTAATTGCAAAAAACTGAGAGAAAATTGAATTGATTTTGCAGTTCTATTGTATAAACCTCATTTTTGGAACACTGTTTTGCCCTCCAATAAGTCACACATGTCACATGACTGAAAACCATCAATAGATTTACAAATACTTTACTTTTCTTTTGCCACTGTTTGGGAAGCAACATGTGCTGCTGACCCAAATTGTCTTTATGAGCTAATTTTGACAGGCTGAAATGGAGCATTACACAGTCTTAGTTGGGTGCTAAATGCATGTCAATGCCAAGATTAGATCGAGAAATACATTTACAATTATTTGAAAACACATGGCAAAATGGTGATCTTAAGCAGTGGTGATGGTAAGCAGCAAAACATACAACAAGAGAAGGGTCTGTCAAAGCAATAAAAATATAGAGCACTTTTTTTTTTTAATGTTCACTAAGACTTTATTGGACTAAAAAAAAAATTAAGCAAACTAAAACACAATGGAACATTTGAGAGGCAAACATCCTTTTACTCTAGTGCTGATGATAGGTTTTATTTAAGATGTTTTTTACATCCTTTTTGCAAAAAAAAAAGAACATTGTTTCACTGATAGAACGTGGGTGCATCTAAAAACATATGTTTAAAAACCTTTCAAACTTTACATTAAAACAGAATATTTATTTGGCAAAGAGTTTAACACAGACCCCTTATTTTGTTTGATGAAAACAAAAGCCTATTTTCGAGCTTAATGTTGCAAATGATCAACCACTGAAGTCGACAAAAAGCAGTCTTTACAAAGCTACATTTTGTAAATTAATAATTATGGGACTAAATTAGACTACAGAATGGACTAAAAAACGTAACTTTTTTTTAAAGTGAAGTTTGAAATGTTTGGGTCAGTTAGTTTATCCTAACCTTAACTTGCCATACAATTGATATAAAAAAAGACTGGGATATTTGTATGCAGCTCTTTTGATCCTTATTTTTATGTCTCTCAAACAACCAACTGTGCCCTTCTTTGCATGCATAGATTAACAGCAGCATATCAGTGGCATATCGCATTTTAACACAATTTATTCCATATCGAAGGGACTCATAGTGACAATGTCTAGGAGAAAAATATGTTAGATGGTTACACTCTACTCTCCTGGGTTTCTGAAGAACATTATAGCTTTTTATTTGTGACATTCCCAAGCTGTCATGACAAAATGAACAAAACGGGGGAAAAAGCAAAATGAAGGTACGGTTTTCATTCCACAAGCCCCGCCCCCTCCAACCATGGGGGACGGAGAGCATCAAATGGAGCTATCCACCTACCGTAGAGCAGGAGTCCACCACAGTCATGAAACACGAGGCACACACAAAACAGACAAAAAGCAGAAAAAAGAGGAGAGCAGAGAGAGGTAGAAATTCAAGACACCAATCACAGACAAAAAAACAACGCCACTGATGGTACAGTCATCAAGCAGAAATGAATCACTTGTGCAAAGAGGGGATTAAATTAAAATACGGACAACAGTTTAAGTCAGTTCAAAACAGGAGAAAGTGTTGTGATGCTCGCCTACTAGTCCCTGAATAAACAATGATCTAATATTTTACCTGCCATTTGCTTTACCTTGAAAGTCTGCTGAAGGTTTCACGGCTTCCTAATTTGCATTAGTCGCCTTCAATGTTTGGTTATTTTTTCCGTTGTTTTTTCAACAAACGGACAAAAATGTCTCCTCTATTTCACGGTTCTCATTATTCTTTGCCACCTCAGAACAAAGTGTGTCATTTTTCACCATAGATCACAATGGAATACATCACATATTTAAACCAACATTAATGAATAGATGAAGGGTAAAAGAGCTCTCCTTGGGACCTCTTTGGATAGTTCTACAAGAGAAGTTGGTGAAAGATCAAACTGAGTTAGCCTTTAATCATTGTGGTCGGAATGAAAGGAGTTTGCAATTACCATAAAACTTGAATTACACAACAAGGAAAATAAGAGGTTAGATACATTCAGAACATCCCAGTCTTTCTTGCATGTACCATACCTCGCCCCCCTGCATGTTCTTCATGTTGAAGCCATCCTTCCCCTTTTTCCCTTTCTTGTTCTTCTTCTTTTTGCAACAACATTTTTTGATGATGCAGAAGCAGCATGTGAGGACCAGCAATGCAGCTACCACAGCGATCGCAATCAAAGCCCACGGAGGAACTGTTGGGTTTGGAAAAAAGGCATTTCTTTGTGACTTTAGATGTGTGTCTCTATAATCTTAGCCAACAAATAAACATTCAGATTATTTGTAAAGATACTCACGGGGTATTTTATCAATTTCATTCAAGAATTTGCTTTTGATCTCCTCAAACATATCATTTTTGCTGATCTCTGTGTTGTTAGAGCCAGAAATGTCTGCTGCAGTGGTGGAGACCACCGTTGGGGAGGTAGCCATAGTTACGGTGGTACCACTGGTGGGTTCGGCGGCCACCGCCTGCGGCGTTCTGAACAAGTTGAACTTCATTGTTGCCGACTAGGGCCGGAGTCCCTGAAACATATCATGAGCAGGCAGAAAGAGAAGAAAAACCATAACATCTGGGATTGGAAAACCCTATTAAATGTATGTCTTACTTTTGCTCTGGTCTTAAAAAAGGTCAAACAGATCCAGAGCCTGGAGAAAGGGCATCGATGTGTTTGTTCATGTAGAACGGACAGACTTACAATGGTTTGTCACAGTTGTTTGATCTACATGAGCTTAAACCGACATGCAAGAAAAATATTCTGGCTGTCAACTACAGTTTCCATTATTGAGAGATTGAACAGAAAACTTGAATGTACTCAGATTGAAACTAGAAGAATCCACACAGCAAAAGTTGTGGTGAAAATTTCATGATGATTACTCTACTTGAAATGTGATGATCTGCTTGAAAATCATCTTCTTATAACTTCTTTCACTCTTCCTGGAGTGATCAACCTCTGTTTAAAGGTTGTAAGTCTCTGCCTGTCAATGTGACAAAGTGTCCGTAGGTGAAACATTTAACCTCACTCTTTTTGTTTGTCTATGGCAGCTCTGGTGTGTGCATGTGAATGTAAGTCAGTGGGACTGGCACGCCCTTTGGGTCTTGATCATTGATGGTATATGAGAACTGGACTGTGAGTGTGACACCACCAATAGAAAATGACTTCTTCCCAGTTCCAATAAAATGAAGTCAGTTCAGTTGCCATTTTTTCACGATTCATATTGACCATTATGGAACCATATTTTTTCAGTAAGCTGTAATTGATCTGAGTCAGTCAGAGTGAGCATATCTATGGCAACCACTCTCGCCAATCAGGAGTGAGCTTGTTGAAAGGTCACACCCCTACAACTTGAAACTGGGAACGGTAGAATATGTTGATCAAACAACCTACTTTTATTGAGGCGTCTGATTGGTCAGTAGAATAATTCAATTCTCATATTTATTGAAACAATTTTTTAAGGAAATTTGTCGAAACAGTTTTGGAAACAGTTAGGTGGGAGGAACCTTGAGTAACCTAACCACAGCAACAAATAAAGACTGGGAGCCATTCAGAAACTTCTTTGTCTGAATTTACTTCATTTGTGTCAGAATTCGGTCTGAATACTGTAAACTTGGTCAATTTCTTGAGTACGGTTTCTGAGTTAGAAGGAAAAATAAGGATAAACAAAGCAGCTCCACAACTCTCTTTGAAAAAGGTAAAAATCTATTTGAAATCTAAACTCCATTACTGTATCATCTTAAAACTCACAACATAATTAGTTTTCCTCAGCTCCAGCATTTGGTAGAAATTCGATTCTAGTTTGTGGGCGGGACTGTTGACGCGGAACTTAGCTGTGCTCATTTCCCAGCATCCCTTTGTTAATACTCTCTCCCACTAGCTTATGGCACCTCAAAAGCCCAAACAAACATTAGTGTAGCAAAAAATGGCAAGCAATACATTCAGAACTCACAGCTTGCCCATGGCAGTTGCTGCAACACAAACAAAAGCTTTATCTAACTAAAGGTTTTCCTCTGCTCCTGATCCATCACGATTTGAACAAAGACATACTTAGAAATTCAGTTTTAATCTTAAATGAATGTTTACATGACCTCTATCATGAGAAAAATGTTACAAGAACATGTTCAACAATTTTCATTGGAGTGAGTCTTCAAACGAGACAAATTCAATACTTCTATACTCTTCTCTTTATTGTTGTCGATTGTTCTTGCAAAGATTTCAAACCAAGTTTGTAAATGTTAAGGGGCAGAAAAAAAAAAAAAAAAAACCTGAGAACACGTTCTACAACATTTGCCTAAATGTGGGCAAAGGTCATGAACTCCAAGTTAAACAATTGTTGCTTTTCCTTTTGCATTGAACAATGATTACCAATTGTCAGTATTCATGTTTTTTTTTGTTTTTTTTTTCTTTTTTAGGTCAACCAAGATGTTTTTATGTGAACCAGATATTTAAAAAGAAAAATAGTATAAGTAACACAAATAACACATAACTTTGTATCAACTGATTGGCAGACCACGGATCAATAAGTATTACGTTTTTAGCATGTTTGTTTGAGTGGATCTCTCATTTTGTTTAATCAGAGGTTATTTTGTATTGGAAGCTTGTCTGGTTTTGGTCCACGGATCAGTGTTGCTAAGCAATCCTGACAGTTCCTATCAGCAAAGCAGAATTGCCCACAACCTGTCTATGACTGTAGCTGAGGTGATCGGTTCATCAAAAAAACACGCCTGGCTCATGGCCATCTTCTGTCTCTGCCCAGGCAGTGGGCATGTGCATGTTATGAATGCAGACCCCACACCAGGCTGCGATGCGTGACGGTTATTAATACACCCCCTTCAAAAAAAAATGTGTTACTGTGTCTTTACGGTTGATTTACCACAAGAAATTTCAAGCCTGATATCAAGCACGAAAGCAGTGATTAAAAAACAAAAGTGTGAAAAACGAGGGAATGTTGGCAGGCGATATTTACTGATTTAGTGCAAGATCAAGTGCAGTTAGAAGTTCAATGACTTAAGTCCTTTATTATTTGCTTCTATTAAAGAAACTAGAACTCTGCTCCAACATACAAGTGCTTTTTCCTCTTCTATTAATCTACATTTTGCCACTGAGGTTGAACCACTCAG
Organism: Oryzias celebensis; assembly: GCA_014656515.1. Taxonomy (NCBI): domain Eukaryota; kingdom Metazoa; phylum Chordata; class Actinopteri; order Beloniformes; family Adrianichthyidae; genus Oryzias; species Oryzias celebensis. The sequence goes on from BNCR01000005.1 coordinate 17,070,513, forward strand.
TCCTAATTTCCTGTGTAATTCCTGCAGCTGACCAGCATCACTCAGAACAAACAGCCTGTGAAGCATCCTCACTTGTAAGTATGCGTATAGCCTTCAGAAAATCCAATGGCAAAATGCAGTTGCACAAAATAGTTTTGTCAAGGCTGTGTAGTTGAAACATGCAAAAAAGGACCCACTTAGATTCTGTCTATGTCTCACACCTGTACGTACAGTAAATGGACAAAGATTAAAACAGATCTCACCAGTCAGATGAGGATTTCTCCCTGTGAGGTGTCCCATCCAATATCAGTAAGTGTTTGGAATACAGTTCCTCAGAGCTCTGGTAACATAGTCTGATCTCTTCCATAAACAGACTGCAGTCTTCTCTCACTTCTCTCCACTGCAGCAGAACACCCCCTCCTCTTCCTCTTTCCAATGCTCAACAACTCCCCCATTTTCCACCCTCCCATCACACACCTCCCTACTTTCACTCGCTCCCTCAATATCCTCATGCATGAAACCTTTTTGTCCCTTTTTTTCTTTAACCAGCATCCATCTTTCTTCCCCTTTAACCTTATTTATAATGCTGCTCACACAGCTAAATGCAGCCGGCACTTTCACCTACTATTGGAGGGCAGAACTAAAAAATCAATAAGCACAAGCTCCAGGTTGAGGGACCGCATCCAGCCACAGTTTGCAACCATGACTAATAAAGGCAAGCAAGGCTTAGAAGGACAAGGGTTGGACAACTTTTTAAAGCTCAAAACATTACTACAACAACTTCACTGATAGCTACAACACATGATTACTCCTATGAAAAGGAATCTCAAAAATCTGATCCTTCAGAGGAGATTCCACCTTGATAAATAATTTACCACAAGCAGCTGAATAAAAAAGGGATTACTCCAACTTGTCTGCTTTTTGCTGATCCCTCAGGAAATGTAAATGATGAGTAGAAATAAGTTGATTCTGTTACAAAACAACGCACTGCTTACAGTGTTCAACATTAGCAATAACTGTGTTTAACACTTGATGTAAGGAATTTGAACAGACATCAAACTTACAATGGATGACCTCTACTTTGAAGGTTTAAACATGTTTTTCATTTCTGATTTTGTTTTCTAAAACTTGATCTGGCTGAGAAACTATTCAGCATCCCTGTTGCAGATGTTTTTCTTTCTGTTATTCTTTTTCTAAAGTTAGGAAAGAACTATTTTTCCTCTCTGCTCTATTTTAAGCAAACACTTGTTGTGTTTTAAAGTTCACCTGACAGTTTATGGACAGGCTTGGTGCAGTTTGAGTCATATGAGACCACAGTGCAGTGAGGGACTCCAGCCAGAAGAGGGCAAGGAATTATATAAAACTGCTGCATCTGCGTCTTCTTCCCTTTTTGTTCCTTTTAACAGAGGATTTATCTTTTTGTAATTTTCTCAGTTAAAATGTGTTGAGGAATGCTTTACAGTGACACAGAAATAACAGTTAGATAAAAGAGAGTTACAAAAGTATTATAAGCAGATTTCAGTAAATGGATTTGTTTTATAAAATGCACCATGAATTTTTAAATTTGCAATACACTTATTACCTTCATTTCGGTTCCCACATTTGCAGGGATAATGATGAAACTGTTAGTGTGCTGGAGGCTTTAAAATATTTGTTGATGGCACAAGAAAGGAGAATCTGAGAAGAAATTACAAACATAATTTAATGAATAAGTTGTGTGTTTAGTCCTGTTGTTTTTAATTAATTTAATCATATTAGATTTTTGTAGATTTTGTTCTGTACTCTTTTTTTTTCTTTCATTTTCTTTTGAACTGATTTTTAAATAGTTTGCGTCTCCTGTCCTGTTTAGAGTTTTAGTTTTGTTTTTTATTCATGTTGTCAGTTTTTCTTTTTTGGTAGTCATGTTTTACTCAACTATTTTTCAAACTATTTTGTGCCTTTTACATTCTTTTGCCTCTTGCTCCAGTGTGTTTTCTTTCCCAAGTGAAGTCTTTACACTGTGTTTGATTTTTCTTACTTGGTCTTTTTTTTTTGTTGCAGTTACAAAAGTCTTTTTTTTTTTTTTGCAACAACCCTTTTATTTGTGAATTGGTCATATTAAATGGGACATATAGCAGAAATAAGAAAACATTTTAAAAATAAAATGTAAATCTGAATTTAAACAGTTATTATTGGTTAGACATAAAATACAGGGATTAGCTACAGCTCTCATGTTGATTGAGCCGCTAAAAGGCTCAGCTTTTTTTTGGAAAATCATAGCATTACATTTTTATTAAGTAATTCCATTCAAATACATCGAAACAGTGGTGCTTTTTGGGACATGAGATGGTATTAATCACTTTTTTTTTTTTTGTTTTTACAAAAGAACAAAAATCAAAGTTTTTTTTCCTGCTTGTGCATAAGGGCATACACGAGACACATGGGGGAAAGTGCAGCACATGGCCTTTTATCTTAGTACTGTAAGAAAAAACATGCAATGAACAGCTAGAGAAAGTGAGCACATGGAGAAATGTGCTGGGAGTCTTAGGTTGAGACAACTTGCCGCCTCTGAGGCAGCAAAATGGGATGTGGGAAACATTGCACCCCTCTCAGCTTAAACATGGAGTGCTGCAATGCAGGGGTGCAACACAAATGCAAAGCTACAAAGCCATTTCTCCATAAGTCCATCACTCCAACTCTTACCTGTATAGTATTTTTTTTTTATTTCTTTCCTGATGTTGCTCATCTGTGCATCCTTTTGCTTTTTTTTTGGATCAAGTAGAATCTCTGTTCATTATAATCACTTCATTTATTATTTCGTCCATGAACAGAGTACCGCTGTACTGACTGGAGTTCACAGTTAGGTAAGTCTAGTGCATATTTTTATATTTAAAAAGTACTTTAGGAAGCAGTTCAACCCAAACTTTTTTGCTTTGTCAGATGATTTTCTCCTTAACTGAGTTAATGGGACGGTGACATCAGTGAAGGTCAAAGGAGCTGCAACAATGAGGTCAGTTTTGTAATGACAGCTGTGTAACATTAGAAATGTGTAATAGCTGTTTTGTCTAAAATATTTTTTACTAATTGAGTTTTCAAGCCAAGAATAAAAAAATCCAAAAGCTGTTTTTACTCAGCTAGAAATAAATCTGGACTGGAAGATGAGTTCAAGGCTCTGGAACTTCAGCCTCTTGTAAACTGGAAACAAAATAAATATTTTTAGGAGAGATACCTTGCTGGTACTGATGTTGATTTATAAAATCATTTAGTGTGCATTATGGATATTTTAACTTAACCTTGCCAAGTTTTGTAAGGCTGAAGTTTTTTTGATTTGTTGTTCTTTTGGAGTGTTTCTGTCATTGTTTTATGTTTCTGCTGGAGTGGGAGTCTCTCATTTTTTTAATCTTTGTCTACAGATGGGTGCTTAAATTGTCCAGAGAACCTGATTGGACAAAAAGCTATGAATACTGCACTTCATCTGTCTTTGTTCGTTATCTTTACAGGTTTTGGTCCTTGGATTTTTTGTTTTAAAAAGTCAGAATTCTGAGGGTAAAGTCAGAATTCTGAGAAAAAAGTCTGAATTTTCCCTCGCCCCATTTTTTTTCTCCATGGACCTAATCCTCTTCCGAACTAAATCCCAGCTCATTTTCAGCCTGTGTTTTTGTGAGAGTTTTTTTGGACATTGGGTTATTTAATTTGTTTTTCTTATCTTTATGTTACATCCTTTTATTGGACAGGGATGTAAAAACTATCTTACATCTTACTTTTGAAATTAGAACTTCACATTTTGTAACAGAACAGTGTGAACGTAAACTGATTTAATTTAATAAAATGAATACATGGCTGAATATTACAAGTACACTGAGTATTATATAGCAGAGCACCTGAGTCATCATAACAACTAAGTGCATTAACACACTGCTGTTTCCCATCAAACTCAAACTCTGAAGTAAGAATTAATAAAAAAATAAATAAATAAAGTTTTATCAATTCCATAAATGTACGGTGAGCACTTTCTATTTAAACATAAATTTGACAACATCATTTTGTTGTTTTTTTGCTTGTTTTTTTTTTTTTTTTTTTTTTTAATTCAAGTATCAGCTTTAAGCTATTGTTTCAGTCTTTTCTTATTTTGGCTCTATTAAAAAAAGCATATTTTTATGATTTGGTGTTAAGACCCAAGCTAATATTTAAGCTGACCCACTTTACATGTAGTCACAGGGCCCCAATAAATAGAATTTCTTCATTGTGGTAATATAACCCAAAAAAGTTCGCATACGTGGATGCCAGATCTTAAGAGGCCAATGAAAAGGGTTTACAGCAATTTATCTTTTTTTTCTTTTTCTTTCTTCTTTTTTTTTTACCTGGTGCTGAAACAATGTTTGGGTTCACAGTTTTATTTGCATAAAAATAAACAAATAAAAGAGTTCATTCACTTGCTTTAAAAATAAATTCAGAAGCAAAGTCAAAAGTGAAATATACAAAAAAAAAAACATTACTTGTCACTGGTCATAAAAACCCAAGAAGAATTTTGGTCTGATATTGGGCTTTTTTTGTCTTTTATAGATTACTCATTGAACAGAAAATCACAGGTTGATGTGAGGTTTTTTGTGTTTTTTGTGACTCCTCAAACTAGAAAAAACTCAATGACTGTTGCTCAATTCAAGTAAAACAGCACTGCAAAAGTTCCATGGGGAAGTCAAAATGCACAATAAAACCGGGGGACTGAAAAGAATGAAAATTCATTTATTTCAGCCTCTAATTCGTTTATCTCCACCCTCACACACTGATGCTGTGACATTTAAAAATGACTCCCAATGTAACTCTGATTTATGAGGCTTCTGTGGGCTGTCAATAATCAACCAGTCCAGCAGGAAATCACAGTCCAGACAGCCCACACCCCTCCACCTTCCTCACTGCAGCCGTTATAGCTCATCCAAAGCTGGGAGGGGCTGTTTTAAAATGGGTGCTCTGACAGTTCCTTCATCAAAAAAACTGAGAGAAGTGCTCATGAGGAGGAACTTAATAAGCAGTGATGGCATCTTTGGGCGGGTGCAACAAAGTTCATCTGTTCTTGTGGGAAGTTTCTGATTATTAGTGGCTTAAGTATTGAGCTGTATCAAATGGAATTATCTTTTTTCCAGTGAGTACCGGGGGAATAACTGCATAAATTGAAATGCATTTTAGTACTCTATTAAATCAAATATTACCATAACTAAAAGCAGGAAAAGAGTTGGAATTTTGGTCTCGTCATTGTGTTGTAGGTACTTTCTGAAGTTTAAATTTGTATGGTCATTAAATCATGTTCTCATCTTCATGATGGAAGTGGTGCCATCTTAAAAAGTAATTTGCACACTGACTGATGGTATTCTCTTCTCTTGACCCTTTGAGTCTGACAAAGCCCAGGTGACAAATATTTCACTTTGGTACATTTACGAAGTAAACAAAAGGGGAGGATGAAACATTCATTTTCAGAGATAGATGTAGCAGAGAAAAAAAAGGACCACATGCCGTCACTGGTGAATGATGGTTTGCCCCAGTGCACAGATCTGGGACATCATGACAAAGTAGTGCAAAGTGGGGAAACGCCATAGGGGCACTAGTCCAAGGCTGCTTTTGCACCAGAAAAATCCTTTAGAGTCTGCCTGATTGGATGAGAAACCCTTTTTTTTAACTTTAATATTGTTTTATTTGTGTCTACACACAGCTGGTCAGGAGCAAGTCAAAGACTGACCACTGAGAAAAATCCTGTACTGCCTTATTTAGCATCCCTAAAAAGTGACTGAAGCCCAACATATTTACCCACAACCCGTGCACACAGACCCACGTTTCCAACTTTGTTGTGATTTGTTTTTTCTTTGTACATTTACCCTAAATTGAGCTGCATTAGATTTGATCCTAAAAGTGGACTCTTGTTCCAGATGAGGCAGGATTTGGTCTGAAGATTTGAACTTTCCCAGCTGCCAAATTAAGTGAACAACCCGTGAAACCAGACTATGGTGCTGACCATGGTTTGTCTGGACAGATTGCATACTCTGACACTTTTAAAAAGAGCTCACAACACAGTTTCATGTTTGCTAATTGAATTCAAAGCAGTGTACAAGTTGAACTTTAAGGATGTGTAAGTCTGTTTCTACAGCCTCTATTTTATTCTAGTAGACCAAGTTTACAAGATTGTCACATATAAATCAAAAAGGCCATTAAAGCACTGATAAAAAAAAATTATTAAGCAGTAAATCCTGATAAAAATAGTATACAGGCACAAAACTGATCTGCTTAACAGGCAGCCTATTTTACCTTACTTTTGAAAATTATTGCACATCCTTGAAAAGGAACCAATAGATGACATCAATGTTGGGAACTGTCAGTGTTTCTTTAAAAAAAAAAAACCTTTCCATAATTTCCTTGTTTTTACCGAATTCTCTCTCAATCTTTTTGAACAGGTATTTGTTAAAAAACTGTTAGGCTCAAAGACTAAAACAATCCACATAAAGAATAAACACAAAACATGTTGTAAAAATGTTCCTGCTCTTGTTACTTTTCTGTCTTTCCTTTAGGATGCTTAGATTTTTACAGATAGTTTCCAGTTATTTTGATTTGGAAAGCAATATTCACACAAGACTGGAGAAAATCAAAGCCAATATCTATTTATTCTATTACCTATTCTGTGTCTGAGAACATGGTTGCAGTTGTTCCATGTCAGATCTTTGCTCATTAACATTTCTTTGTACTTGGTAAGTTTCATTTTCATTATTTCAAAGTTTGGTTATGATTTAGCATGATTTAGTTAGGTTTTTTTGTATGTGTCTCACGCCAGTTTTGATCTTTTTGCCTGTGGGTTTTACTATGCACCTTCAAAACGTCATTAAAAAAAAATATTCCATTGTATACAACATTGTTTTGAGTTTCAGCATATTTGTATCTTTGCAAAAGCTAATAAAAGTTGAAATGTCAAAAAAATAATTTATTCTTTTTGTACTTAATACAAATAACAGATTTAGCCTTTTGAACAATTTTGCTTTAATTAAATATGAGCACAGTTAATTATTGTGGAAGAAATTGGTATTTTTTATTAAATAGTGTTTCACATGCCCTAAACTAGTTGATCTGGGTCTTGGAGCTTCCCTTTCCTGTTTATTTCTTCATCCAGCCTGAACTGTAGGTCTGTTTTTGTTTATGCCTCCTCTGGGTTTGCGTCAGAAGATTTATGAACGCCTCTGATCCCCCAGATTATCACAAAAAGCTCAGATTTGATGAGCACCTAATGGTTTTAAATTTGTTCCAAACAACCTGGTTTCAATTTGTTTTTGAAAAAAGCAGGTTGTTGAATACCTGACCATATTGATAAATCTTTTTTGCAGGCAAGCTAGCAGGAAAATCTGGTCTTTAGCATTCTCATGAGTAATGAGTCCAAATGATTTCATTCATCGAAAATAACCCACCACTTATGAGGGACGCCACTGCAACTGTTTGTATATTCTGAACAAAAAACACTTTCACCTGCATTCTGACGTGCTTTCATCAAGTGATGTTACTGGTCTGTGAATAAGGATAGTGGAGACAGTATTATGGGTTGTAGTGAAGCCTCCCATTACATGAATCATCAAGCAGCAGAAATGCTGTTCTTCCCAAGAGTCGCTGAAATGTGGAGACATAAAGGCAGAAACTGCAGGTGACAGAAGTAACTTACACTTTCAGATTTAAATGTCACTGGATAAATTCTGATTGTCTTGACAATACAAAATCTCTTCTCAATTCAAAGCGTACCTTGATTAAATTGAATAAGAAATGTCAAATCATTTAAAAGTGAATTAAAATTAATTGCTCTCACTGCAGAAAAAATCCCAAAGTTTTCACTTTTGAAAAATTCCATTAATGGCACTTTTCAAATACTGTGTTTTGCTTATTATGCAAAGTACATGACACTAGTTCACATAAGACTGATGCAGCTACTACTCCAGCTGCTCTGACTCTGTCTTACATATTTGACTCATATGTTTTACACTAACAAAAGACCTTCTAAAATTTTGCAGAGATGGTTATATTCATCATTTTTGCTAAATGTATATCCATTTTTTAACCTTGTGTGAAAAACAACAGTGAAAAACGTGCTTGTTTGCATAGTGTTGATTTATAGCATTTTGAAATTTCTTTTAAAAGCATCTGAATAAGGATTGTGTTTCTTGTAGACAAAATGGGTCAGTAGATGATACAAAGTTAAATAGAGTCTGTTGAGCACATCCTGCTCCGTTGAGATAAAAAAAAAAAAAAAACAGCAATAAAAAAATGTAGTACTTCCAGGTTGGCTTCAAATTTCTGAAGTGAATGTGGGGATTTTTTGAGGTACTGTAGCTGTCAAAAAGAGACGTTTTCACAAAGACAAAGTTGTATTCATAAAGATAAAGTTGTATTCATAAAGACAAAGTTGTATTCATAAAGACAATTTGGCACAAATTTATTTTTTTTTGTGCACAACTTTGCAGGAAAAAATATGAGTACCACAATTAGTTTTAATTTCAACATGTCTCTTCTGAATACAACTGTTCATTGTCTTGAATACAAATTTATGCTGTTTACAAACTGTCAACAATACATCACAGGGGTCACAAGCACATACTATACATCGAGTCCCGGAACATTGATTGTTTTTAACTGCCCGTGCGTGTTGTTCTTTTAAGTTTTCTATTTTCTATTAAGTTCTATTAAATTAATATAAAAAGCACTTTTTAGAATGTTTTTGATCTCATTACGGGAAATTATGTTGACAGCCATAGCTCTGTTGACAATTTAATAATAAAGATCAAAATACAGCGATGTCCGACCGCATTTTGTGGTTCAGGCTACAACAGCCAATTGTGTAAACAGTGCTGCAGCGGATCGTCTTAGACCCAGAAGTGGTGAAAACAGCAAGAAAGGAAGTAGCTGACATGCCATCCCACTCATTAGATGTAAATTATAAAGTAAAACGTCTTTCAAAATTGGTTGATTTTATTAGAAAACAAAAACAGCTAAGCTAACTCTCTAAGCTAAAGCAGGCTAACTGTCAGCTGACTGCTGCGGCAGTAAAAAGAAAAACAAAACAAAACATTTCAAAAAATAAAATTGAAGAAGAAAGTAGGATCAGAACACCCAACTTTCTTTCTGTTTCTGTTTCTTTCTTTCTTTTTAACTATCGGCTGCCAGTTAGTATACTTTAGCTCAGTTAGCTTAGCCGTTATTGTTATCCATTTCTTAGTCTGCTATCCCTTTCGACATCTGGACAGGTCCAGGGCCTGCAGCGGTTAGCCTCGCCTGTCCCAGAAATAAACTACCCGGTTAAGCGGAGATCCCCCACTCTAACATGCCAAAGTACGTTCCCCCTGCCAGAACGATGCCTAAGGGGAAATGTACTTTGGCACGACTTTGGCATCGGCGGGCAGTGCAAAGAGACGGGGATCCCTCCACCAACTACTCGGGTTTTTTTTATTTTCTTTCATCATTAATTTGAAGAGAAATCTTCAACTATGAAATAATAATAACTAATACTAACTAAATAATAACTATCAAATAATTTCATAGTTGACTGTTATTATGGACAACACATCTGACACTTCAGATGTCTCAAGATATTCCACATAATGGGGCAGCCATGGTGCTGAGGTAGAGTGGTCAACCTCGGATTGGAAGATCCCAGGCTTGGTTCAAGCTTCACCCACCTCTACGTGGAAGTGTCCTTGCACAAGACATTTAACCCCACATTATGCCTGCTGGTTTTAGGTTGGTGCTAATGTTAGCCACCAGAGCCACTGAATGTGTGTGTGTGCATGGGTTACTGGAACTGTGACTGAAAACGTTTTAGTAAAGCAATATATAAGTAGACCCCATTTACCATAATGAGGTTTTGTATTTTCATTGATAATGTCCAATGAAAAATTTGTGTTACTCATTAAAATGTATTCAAAATAGGGTTCTACCTTCAGATGGAACCATTTTTATTGGTTTAGAAAGAAAGGATAAAGAACAGTTTTGCCCAAATGGAGCTTTTTTAAATGAAAAAATGTCCACTAAATTTACAGATGTGAATCTCACGTGACACTACAGGATCATCAACAATTTAAAGACATGCCATCAAGCAATTTTATGGCAATCCAATAAACCTTTGCTGAGTGGAACAGAAATAATGAACTCACCTGGCAGCCCATCAGCAATGGCAGCATGACTAAAGGACATTTCTGAATGTTTCAAATTGAGGCTTCTTAATGATCTTTAGAGAAGACACATATACTTGCCTTCACCAGCAAAAGACAGATCATTTCTACTAAACTATGTCCCTCCTCTTTGTCTAATGGGCAATGGCCATTAAGAATTACCAAAATAATAACATTAATGGGAGGAAAAAAAACTAAATTAAATGCTCATTAACGTCAAAATGTTAAATTATATTTATTTCCTTTTGTTTCACAGTATTGGCAATTTAAAAATGATGGTTCTAAGTAAAAGTACCGAACTGAGTGGCGATTATAGATTTTTGAGCCAGTCATTTTCTTCATATTGGTACATTGAGTATATGCTGAAATGGGTCTTTCAAATGCCAACTAAACCTCCAAAATACGTACTGCATCATAAAATACACCAATAAGTGTCAGTGTCTGCATGTACTGTATGTGTGTGAGACAGGTTGTGAGATGACGTTTTTAGCAACACAGCCCTTGATTCACCTCTACTGACGCCAAAAGGAAGCCTTCTTCTGCAGAAAACCCAAAGGAGTGTCCCAGTCATGCACCCCCACCCCACCCCCCAGGGACTCCAGAAACCACTGCGTCATAATCAGTAAGTTACATACAAGCATAGATAAATCCACCACATCTGTGACTGCACAGATGAGAAGAGAATAGAAATTGTCATGAGTAAAGTGAAGGAGATACCAAGAAGGTGTGTTTTAACAACAGGATTAAAACATGCAAATCACAAAAGTTATGTCGGATTGGATGTTTTATAGTGGTTACAACGATCTCCCACACGAAAAAAAGGCTGCAGTGGACTAGGTTACCAGAATGACTGTGATTCATTTGACCACCGTAAGCTCTGCAGACTCTGATGTGGACCACTCTGCTGGCTCAGCACATCTGACTTTACATTCACTCTCTCTATGCGTTTGCTTTTAACCGAACCACTTCCCTTCAGTCATCCAAACACTTAAAAGCAATAAAAGAAAAGGCAGAAACTAATATCTGTAGTTGTACATAAAGTTTTACATAAACTTTTGTATCTTGCATTTCCTATATTAATTGTCAGCACATCTATTTATTTACCAAACAAAATTTTTAAATAGCGCATTTTGCTCTAAAGTTCTACCTTTACTCATTTATGTTTGCTTTGTTGAACACAACCTACATTTAAAGTTGGATTTTGTGCTACAACAGATTTGTCGTTTTAAAAATAACAGGCAAAAATGTCAACTCTGCTCTAATTACCCCTGAACTGTTCATCCTCTTCGTTTCCCTCTGCAGACATTTTCCTTTTTTTCCATTTCAGTCAGGAAGTGTATAATGAGGCTAGGTGCCTCTGTGACAACCTGCCACACAGTAAAGCTGCTGTAAAATATGCTGCTGCTTAGGCCAGAGGAAAAAAATGCTGCTTACCTTGAGCAGAGATGGACTGCCCCCAAAGAAGGAGTGGAAGCAGAAACCAGTGCCAGCTATATTCTTTCCAGGAGCAAAAAATAAATCAAACAAAGGAAAAAATTCAGAAAGCTGTTTCTTTCCTGCAAAAGACAGGGAAGAAAATAAAGCCCAGCACAGCAAAGTCCAATAGAAACAGCTGTATCGCTTTCCAAGCAAACACTCACAAACGGGAGTTTTGTTGGCTCAAGGTGTTGTTGGCAATCAGGCGGAGAGGAACACTCAGGCAGATTACCACAGCCTGGACACTGAAATCAGCACAGCATCAGTGCCGGTGCAGTTCCACTGCTGTATTTCCCGGCACTGCTCGCTCATTGGCTGAAGAGCTTTTCAATAAAAACCCTCTGTGTCATCAACCAGCTGGGGAGGGTGAGGAGGGGGTTCTTTGGCGCACTAAACAAATGTGCTCCTCCTCTTTTCTTCCTTTGCACTATCAACGTTTCCTTCAGCACATGCAGACGAGGAATGCTGAGCTTTGAGAATCAGTCGCGGGAGAAAAGGCAGGCAGAAAGCAATACAATCAATAAGTTTGATGAAAAGAGAGATGAAGATGGTGACCAGCAGCTCTTGCAGAGTTGGATTTTAGGTCCAGGGCATCCCTGCTGCAAGAACTCTGCAGGAACCTGAGTGCAGTGAGGTGGAAGGACCAGAGAGAATAGAAAAGAGGAGGGGAGGATGAGAGGGTGTTACCAGTCTGCCCAAGCCAGTTTTTGCTGCAGTATAAAGGAAGCCAGATGGGAAGAGCCGCTTTTTTTCTTCAGTCTTTCTTTAACTAGCTGGTACAGCTCTTCCTTCTCTGCTTGTACCCATCTAAATGTGTATCTTGTTAATAATTAAAGACATCAAAAGAAGGAATGAGCTACTGGAGCTCCACATCACTGTGGTGCCATCACATCAATCACATTGAAAAGTCTAAAAATCTTTTTTTTTTTTTTTTTTTTTTTTACTTTTTTAAGCAGCTTGACATGAGAAGGATAAAATAAGACATCAATAAAGTCCACCTCCCTTATGGCAAATCTTTTAATAAAAGATTAATTAAGAGAAAAAATCAATTCTCACATAAAAATTTATTGTGAAAATAAAAAAAAACTGAAGGTAATTGACTTAAAACCAGTACATTTACACAGGAAAGACAGGGGGAGTCACACTCTACAATGCACATCAGAAATGTGGATATTGCACTGTGGAATGATAAAAATATACAACTTATTTGATACAATTTACTCCAGAACAAAACAAAGGCTTGAGCAGTGTATCCAGCTGATTTATAAGTGGAACATTTGTTAATTAGAAACAGCATCAAAAGACTTCGTTGAGTGCCAATTTCACCATTAAACATATTAGAATATCCAGGAATGCTGCCAAAACTCTTCAGCAAAAGACATTCCGCCTCCCTTCAGGTGGACGCACACTTTCATTGCCTTTGGTGTTATCATTGACGTACACTGCAACACCGACAAGCACACCAGATGAGTCACAGATGTTGTCTCGTTGGAATATGGGTTTTCTATAACCATTACAGCTTTGCTTGCTTTGCGTTTGGAGAAGAAGGAATGGAGAAAGTTCAAACTGAAACAAATTATCTTGTTTAAGGATTTTTTATTTTATTTTTTTTTATTTTGTGCTTGGTGATAGGAAACCAGTCAGAGATTAAAGTTAATTAAATGAATCCAATAAACACAAACATAACACATTCTCTGGCACTTTAACTAATTGTTTTGGTGGACCAGAGGTAACAAATTTCAATCTATTACACATTGTATTGACAGTCAGCAAGAAAATACCAAAAACAAAATCCAAAATCAATCACCAAGCCAAATTGTAAACAAATCCTTCCACAGCCCTAGCAGTCATGTTACTACAGTGGTTTGACCATATATGCTTAAGCAGAGACATTTATACACATATTCATACATGGTTATTGTGCTGTGTCTAAACGGAATCTTTAATTGGCCAAATGAACAAAACTTGTCTCATAAAACAAATACTGCTCTGTTCGAGCCTATGTTCATTACACACTGCTACACTGTTTTATCGCAGGGTTTATTAGTATTGCATTGCTTTGGTTCAGTGATCTACTCATAGAAATCCAGTTATTGCATACATTACCAGCAACCTGCACTCAGCACATTTTTTGGAAATACACATCTAATGGCATGCATCTCACCCTTTTGTTTTAATTCCCTCTTGTTAGTGAGACATAATCTGAACTGACCTCATTGATAACCAGACATGTAGTGCATCTTAAAATAAAAGTGAAATAAAGCATTTTAGAAGTTTTTTCAATCGCTGCATAATGTTTTTCCTCCTGAAAAAGTGTTGTTTTGTTTTGAATAAATGAAGGTTCAGTTCCTGCCATCCTGTATGTTAAGTCCTACTCCACAAGTTCCTAACACATTAACCCAAATAGCCTGTAGTTCTGACAGTCTAGACAAAGGATGTCAAACCCAAGTCCTCAAGGGCTGTCCTCCAGCTGATTTCCAGAAATCCTGCCGAATTTGCTGCTGATTACCTGGATCTGGTGTGCTTAGCCAATAAGAAGCTTCAATGGCAGGTAGGTTGGAAAACATGAAGGACACTGGCCCTCAAGGCATTGAGTTTGACACCCCGGTCTAACCCAAAAAATCAGCTAATAACATATTTATTCATTTTCCATTTTGTTAAAGCTAAAGAGGTTATTTAAAAAGTTCTTAAACTCAATAATTCAAACAGTAAACAGTGAAGAACAGGGATGTCCGTGTTCCACTTGCATGCAAAAATACATTTTTTACACAAACATTCAGTTTGATCAAATTTAATGTTGCCAATTTTTTCTTTTTTTTCATTTTAATACATTCGGAATGTTATTTCATCTAACATAACTAATTTAAACTCTTAAGAATAAAAAAATGTGGATAAGTAGGCTTGAAATTGCCAAAGTACTCATGTGGTGCCTTTTTATTATTATTATGATGTGCTTTTCAAAAATATTAGAATTGTGTAGAAAAATAAAAATGTTTTGTAGAAGGCATCATGTGTTGTACCCTTTTGTCCTACTATGCAATTTGAAAACATACAAATATACTTTTACAATTACACACAAAAGAATCCGCTAAAAACCTTTTGACAGCATTTATCCTAAACATGATGACCCTTTCAATTAGGTCAGTGCCTTTCATAATAGAGCTACAACTCAGTGCTGGGCAATGATACAGAAGCAACATTTTCTAGATTCTTGCAGATTTCGGGGGATGGGTTAAAATATTGATTAGATTTTTCTTATTTAGATTTAATTTGGTACCATAGAAATTTCAAGTCTGCAGATGTTATAACTTGTTTGAAGCACCAGAGGGCGACATACTTAAAGATCCATGTTTTGATTTGCTGCGTGTGTGTCTATGCGTTCTCTAAATCCAATGCTGGGTTACTCAGTCATCATTAAAACATTAACATTCATCTTCTTTTTGTTCAGCTCTCTTTTTTCAGAAAAAAAATATTTGTCGCAAAAATATGGATAACAGCTAAAACCCAGCTGCTTTCAGCTGTGTAAAAAAAAACAGTTTTCCCATTCTTGCTCAGACATTTTCATTTAAGATTTCTGTTTTCACTCCTGGTATAGGTGACTCACACTGCAGAGCCTCGTCCTGACAGTCGATCTACTCATCCCTAAAATAACCTGAACTAGAAGGAGCACCATAGCTAATTTTGTCACCTTCTGAGTGAACTCGAGTCTCTATAACCTAGAGATCTCTGGCATTGATCCAGTATCACTATGCTAGATACTCTAAAACAAAATACTTACAAGATTAGAGATATAGGCTGGCATTATTATGGAAGTCCTGACATACTGTGCTGGACTCTTTGGCCTGCGAGAGCCAAATGAATAGTGCCGGTGTCTCCTGTTTGTCATTGATCCCCAGCCAAAAAGCTTTATGCATTAAGCAACTGAGTGAAAGTGAACTGGAAACCAGCTAAATTTGTCTGCAGTGCAACTGAAAGTGTTTCAAAACATTAACTTCAACTTTGAAGAAAAGAAAATACGGACTTAACTCTCTGGAATAAACAAGGAAACTTCCATTTCTAGACAACCTTAAGAAACATCCTGTTAATTTTAGTTATGAAACAGTGTGTCAAGCACAGTGTCATGTTGCTAAAAAGTTTTAAAAAATTGAGTCAGCAGGACCAGAAATTAGATAGTTTATTGATATAAACACATGTAGCTCTTCTTTGAGGAACAGTACATTCATGATAGTAAGACTTGACATGATGGAGAAGTAGGCAGGTACAGTCATAATCTAGTGGACGTTGTTGGGAAAAATTAATCAAAATGAGAGCGAAAAAAAAAAAAAATCAAACTTTGGACATGGATGTGGACTTAATTGTATAGTTTCAGGCAAAAAGCGACGACTTAAATCGTTTTATCTTCACAGATGCTTGAGAGTTCACAGGATAAAACTTGTTGGCAGTGGGGTCACCAGCCATATATACATGCTCTTCCAGGAAACTGTTCTGTGACCACAGAGAAATCATTTCAACTTGAACATCTTCAGCAGTTCTTTCTTTGAGAGACATTTCAAATGTTACACACCTTACGCTGCAAAGGTCGCTGCTCCTAAGTTGGGACTGCAACACATGAGGAAATAAAATATGTAAGCAAAGGAGAAAAAGATCAGAAAAGAAGAATACAGACATTTTTATGTAACAGAAACTCTCTGTTCATGTTTTTGATATAAACAGAATAACATCAACCCTATTAATAAAGTGGTTTCTTATAGGTTGAAAGTGCTGCTGCTGATTCAAGGAAATGTGATTAAGTCTGCTAAGTGACTGCACCAGGAGTCATTACAGATTTAATTTATGGGTGCTACTGCAGTGACCCTCTGACTTGCAGAGGCCACCTTTTCCAAGTATAGTGACCTCCATGTATGGACAGGAAGTTATGGTGGCAGTGGGCGTCACCCCAACACTCGGTTACTCTTTGAGATAGAGCTGGAGTCACTCTTTTAGCTTGATAGTTATAATGTTGTAGATGAATCTAGGGCCATGTTCAAATTCCCTCTCTGCTCCCTAACTAATAAAAAACAATGTAGTGCAGAACTATCCAGTGTCCTGGATTTTAAAAGCAATTCAGACACAATGCTCACTACTTTTTTTCTTTATTTTTCTTATGACAAGAACGTCAACCATTTCCCAAAGTAAAAACTCAATGAATATGAACTCTTTACAAAGACTATTTATGAATCCACTGTGTTCTGATAATAACTCAGATGGTTTGTAAAAAAAATATTAAAATATTTTTTGCAATGCATTCTGGCCTATATTCCCCAATATAGTGAAAATTGATGCACATTGTTTTTTCGCAGAGACTTCTGGGAAATTTCTAGGGCAGTCAATTTTGGACTTGTGGAGACAGCACTAGAAAATGGCGAACACACTACATAGTAGACTATGAAGTGAGTAGTGAAAGAATTCAGACACAACATAACTTTAAAATTTAAAGTGTTGAACTTGTATTTAAAATCTATGTGCAGAGCAAATCTACTATAACAAACTGGATCCTTTTCTGACCTGTGAAACTGATGTTTTTTTATTTCTTGTCCCCCTCTGGAATAACTGCTTCTATTTAAAACAAACAAAAAAAAAAAACTATAATTAGGCTCAAAAACTTGCAAACGTTTAAAGAAACTCAAGCCATGGGGCTATAGCTTTAGGGTTATGACTTACGTTTGATCTCCAACTTGCAGCTCACGGTTGTTTCTCCATGGTCATTCTTGGCTCTGCAGGAGTAAACGCCACCGTCAAAGTTACCAGGCTTTCGGATCTCCAGGGAACAGATTCCTTGGACACAGATCTGCCTGTACTTGGGGTCATCTCCAATAATCATCTGGTTCTTCATCCATTCAATCTTGGGCTTTGAAGAAAGCAAATTTCAAAGATGCCACGTGATGAATACAACATTCATCAAAAAGATCAACAAAGGAAGCAGTTTTATTTCTGTCTATTCTATATGAAATGTTTGTGCTATTTTGGAAAACACAGCACTGATTGATAAAGATGAATGGCACACTCAGGTCAAATGAGCAATGACAATGAAGTCCTCTTGAGCCCCAAAGAATGTCAAACGTGATTACACTTTCCTCACACCCTCTTCTGTTCCCATGCCTCAAACCAGAACGCTACTTATGCTCTGTCCTGTTAGCTTCCTACAGGATTATAAGCTCAAAGTCGAGGTGAGAGGCTAAAGCTCCCACTGATAATGTCCCGCTTGCCTGGGCAAAGTGTTATGCTGCAGTCCCACTGAAGCTCAGCTTAGCAGAGCAACATTCATTTATGTTCTACCAATCGTTGTGATCTCCCAAGAGCAACCAATGACTTCATGGGACAATCAGTGTTTTATAACATCAAACACTAATAAAGACCAAGATCTCTGTGATATTTAGCCAAGGAAATCTCTAAAACCTAATGACTTTTTCTGTTATAAATGGTAAATGAATAAATATTTATGATCATCTCTTCAAGCTTGTTCTTTAAAGAAATCTCATGTAAATTGTTTCCAATCAGCACCCTTGTTTAAGAAGTTTCAGTGTTTTTTAATAACAATTATGGCATTCATTTTTTTGACATAGTTCTGCTGCATTTATCAGACATTTAAAGATCTTCTTTTCTGTTTGTCTGTGTTATCATTAGTAAATTAACGCATTTGGAAAAATGGAACTACAACAGGCATCTACTTATGGGCTGGACATTCATGGCCCACCTCTGGACCACACCATGCTGCTTTGAGTGGGGCTACTGTGACTCATTCTGGTTTCTCATTAAAGCCCCACCAGTTTGAGTCCATGCTGCTGCACATGAGTTCGATGGTGTTTGGAGGGACAGGGCCTTAAGATAAGGGGCAAACAGTGGAACATGAACATCCTTCAAACATTATCAGGCCAAAAGCAACACCATGTAAACAGCTGATAAGAGATGCTCATATACTCATATACTCATGGGTCTATCAAGTAACATTTCATGGCATGTGGTTAACAATTGTGCACAATTTGTTTTTAACAGGAAATACTTAACATATCTAACCTGCCTTTTCAAAGCGAGCAACAATAAATACTTTTAAATTCAGATTAACTCGGCCTAAATTCAAAAAATGTTCGAGGTGCTGAAAGAATGTACCTTAGGGAATCCCCTGACAGAGCACAGCAGCTTGGTGGAGTAGCCGACAGTGGTGCTCTTGTCACTCAAAGCCGTGGTGAACTTGGGAGGCTCACTAAAGTCATGCTCCTTGTATTCTGGAGGCTTGTAGTCAATACCTGGAAAAGTCCTAAGACTTAGGTTTCGGTTGTAAACCTTTGATTATTACATCACATCAACAACAACACATGCTTACAGTTTTAACAAAAATACACTTGAAGTTAGCTTTGATGTTACATGGAACAATTACTTTTGCAACAATTATATGCACTGACTAATCGGTTCATTATAAAGAAGCCAACATGAAAAGGATTAGAAGCAAGCATCTAACAGAGCCCTTAAGAACATGTCCCTCAACAACATATTCACGCTAAACTATTCATTTTTAAACTTTTTATTCAAATACTGATAATTGCTAAGCAAAATGGGACACATTTCACATGTTTAAACTGTATTTTTAGAACTTGTTTTCTTAAACATTTATTACCATTTTACTTCTGCAACTTCCTCTCAACCTAAGTTAAGATGAAGTAGAACGAAAAATGTATTCAGATTTTAAAAAACTAAAAGATGAGTGAAGATCAATAAAGGTTTTTGAGAGAACTTCCTAGTTTTGACATAAATCAAGCACGTCACACCCCGACACCCAACTTTTTGGGAAAGTTTTTTAAAATCAGTGCCTGCTGCACACAAGTACGTTCATATCTCCTTCTCCTCTGAGCTTACTTAGGGAATCAACATATTTGTTATTTTCATTTAGATATATTTATGATTATATAAATGGAACTTTTCCTTTTTTATTTACTGTTGTCAAGAGGAGAAATGTCACTAACAAAAATAGTCACAATAGTATAAAAATGGATAAAAACGCACAAAAACTTGGGTTATGTGTGAGTGAGAAACATGATGTGATCACTTTTACAAATCTTTTAGTGAAGCATCTTTTGATGGACAACTTACTGACCTAAACCCCTTCCTTTAAAAAAAGCAGTTTCTTTTTTTTCTTTTTCACTTTACTAATCAAATTAAGGGTAAATTGATGGGATTACGTATTTTTACCAGTCATAGATGGGTGGTAATGTAAACATCTGTTTCGTCTAAAAGGGTTTGATATTTTTGTGCTGTTCTTTTTATCATTTCTTTAAATATAGATCTCAAGAGATCAACAACTGCAGAAAGGGCTGAAAAATATTTTTCAGAGTCAAAAAGTGAATGTCTATAACAACCAAATATTTCTTTTACTATAAAGAGTATTTACAATTAATGCAGTACTGAATATATGAATAATCACGAGTTTTTATTTTTCTTCTCCTTTTTATTTTTAAGAAACAGTTACCTGTCTTCACGATCTTGGCCTCCTCTTTAGTAACAGTTGCAGACTCGCTTAGTCCACACTTATTTTCAGAAAACACTCGAAACTTGTAGGTGTTTCCCATAATAAGGTCAGAGATAGTAGCATTCAGTCTGTGGTAATGTTCCAAAACACTGAACCAGTCCTGTAAAAAACAACACACATGAACACACACACACACACACACACACACACACACACACACACACACACACACACACACACACACACACACACACACACACACGTGACATGATGGAGAATCTGAGAATGTGACATAACTTTAAGATAGCTAAGCAATGTACATTCAAGTGGCCACTTCTAAGAAAAAGTTAATGTAAACATGCTTAAATGACCATTTTGGGCTACTGCGTTCATGCGATTTACGCATTGTTACACAGGTTTTTAAGTCAATTTTTGGGCTCTATTTACAGAGTGCGAGTCCTTTGAATGTGCGTTAAAAGTTAAACCAGTTAACCTCTGACTAATCAGGGGCTTGGACGGGGGAGAGATGTATGGATGGTGTCTCTCTTAATGTATGGACTTGTCAACCATGTGAGATTTGATTATGGAGGAAAAATGAGCAATTATGGTTCGCGGTCAGCCGGAATTATATGAGAATAAGTCTTCATATCAGAATAGAGCTGTGAAAGAAAAAGCCTGGAGCAAAATTTGCACAGCTTTGACATTTCTCACCAAGCTTCTTCCAATTGTGGGTACATGAAGTAGTATTGGGTAACAACAGTCCAGTGTGAACACTGTATGCTAAAAGCGGGTTCAAGAACCTGGGTTCAGCACGTTAGTGACTGAGCATCGCATGCCCAGTTTGTACGTAACATAAGTGAATCCCCCAGTTAGTAACCACAACACAAAGTAAATAACCATAAAACACATTCCTTCATGATTCCAGTAAGACATACATATAGATAAACTTACCCCAGTCTTTTTGTCAGCCTTCTGCACTGTGTATCCTGTGATCTCAGTGTTTCCATTGTCTTTGGGGGCAGTCCATTCCAGAGCAACATTGAAACCCCAAGTATCCACAATCTTCACACTGGCAGGAGGTCCGGGCAGCTCTGCACATGAGCACATGGGTGGATAAGGTATCCATAAGCTTTAGAAAGAACCCTTAAGAGTCATGTTTGCTCACCAACAATCTGAAGAATAAGTGGAGCTTTGTCCTCAAAGTCCTCTACTTTCACGGACATCTCGTACACTCCGGAGTCTTCCCTCTCGGCCGCACGGATAAACAAGATGCTGTCCCTGTCGGTGCTGCGGATGTTCACCCTCTTTGTGTCCAGAGGCCCACCGTTCTTTGTCCATGACACAACAGGTTTCGGTTTACCCTGGGAATGACAAACTATGAAGTATGTTGTGCACATCAAACATGCTAAAAACATGATACATTCAACTGCATACTGTGAAAGGTATGGTCAGGTTGATCTTCTCTCCAACACGAGCAACATATCTCTGCCTCAGGAAGCGAGGCAAGCGGACCTTGGGGCGGTCTACAAAAAAAAAAAAACAACAACAACAACAATTGTATGTGTTTAAAGAGCATGTTCTGGGCATCATTGCTTTGCTTATATTTTACTTTATTTGGATAAAGTTTATCATGATGAAGAGAAGCAGCTCTTAAGTAAAGGTCCACAGATCTTTTAAATGCAGTGTTTCAGAATCCATAGAATAAGGACTTTGAGGTTCAACAGCATTTGTACAAAAGCTTTACTTATTTTATATATTTAATATATCAGTTCTGTTGTTGTAAAAAGGCTATGACATTTTTCCTCTTTTCAGTTGAGCCCAAGTACTAATGGATTTCAAAAAACCCCACTGTTTTCTAAAACGAGGTCTGACAGTACTCCGTATAAAATGTTGAAAGGAAATGTTTGCATAGTTTCTCTTGAGCTTTACTGCTAACCGATAATCACAGACCAACTGACACAAAAGATATAGAGAAAAAACAGCTGATGAGCATCTTTATCCAACTAAAAACTGCCCCCTTTTCAGATCACAGATATATTTTTTTAGCTAAACTTCTCATAGTTGCAACAATGAACCAAAAATATAAAATCTATTTATCTACATATAATATGAGTGTAAAAATACTGACTAGACTAGAAAATATCCAAAAATATGTCCTTGTTTTTAAGAGTGCAGAGAAATGTCGTGATGCAGAATTTGTAAATTAAATGTTTACATAACGTATGATAAGAGGATATTAGCAGAACACAGATAGCCTAAAGATGAATGAAAAAGATGTAACCTTCTTTGTTTGCAATGATGTTTAAATGTGAAAGCTCCTGATTACTTTTTTTAATTACTTAACTTGTCGTTTTTAATTAGGCCAGGAATTGCTAATATTTCAATATTGGATGGAATCTTAAATGTTCTCTATTTTTCTATGATTCAGTATTTATTTTTGTTTTTTGCCACTGAACTGTTTCAAATTGTTTTTGTGTCTTTAACTGTGTTTTTAACCTCCTCTCAAGGATTAAAGAATAACAAAAATTGCTTTAAATCTAAGTAAAATAAAAACCCTCTTGTAGATGAATATTTAGGAGACACATGGTGAGTTGGTGGCTTTAAAAACTGTGTGAGATCCAATCGAGGATGCAAAATGACACATTTTCCCACTATTTCCTTGCAGTTTTTATATCTCATTCCACTGATTTTATTTAAAAATGAGTTTAACATGATCCATAAACTGCGATTTAAAACACAGTAACCCGCAATAGTTTTCAGCATGAAATGATACTAACAAGATACTTGGAAACGTCTCACACCACCTGCTGAGTACAGCAAAGCAACACTTGTCGGGTCTCTAAATAAAGCACGATACTGTAGGACTGTATATCACCTTCCTCCATGACACGAGGCAGAAAGATACAGTTACATCAAAATGCAGGAAAAAAAAATAAATTCAATAAGATGTAAAAATGACTGGTTGCACTTGGCAGACATTAAGTTTGAGTGTGATAGAAACAGCTTCATGTACAAAAAAATGAAGAATACATCTTTATTCTAATAAAAAAGACATAAAGAGATACAAGGAGGATTTGAGGGGCATCATGTTTCAACAAGGATTCTCCCTGTAAAGTCTGTGGCATCTTTCAAAATAAACTGTACATTTCAAGAGTCGTCCTGAGATTTGGGTGTAATGTGAGACGTCAGATCTGTCAACTCCTGCTCTCATTGGTAGGATCAGCTGGAACCCAGCACCTAACTTGCTAATCTCCTTTTAACAAGCTCCGCCTCCTTGCAGTTAATTTCCACAGCACCATCATCCGTGCAGAAAGCAACTTGATACTCTCTGGTGGGATTTTTACAAATACAATCAAACCCTCCATGGAAAAACATTCAACAGCAGGAAAATGTAGAAAACAATTCACAAGTTGTCACTATATGGACACCTTGCTCTACAGTGACCATGAGCGTGGATGCCACCATTGAAATGCTGGCATTCCGATCAAGTTACCTTCTCTACCCTGGTCCAGTCTCCATTACGCACAACTGTGTTCTGAGATTGAGCCGAAGTAACGCAGCTCCTCCTCTGAAAGCCCTCGGGGTCCAGACATCGTTTTACCGCAAACCACTTCAGATATACTGTCAGTGATTAACACTGTCAGGTGTTCAGCATCGGGAAACGATGAGACTTATCACAGAGCCACTGGGTGGATCATGGTTTGAGTTCAAAGGGGAGGGGACTGCAGTTTTATACCGTTAGCGCTGCAGGCATGTGCCAACATGACACAGAAACCTGAGAAGAAAACATTGCTGTGATGTTTCTGCTCGACTTCTCCACTTTTCACACTTGCCCTCCTCATGAGGAAGAGATCACAGCTCAAAATGCAAGAAACACCTTGACCAAATGCGTAAAGGATGCTGGCAGTTAGGACACTTTCTAAATCTGACATTTAGAGGAGCTTATTTGTTAAAAACTGTCCTTACCAGCAACCTCCTTCACAACGACGGCCTCTGCGAGGGCAACAGGGGGGCTGCGGCCTCCTTCATTCACAGCCACCACGCGGATCTTCAGACGGTCACCGGTGGTCTGGTTCTTGATGACGTAGCGACAGGCCTTCTGCAGTTCCTCATTAACTGCTTTCCAGTCATCAGCTGGATGGGACAGATAGAAACAGCACAATTAAAGGAACTGCAGGAGCCCTTTCAATCATTTTTCACATTACAAACCAATGGATTTTGATGTAAACAGTTTAATTAAACTGGTTTAAATGATGAATGGAGGATTTCAAGTTACAGGCCCCAAAAAGAGCAAATACTTTATTTGCCAGAACCATGTTAATGCAGAGATATATGGAGAGAAATATTAAAAAAGGTTCATGAAGAATTCTTGAACACTGCCCCATCTCCCAGAACCCTGTTCTGAACTCTGTTCCCACACTAAAAGAGTACATTAAGTCTCCATTTTTACTAAATATACACACTGATTTGATGAGCTGCAGGGGTGGCTAATTGGTTTGCATGATTAAGTAATTAGAGTAATTACAGTCACAATGGGCTTCTGATCTTCTAATGTCTTTAAATGAATCTGACATTTACAAAGCTTAAATAGCCTTAAGTGTGTCTTTTACTACTTTTTTTTATGTGAATTGAAGACTGTTGCTTGTCTGAATAGATTTTATCTTATTTGTTACTTCTATCTAAACATTTCTGGAAAGATCCTATTTATGTGTTTGTGCGTTAGTGACTTTTTTAATGGAAAAAAAGCTTAACTTTATAAAGCAGATCTAATAAAAAGCTTTAAAAAATCCGTTGGTATAGAAAATACTCACAACTATCTGATTCTGCATTTGTGTAATGAAAATTGTAGTTGTTTTACTGTAATGGCGTAACAAACAGGCACTAAATTGAGCCAGCACTAAAAGGGCTGTTGAGTTTAGCTCAGCACTTTACATCTAAAAGAAGGAGCTCAAGCAGGACAAGGGCTGCTCCTGAATCTGCCTCTCCTTCTAGGGAGAAGTAAGGAACCTCGTGACACAACTCTACCACTGACACTTCGGGGACAGCTGCAACTGATCCAGCTGACCCAGGTCCAAAAGAGTTATTTTACATTTCCATGAGTGTTTTCTAAAGAATTTGAGAACTAGTTTTTATAAAATAGACCTGAAGCCATGAAAAAATATATATGATGACCTAAGTTATTCCAAAGAAGTCAGAGAACTTACTTCCATCTTTGCAGATTTCAATGACATATCCATCAAGACCGGAGTCCCCGATGTTCTCAGGCTGGCTCCAAATGATGGAGACTGAAGTATCATTTTTGTCCTCCACAAACAGATCTAGAGGGGCACTTGTGGGCACTGAAAAATTATTATTTTAAAGTTAATTTAATATTGAAGTTATGCAAAAATCCTCAAGCTCATTTAAACCGAGTTGTTACCTTTAGGTGGAGGAGGCGTGGGTGGTTTGGGCTCTGGCTCTGGTGCAGGTGCTTCTGCAGCTTCACCTGATACAAAGTGCATTATTAGTAACAAAACATGCCTCGTCAACCTGTAAAGCTTATTTCAAATAACCAACTTGAAAGAACCAGCGGCGATCTATACGTTTGCAAAATGGTTTACCATCAGCAGGTGCTTGGGCGTCTGCAGCAGGAGCTTCCTCTAACGCCGGAGCAGCAGCAACTATTATTAAATGTTAGATATTAATAATTAGCGCATCAAGCAGATGGGGAATGCTTTGACAGATTGTAATTTGTATGCTGACAAGTACATACTCTGGAAAGCAATTAGTGTAGATAACTTTTAAAAAGGGAGGTGAAAGGTCAGATCTTAAAAATATAAGCAAGAGAGGCCTTTTTTTAAACATCTTTTTACCATCAGCAGGAGCGTCAGCAGCAGCAGCTGGTGTTTCTCCTGCAGCAGAAGCGGCAGCTGGCAGCACAAGTTAAGATATATTACATGTTAGTATAGCTTGCTCCCCAGAAAAAGATTTTGGTTTCATTAGTTCCCTTTTTTCTTTGTAAAAATCACAAAAAAAACGGGGATGTTTCTTGTTGAGTTCCATAGAACAAAAAGTTGATTGGATATTTTGTTAAAAAAAAAAAAAAAAAAAAACATTAAAACAAACAAAAAATAGCAAATGTTTTACCTACAGCGCTGAGGACAAGCAGTAAAGGCAAGGTTAAATGAAAGGTTAAATGAAATTTAATTCAATAATAATAATAAATGACAGAAAAAGTAATACTTTTTCTCATTTCATTTTTATCAGTTAAAACAATGATACAACATGACTCAAATTGAATGCTATTGGAGCACAGATGCTAATAATAACATATTTAAAAAAAAAAAAGAAGAAGAAGAAAGAAAAGAACACCCCATAGTATTCTGGTCCTTTTGTAGTAGCTACTAAAGTAAAAATAGATGTTGTGTGTGTCTCCTAAATAGTTTGTAACATTTACACATAATGTGCAAATATTTCCCCTGGCATGACTCAGCAAACTGGAGCTGAGGGATCCCGGAGCCTGTTGCACTGAGAATGAATTTACCCTCTGCTGGGGCAGCTGCCTCCCCTTCGGCGGGAGCCTCTCCCTCGGCGGGCGCTGGGGCGGCCTCTCCCTCTGCCGGAGCAGGAGCCTCCTCGGCCGGTGCGGGCTCCGGGGCGGGCTCGGGAGCCGGCTCTGGAGCCTCCTCCTCCTTCTTGGCGGGTTCTTTCTTAGCCGCCTTCTTGATTGGGGCTGGCTTGGCCGGCATGTCGGAGGTCGCAGCTAATTCCCAACTTACTTAAGTCCTTCAAACTGTATCCAATGCCATCATTCCTGTGTGGGCGACAGGCTTTTATACGGCTCAACAGGGACAGACACCGCCCACCAGAAAGTAATGGATACTGACTATCAGGACCACACGTCTGTCTCCCTCATTAACACCAAGGACACATCCTGACATTATCTCTGCCTGATGAACTATTTGATCCAACCTGTTAAGTACTCAGCCTGACTTTCATTAACAGCTGAAAAGAAGTGAAAATACACATTAATTGTTTTGATGTTGAACTTCTTGAAAACAGCTGCAGTCACTTGGCAATTTAGGCAGACACAGTTGTTTCATATTTCAATGAAAATCATCTGCACATTTCCACTTGTCCTGGAAGTCCTGAATGAGCTAGAAAGTGTCACAGAAGTTTTGCCAAATGTTTACATCTTAAAATGTAATTGAGCCAACCAGACAGTAAACGGAGCCCCTGAAGGGATGTGAAAGAAAAAAAAAATCTAAATTACAAAAAAAAAAAAAAGATTGTTACTATCTTACCCACTAGCTTGCCATTTGTGGTCATTTGCGCACAGGAAGCATTTTCAGTTAGTTGAGCTACCTCAAAATGACATTACGTGAGCTAATTGAGTTTTACTTTATCTTTGGACTCGCCTACAAAGACATTGCAGCTTCGTTTGCCCGCCGTCACAATTATGTTATCTCTGAAAGTCACCTAAAACGGGTTTTAAAGTCATACGGTTTGTTACGGTGTAGGGGATACACCAGTTTAGATCAGGTTATTGCTTCTAAGGAAAGAGCATCCATCTATCTATCTGTCTATCTGTCTATCTGTCTGTCTATCTATCTATCTATCTATCTATCTATCTATCTATCTATCTATCTATCTATCTATCTGTCTCTGTCTGTCCGTCCTTCCGTCTGTCCATCTATACATCTATCTATCTTTCAGATATAAGAAAACCCAAGTACAAACTACTAAATGTAACATGTACTTTATTAATCCCAACAAACAGTGACAGGTGGATGAAAGCCTTCATAAGCATGCCTTATCTTCATTTAGGAACCAGCTTTCCAGAAATATAATCCTCCACCAACAGTGTTGCTTTTTCTTCCTTCAATGATTGTTGCCGCACCCAGAACGCTGAAACACTGTATTTACACGTTTTCTTTTTTTACAACCATGTTCTTCTGTACAAAATAGAGAAATGGAGTTTTACAAAGGATTCTTTAGATAAAAAAAAAAAAAAAAAAAAAAAAAAAAAAAAAAAAATATTAAAAATTTGAGTATTACAAAAAGAAAACAATATCTAGAATGACTTGTTGAAGTCATCACAATGACTTCAACAATGTTAGTTTCATCACTTTTGTCCCCTCAAACAGCAAGTTTACATGCAATTGAAACACTTAGAATCTCCTTATCTTCAAACATCAGCAAGAATAGATGAGGCGTTACTTTTTTTTAAACACAAGCTTTGCCACAGTATGACTATTATGCAACCTGTATCAGCCTAAGACATCAGAATACTCTCTGATACTGGATTTGCTCCATTGAAATCAGCAATAAAAAAAGCTGATTTGGGCCAACCACACCAGGCTTATGGTTCTTAATCTCTTTTCTTTTAATAAAGTAAGACACATGGCATCTGTCGTCACACATAAGTGCAAAGCACATCAAACTGCTTCCATGATTTGATACGTCTTAAAAACCCTGTCTCCAGTGCCACACCAGGAAATACTTCCTCCCTTTAAAGCTGTCTCACCAGCTGAAAAGGCTTCATTTGTTTCATTTGTGGTGCGGTTTGTCTAAATTTGGGAATTGTCTAGAAATATTAAATGAAAACATAGCTCAGTGGCTTGTGATGCTAAGACACTCTCTGATTGCTGACACTAATTAATGTAGCTGAAAAATGCTGATAACAGTAGTAAGCAAAGAAAAACCACTGCCACAGAGCAACAGGCACAAGAACCAGTCAATGAAATGAGATACTGTAGCAGAAAGATCAGAAAGTGGTCAGCATTTTAATCACATATTTGAAATATTTACAATAATTAAGCTATTTAATTTTTTTGATAAATGTTTTTAACTCCTAAATATATTTAACTTTTTTGTTTGTTTGCAGGTTACTGATCTAAAGTTACTCTAATGCATTCAGAGCAAGACCTTCTGCAGCACAAACCGAATGTAAAAAGTTACACTATCTTATTAAGCTGTCAGAGAGGACCAACATTCATTTACTTTAATCTGAACACTGAAACAAGGACCGATTTGATTTGTTTTTTTTTTTCTCTTTTTTTTTACACCACTTGCACCACAAAAGTTTCTTCACATTTTATAAACTTCCAGAAGGCCCCTTTAACAAAAAGAACAATACCTAAAGCAATTTATAAAGTCTTTAAACATTTTTTAAACTTATTTGTTTCTGATACAATTCGTTTTGTGTATCCAAAGTAATTTCATGTGTGTATTGTACGACATCGACATGGGTATACACCACACAATGTCTCACATCACTTTACTGTATCCACTTAATGTCATCAGCACTTATTCTAAAACACCTCCTACTAATTTCAGACAAACTCTATGTTGTGTTTGACAAGAATGACACAAAACTCTTAAGACATCAACTCTGCATGAGCATGTGAGTCTTACTCAGTCCAAAAACAGTGAGGGGCCTTTTGAAAAAGCACCAAACAAACCTAAAGGATGGTACTGAACACATCTGGTGAGTTTCAGGCAGCTTTAGACCACTTGGCTAAGCCACTGTCAAAAGTGTTTCAGTGAATCTTTGATAAGGCTTCTGTTAAAAGCACCTACTACATGATACTGTAATGTTGTTTCTTTTTAAGTTTCTATACTCCTATGCTTATATATACATTCATTGTTGAAATTACACAAATTTGACAGTCAATATGTAAGACAACAGTGTTTGGTTCAGAACTCTAGATATTTGCACCCTTTGATGTACATAAAGTAATGTCTCATTGTATGTACATGATATATACAGACGTTGAAGGGCCAAAACCTAAACAAATGTGCTCTTTGAGATACATTTTACAGAAAATGAACCGGTAAGCATGTATTTGCTTTTGGAAGATAATGTTTCTATTTATATGTTATATCCCTGTCTTGTATCTTATACCTGACATTTAAAGCAGCATGGCTGCAACTGTTTGTATTGTGTGAAATGAGTTAAAATGGAAATTAAGGAAGAAGTCTGTGCAGTGATAAACACACACCACTGGTAAAACAAGTTGTTTTATCCAAAAGAGTATGACAGCAAGATTATTCTATCAAATTATGGTTAAAGGAAACTTCAAGAAAGACATTTGTCATAAAGTTAATCCTAAAATCATTTTTTCAAACTTTAGTCAAGGGAAAACTGGTTGTGATTCACTGAAAAAATGAGGTGAAATGTGGTCAGACGGCATTGTATGATGATGAAAGCACCAGTGCTCTGCTTGGGTTAAGGTGACACGGATGTCTTAACTCTTAAGGCATGCTTGTTTCACCTGCTCTGGTTGTAAAGTTTAGGATTGCATATGTAAAAGATTTGGCCTTTAAATACATGAACTATAGATATGTACCAAAGAACTGTGCCAGGAACATTGAACTGTTATGCTGTCATACTCTTTTTCAAAACAAGTTAAGAATAGCGCCATTTGATTGGGACTTAATGTCCAGCAATGCAAAGTTTTTTGCAGAAATCCCCTGAAGTCAAAACGGTAGGAAACTGGATTTTATAGTAATGAGTTAGCACCATTCTAAGAGCATCAAGGGCTAAAGAGGTGTTAAACATAATTCAGTAGAGTAACATGCAGCGTTTGTAGACACTAACTGTTCATCCTGTATCCATTACAATAATTTGGATTTTATAAGTCAAAGTCCGACTGCTAAAACTCAGATGAGGTGCTCTTTCTAATTGTGCATGCCTTCTGCACAGAAAAAAAAATTAAAAAAGTAAAGTTATACATGTTCAGTGTTAATTGAGAGCTTGGTGTTCAAAGCTTGAGCAGGCCAGGGTCTTCTTTGTCTGGGGATTCGATGTAATTGGCAGCCTCTTGAAGTTTCAAAAGCATTGCCATCTAGAGAAAAGAGAAGAAGTTGAAAATGTAGAACATCAACCTTTATTTTAAAGGGGATTTAAAATATAAAGAAATCCAGTGGCATGCTCTCATCTACCAGAGGATCAGATTCCATGGAGCTGGGTGGAGTCTCTTTGCGAGGCCTGTCTTCACTGGGTTGACTTGGGCTGCATGAGCTGACGCTGGGTGGAGGTAAGTGAAAAAGCTTTGCCTGGTCCTGCTGGGCAGACGGCCATGGAAGGGTGCCCCTCACCCACTCCACTGGGTCCTCCCAGACCGCTTTCTGTCCGTGGACCTGAAGAGCCACAGCACATGACTGTAAATTTTTTTTTTTTTTTTTTTTTCAATTTAATCAAGAAACTACAGCTTAAGGAGAAACAAATCAAGTCTGAATGCCAAGTAATTCCTCTTATTTGTTCTTTTAGAGAGGAGGGTCAAATCAACCACTTTTTCATATTTTGAGTCACAATAAAATGTTATTGATTTGAATGGCAGAACCTGTTTCCATTGAAATGAAATATGATAAATGATTTTTGGCATCAAAGCCTTTTTTTTCTTTTTTCAATCATGATTTCCCTCGGCAGATGCAGGAACAGGACTGCTGATCGTCTACCTTAACTGGCTAGGGTCAAAGCCAGAGTGTTAAGATTTAGTAAATGCAACATGTTTCCATGGTATCTGACCTTGATGCCATCCTTGGCACCTTCTTGTAGATAAGGAATAATAGAAAAATTCCAGAGGTCGATAAACCAAGATCGAAACTCATCCACAGTGACAGGACAGGACAGGAAAAAGCAGGGGCCTAAAGAAGATAAGCAGCAAGTAGAAAAAAAAACATAGTTCACTGTTTTATTTTGTTTTTTCTTTAGTTAAATTATTTTACTCTATGTAGTTTTTGCATACCTATTAGGAAGTCTGATGTGCTGTGCTTCTCAAGGAATGCATGCAAATGATACCAGAGTTTTGGTAGCCAGTCTAACACCCTGATCAAGTCTTCATTGTTCAAATTTCTCTCATCCTCCGACTCCATCAACTTCCTGTGCAAATATCGCACAAGAAAGCCATTGGCTGGTTCCACATTGTTGGAGAAAATCACCATTCTGAAACAAAAAAGAAAACAAGGAATCAATATGGATTGTATCCCTACACAAAACAACAGAAATAAAAGTGAAAGCCAGTGGATTCATTTTAGGATTATCTTTATTGCTTACTGTCAATTACTATCAGGTATTATCATGATTAGAAGTATTGGGTGAAACAAAACACTTATTTTTTCATATGGATGGACTAATCACCGTTTTGAATTACTGTGGGAAAAAAGACCAAAGACATCTGTGCTATTGTGTCACCTGATCATACAAGAACAATACTGAAACAATAAAAACTAAACAAAAAATATTTAGCAAGATCAATACTCTTTCCTTATTCATCATTATTAGAATGTTTGCATTTTCAAAAACAAACCTGAAGCTGAGGTGTAAGCCGTGGTTTGCTGTCATTTTCACCGGCTGGTTGCTTGTACCGATAATGTAAGGACTGAGTGCAGAAACAATATTACACAGTTAAATATAAGGATCAACATTTTTTTTACAATGTCAGTGTCGGTTTGGGGATTTTACCATTTGTGGTATTTGCATGTGAGAGCTCCGTTAACGAGTTCACTGATGGCAACGGGATCATGAATATCATCCAAAATAACTACAAGTGGGATTTCAGATGCACTGCTTTCACGATCTATTTGATTGGCCAAATTAGACAGGTAAAGCTGCAGGTCCTGAGCAAAAAGCACAAAAGACACAATACTGTGTTGACCACATGAAAGTCATTGTAATACAGGTTGTATTAGAATGTCACTTCCTGTTACCTTGCATGACTGGCGGTGCATGTTGAAAGTGACCACGATGCTGCCTGTGATTTCACGGGCGCTGCGGTCCACCAGGTACTCAGCCAGCCGGGAGGCAAGGTATGTTTTACCGGTCCCGCTCGGCCCAGACAGGATCAGACGACGGTGTTTTAATAGGAGACTGATGTAATGTTGCATCATAGGTTTGGGAATGAGAGTCTCAAACACCAGGCTGTCCACACACTTCTCTTTCAAACCTGAAGATAATAGGGAGGATTATAACTGGAATGGTTGAGTACACAATGGCGAGCATCAGCTTTGTAAAGGTGAGAATTTTTGTTTGAAATAAATTAGATTTTTTAATGACAATAAAATTAAAAAGAATCAAACAGACTGGTTGTACATAGAAAGATGCTTTCAAAACAGATTTCTATCACCTCGTATGCTCTTCATAAGTAACCTGGAGCTCAAGCCTTTCACTCTGAAAATAACTTTGCATCAAGTGTGAGAAGCTTGTGCACTTCCAACCCCCAAGCTGAAGAAGTGCTGTCTGTTCTTAACATCTATGGGGCCCATGTGTCTGAGGCTGCTGGACCAGCTGGGTACGACAGCACAGGGATCAGGTTACTCAGAACCCTTCCTGAGCTGCTGCTACTTT
The DNA here is from genome assembly GCA_014656515.1 of Oryzias celebensis. Taxonomy (NCBI): domain Eukaryota; kingdom Metazoa; phylum Chordata; class Actinopteri; order Beloniformes; family Adrianichthyidae; genus Oryzias; species Oryzias celebensis. Next base: position 17,103,961 of record BNCR01000005.1, read on the forward strand.
CTCAGCTCTCCCAGCACTTTGCTTCAAAGATTGGGGGCATGTGTGGGGGGGTAAATTACCTACATGTCCAAATGTAGTTGTTGCTGTGATAAGCAGACAAACATGACAGTTTGTACCACAGGCTTAAAATAAATACCAGCCATCAATTCTAACACAAAAGGCTCACATATAAAAGCATGTTTTTGGATATGTGCTATTCTTAGTAACTTGAAAGTATCTTGAAAAAAAATTAAGTTTAACATAATATAATAGGTATTCTTGCTGGTTTTGGTAAATTCTAAGTTAAAATGAAGAAGCTAATAAATTTTCTTCAAACCTTTCAGAGCCACGGTAATGCTGCTGGGGCCTCGAGACATGCAGCGGGAAGGCTGAGTCTCGGGGGCTTCTCCTCCCAACACTCTCTTGATGTGGCCCATACTGTAACTATAGATGGAGTCTGTAGAAAGGCCAAGACTAGACGTCGGGTCAACTTTTGCTATGTAAACCTGAAACAGAAAAGAGAACTATGCATCAAAACAAACTGACTTTAGTTAGTTTGAGAAAGACAGCAAGGACATTAGTTGTCCTTTCCAAGTGAAAATAATGTATTGGGAACTGCACAAGACAACATTTTTATAATTACTGGACAGACAAGAACAAGAACAATAAAGATAATCTTTGCTTAGAAGTCAAAAACTCTACAAAAAACTCTACAAAACTCTACAAAAAATGTAGATTTTTCTTTGGCTTTATTCTAGGACTGGACTATTTAATTTTTTTATATCACAACATTTTTTTTCATAGCAGACGATCACGATATGTATCACAATATAAACCAAATAACTATATTTGTCAAATTTGAATGCTTTGTGGCTAATAAGAGAAATGTGTAATTATCAGCAGCTTGTTTAGATTTAAATATTTCTTTCCTATTCAACATAATTTTTCATCCTTTAACTGCAAAAAAAATTAAAATAAAAAAATTAAACTAAATATTTTTGAAAATATGTCATTTGTCATTTGCAATGAGTGCACTGAACTCTTTGTGAAGCAGTATTTGTTTTCCTTATGGTATTCTCCTGCACCACCTCACTGTTTGCTTCAAAATAAAAGAAACACAACTCTCCATGTTTTAAGTAATGGCAAGTTGTATGAATGACCTGTCTGCAACTTTTGGACAACTGACATGGAATATGGCTGCTATGACTGCTGCCATTATTTTTTCTGCTTCACCTTCCAGAGCAAAAAGCACAGGGGAGGTGTAAAACTTCCTAAGCTTCCTTAAGAAGCAGAATTAGAACTCAGACTGGAAGTTGACAGGCTAAAGTCTTTGTTTCCACAAATTGCAGCTATGTTACTCCAATAATGTCCTTCCTCGCATGCCTTCTCCATGCCATCCTGCTTTCACATTCACACTCCTATCTCGCTCACTTTGAATAATACCACTCTTTCAACAACTTATCTCTTACAACATAAACTCCTTAGAAAAATCCTGTTTCCATGCAGAAGTGTCATTAAACCAAAAGAACTACAACAGTTCTGATAATTAATGTGTTGCAAAGTATAGCCTTGAAGGCATTGACATGCCAAATATAGTCTAACAGCTGAATCATAAATGTGAGCCTGCATTTTTTTAAACAGACCCCACTGAAGTTGTGAGATTGTTTTACCTTGAAAGCCTGGCTGACAGCTGAGTCAAGCATGACCCAGTCCATCCTTCCATTCACCCTGACAGTGCCGATAAAGAAGTCCTGCTGCTTCACCTCCTGTCCAAATAAAGTTTTTGATGATGAGGAAAACTCAGCAACACACAGTTCCAAGAAAAAAAATTAAAATGTACTTACATCTTTGAAAACGCGCAAATCTGCAACACAAACCAGCACCCTGACACGATGATCATCTCTCTGTGAGGAAAGGCTGAGAGAATCTGCAGAGTGAACATCTGCTAAGACAGAAACAAAATGAAAACAAATTAAAAAGTAAAAGTATTTTAAAAGCATGAATACATTTATATAAACCTCTGAACATTACAACAGAAATTGTCAAGTTGCATTTCACAATGAAAAAGTGAGATTTCTCCACAGATTTATAAACCTATATACCTGCACCACCTCCCTCACTGAGCCCTCTGCTGTAGCTCTTTGGCATGTTCACAGCCACGGACTGCCGGGGGAGGAACTTCCCAGAGCCATGAGACTTGAGGACTGGGAAACAGAACTGGATGGTCCAGGAGATGGACAGGGGGACAGTCCACCTGTCCTCAGCTGGTCGTTCTCAACCTTCAGGTTCTCGACTGTCCTCTATAGATGCAATTGTAAATGGAACCACATTATTATTGAAATGTGAACTGATAGCAAATTTTTTTTGCTTAATTCATTCTCAAAACAGCATAATGAATTAAACTTAATAGAATATTTAAGTGTAAATGAAATTTAAAAGTATCAACATAACCAATGGTAATGACATTAAAACAACAATAAGAAAAAAACACAATAAAATAAAATAACAAGAGTCAATGCAAATATTTCCAGAAAAAAAAATATCAAATTCCAAACCTGCATGTTGGTCATAGCCTCCTGCAGCTGTTCTAGCTGATGGGCGGAGTTTAAGGCCTCCAGCCGTATGTCTGTGAGCTTGCGTTCCTTCTCCCAGAGCTCTGAGCGAAGTTCTGTTACAACCTTATCATCCATTCCCTCACTGCCATCAAAGACCCTGGATACAAACAGTTAACCAAGGACAACTTCAGAAAAAAGAACACACAAAAAATGTTAATTTCTTAGCACTGTCAAAGCTAAGGCATTAATGCATACGATTAATAAAAAAAATGCATTTAGATTTATTAACAAAATAATTACAAATCAGAATTGACTTGATATTAACATCTTTGTTTTCTTTGAGTAAAACTGCAGACATTAAAGTTATTAGAGTTCTGCTTATCTTACTGATGATGTGTTTTGCGAAGACAAATTACATTTCTGAAATATCTGAGTTAACACTTTACAAATTAAATTATTTTAGACATAAAAAATGAAGGAAAATGCTTTCTCTTGTGTTTTTTTGTTCAAAAGCTGCATATTGTCATATAAAATTTACCTAGTGAAACATTGTGATAAATTGTGATTCAAAAAGTGTGATTATTCTGATATTTTTTTAATTGATTGACAGCACTAAAATTGATAAAAGTACTTGATGTAACAAGTTATTTTTGCAACCATAAAATGATGTAATAATCACAAGTGTTAACAAAATTCATATCAACGATTACATGAAAAGGCTTACCCTGAGGATGATGATGCAGAGGATTTAGCTGAATGTTGAGGGTTATCGCCAATATTGTGAACCTTGGGGGAGGAGGGCAGTGAGGATTCTGGGGTGGCAATCTCTTCAATGTCTGCGTATGCTCCTGATTTGGATCCTTTTTTGCTAAAAGCCTTGTTGAAGGAACTCCGCAGCTGTTTGGTAAAATATGAAGCCAGAGCACAGTGAGAAAGGGAACAAAGTAAACAATGTCAAGTTTGGTATTCTGTCAAATTTGTGCTGAATTCTACAAGGTCTTACTTAACCCATAAGAACCCATGATGACATCATTGTAACATAAAAACATCAGAAATGTGTTTTGTGTAGAAATGTGACATTCACAAGTGAATCTTTTCAACGGCTCATTAACAGGAAGGATAGGAATCTGCTCACGGTCATTTGGGAACCATTCTTAATTTGTTCTTTTTTCTTACCTCCTGAGTTTTATACGTTCAGATAAATGCTCAAACAAATGTGCGGGGCAGGGGTGGGGGTGGGGGGTTGGAGGAGGAGAGAGAGAGAGCCAGAAGGCAATAGCCGCACTCAGGGGGGAGCTCAGTCTTTGTGGAGTTGTAATCATGAGTTTAAGTTGTTCTGTCCTGTTAAAAATGGTCTTGTGTTAAAATGTTTCACCAGAATATTTTGCATTGAGCTCCAAAGTAGTCTAATTTGTTTCTTATTGTGTATCAATAATGGGTTTGTTAGTTACATTTTGTTATCTTATTTAAGTTTATGTTTTAATGAGAAGATCTTATAATCATAAAATACATTTGTTTTAACCACTCCTGACATGACACTAAATTAAGAGGCCTTATGTGTTTTATCAATTGTTCAAAATGCATACGTCAGATGATTGAGTGAAATCTACTGTCACGATTGTTTATCATTAGAATAAATGTAAAGCGCATGTTCTTTTTTTCTGGTGCACAGCAATACCTCTAGTTTCTGTTCAGAAACAAAGTTTGAATTGAACAAAACTAAGTGCAAGTAAATGTACTGCTCTTACTGCACTAATCTACTTATGAAGATCATTTTTGACACTGAATTTTACTTTGATAGGAACTTGCTGCTGTCAGATCAAAATACATCAAAATTATTATATAGCCTATTAAAAAAACGTAAAAATGTTAACCTTAATCATTGTAAATACTTAAAAGCAACATGTAATACATAATCGTAAAAGTATATTTTTATAAAAAGTGTATTGAGATTTTGCAGCTCTAGGTCGATTTTGTCAGTAAGAAACTGGACCAAATGGTTATTTTAGAAGTTGGAGAGCCCTGGTTTAGCTGCTGTATTAATAACATAATTTTAGGTACACATATACACTTTTTATACATGCATGGTGCATATGCTGGCAGTGGGTGGAATATAAACAATAAATCCATATCAGACTTTAAGGTCAAGTCCTTAAATGTCAAATGTAGCTATAATTGATATTTCAAAAAATAATTCATACTCAATGGTGAAATCTAAATTTGCATTATTTTGCCCCAGATTTCAGCCCATCAATCCTCCCTGTGATTATTTCCAGCACTGCATGAAAAAACTCTATACACTCCATACATTTATACACTTCTTAAAAGTGTATAAATATAAAAAGAGTCAGTCTTTTGAATGGCTCTTTGAAATGAACTGATCCAAAAGATCCGGCTCCCTAAAAAGAGCCATAGATCCCATCTTTAGTTCTGTGATCCACTTGGTTTTTGGTATATTACACATAATTTTATTTTTAAGGAAAAATGGGTCTGGGTCTTTATGGGTAAAGCAGAGATTAGTATGAACAAATAAGCAAAAGTTAATTTACTGCTTTTAAAATTATATTGCAGATTAATACAATTTAAATTCAATATTATACACACAATTCTTGATTATTGAGTATGGCAGTATAAACGTTAAATGGTACAAAGTAAGTTTCACAAGCGTGTTGGTTTGGAGGGGATCGGTTCTGTTTTTTTCACATATCACTCACCTCAAAAACCTACAACGAAGAGGAGAGCATGAAAGAGAGAAGGAGTCATGCTTAATACCAAATGCAGGAGAAGACAGGAGGAATAGCATCACATGCAGGAAGAGGCATAGGATCACTGACGGTTTTATTTTTTAAATATCAAACATAATAACTATTTCCATTAAATTTAACATCATAACACTTAAAACATGTTATACTGTGACTAAGCCTCTTTAGTGATCATTTTCACTTTAACTATTGCCTTTCGTTCACATACATAATGCTGCAAATTAAAAGTCACCACTATTTTATACATTTATAGCCTATTTATTGTTTTACAGTGTTTAGTTTATCATGTTTACATACTAAACAAGCTAGATTTGAAGATCAAAACATTAAAATCTATTATTTTCTAAAATGTTTTTTTCTTTTCTTTTTTTAAAGCAGTCACGATGGTTCACATTTTCATGTTGTTCAAATTTGTGCTGCATCCCTTTGCTTTGTCTCACCCAGCTCTTCTTTTTCTTCTTCTTGGCCTCAAGCTCCTTCAGACTCCCCACACTGGAATGGCTTGTGTTGCTGTTGAGACTGGAGATGCTCTCCGAGGAATTCTGGCGGTTAATGAGCAGCTCTGGATAAAATCAGCAAAAATATGAATTTTTCTATTGTGATCCCAATTCGTAATATGCATGCATTATAATGGTATATACCCTTAGGTGTGATCTCAGGATTACTGAGAGCATTTTGTATAATTTCCTGGGCCTCTGTGTTTTTGGCTTTTAGAATCTCAATGGTATCTTTTAGTTGAGTCAGTTCAGAGTCCTGAAGAAAAGAAACACCATAATTTCTTACCCTTCCTTTAATTATGAGATGGATGGTTTATTAGCATCATGAATAGCCTAAAATACCTTTTGCTCTGAGGAGACTGACAGTGTTTGGAGGCGTGCTGTCATCAGTGCCAGACTCTGTTCAAACGCTGCCACAAGATTAGCCTAAAAAGAATAGAAAAAAAATGTTAAAAGTAAAAAAGATTGTTTGAAAAAGGCCTAGCAGACAGATATCGGCAACAGTTATTGAGGCACTCAAACCAACATTTCCCAGAACAAAACTCATAACCAAAGAGGAAAGCTGATTCAATTTAAGTCCTAATCTGATGAAATACAAATGGTTACATTTGATTAACATTTCTTTAAAATACTAAAATCGCCAAATAAAGGAGAGAGTATATGCAGCTGTGAGTGGATAGTTACAATAGGAAAATAACTGGTCAGCATGCTTTGGCAGTGTCACCTAACATCCCGGCTATTATAAACAGAACTCTTCATATAGCATCCTCCGAGTTAACGCTAACAAACCTGGCCAAGCTGCTACACCAGTGTCCAGTGATGTGGGGCAGTGGGAGACAGGCAGGGGGCAGCAGTGAGTCCAGCAGGCAATTCAGCCAAAGTGTAAAAGAGAGGGACAGCTGTATTAGGCTTTGGGAACAAAATCATATCAGCAGCACACACTCTGTCTTAAAATAGCTAAAGATCCAAACAATCACATGTGCAAAAGAAGGAGACTTGAAACAGAAATGGTGGTTGATGAGTATAACCTGCTATAGTCATGCACAATAAGCTTGACATTAAAATAGAGAAAAATAAAATAAAAAAAAAAAGAGGGGGAAGCAGGCCCGGAAGAAAGTGTCAGAGGACGGACATTTTCATGCTTGTTTTTAGGTTTGGGTTTCAAGTGGGGCAGCAGAGATTCAGAAGAATTATACAGCTGTGGGTAAAATGTAAAATATAGGTCAAAGAGTCAAATGAATATTTGATGTTTTGAAAGCAACTTTTATTATATTTTATGTACAAATATATTTACCTTAGGTAGATTAGATTTAACATTTTAGAAAAGCAACTGTTTTTTTAACCATTCTTTTTCATGTAGTTTATTAATATTCTTTGATTATAATTAATAAATTGTTTCATCTTTGTTACTTTCTAAATAATCTGCAAATAATCTGACGGAAATATGTTAACTTTAAATAGATGTTAAGACCAGATGATGGGAACACTGTAAAAATTGTATTAGGTAAAACAAAATGGTGGCGGCGATATATACTTTTATTTCTTCCCCTTCTCTGTCAAGCAATTAATCAAACTTTATTTGGTTACTTAAACTCTATTTGAAAATGTTTTTTTTATGTAATCAGTGTGACGTGTGTCCTGCATGTAGTAATGCAACTATGTCTACTTATTATTAAGAGCACTGATAATGTCAAGAAGATGGCATGATTTTTTAGATTTATTTTCTGATTAATTTATAAAATAATAACTCAAATAGTTTTGATATATCTATGTATTTTGTTGTCTTTTTCTCATTTTTAAATGTCTTAAATTAAACCAATCAATCATACACAAGAATGATTAATAATGTATGTGGTGCAGGTGTTAGTCTTTCATGTTTCGAACAGAACAGTTTGTTTCAGGATGGCTGCTTGATGATTCAGAGTTAATTTTATTTAGCAGTTTGCAGTGAAGATCCTGAAAAAAACCTGACCAAGTCTCTAGTGTATTAGCAAAGACTAAAACAAAAAAAAGGAGATACATCGTACATTAGCAGAAAGCTGCATGGTCAAATTGGCGACCTTTTCCTGGGAGGACTCCAGCTCTCTCCTCAGCTTTCGGATTTGCTGTAGAAAAAAAACAAAAAAATCTCAAAGATATAAATCTAAATACTTCACACAAATGTTAATTTACATTCTGAATATGATAAAATTGTGACAGACTGTGTGTTTCAATGACAACTGTGCAAGCAAAACCAATATATTCATCTCATGATTAAAAATAAAAGACTGGAAAACAAATTAAATGTACTTGAAACAAGACAGATATGCATTTATTTGATTTATTATTAGATTTTCATGCACTTTTATAAGCTGCAATGTTTTTTTTTCTTAGTTTATGGTTATGAAAAGGATATAGTACTGAGGATAAAACAAAACTCTACAGACATGACAATTATTTTTTCATGACTCGACACTTGCCAAATGATTTGGCAAAGAACACAAAGCATGGCCGGCACGTGGGTTATAGATTGATGGCATGTTGACCTTACCTCCCCTTGAATCCTCTCCTCATTCTTATGAAGGCATGGTGACAGCAAAAGATACAGGGTGGTAGATTAACTCTAGCAACATGTGTATGTAACCAACTAAGATTCATAATTGGAGGCTTGAAAGATTCCACTTGAATTTTTAAGGATAAAACACATAAAAGGTACCTCTTTATGTAGCATTTCCTATGCATGTAATGTTCTGAGAGTTTTATTATCTAATTTAAATTAATTGGCAAATACAATTTTAAGTCTTTTTGTCAATTTCTCAAGCAAAATATGGCAAAGTTAAAGATATGTGATATTTTGTCACTTTAAATCATGGCTTTACTCACCGAGGAGTAGTTGGATGAAGCATTGGAGGCCAGAGACAGAACCGAGCCATGCACTGAAAATGGAAAGATATGAGGTTTCTGCTCTTGATACCTACCAGGGAATCTTAAAAATTGTAAACTAGTGTTGAATCTGTTTTACGAGATGAAGTTCATGTTGAACTTTAGTCAAACTTAGTATAAAACCAAGTGTCAAACCTTTAAGTGACAATCTTAGAAAGAAAGAACAGGACCTTTTTTGCAAATACGGTAAACAACTTACCTTGAAGTGATAAGTATATAACCATAAGTATAAGTATAAAACCCTTTTATACAGGTCAATACATTATGGGGTTCATTCTTAGTGATAACTTAAATCATGAGGGATAAGTCTCTGAAATTGCCAACCCAAGATCACAAGATCTGTTTTTTTCTACACTTCATAGTTTTTTTTACCAGGCTAAAATAGAGATGGTTTGTAGAATAGTCCCACTTCAACTATATTTTTTAAATTAAAAAACTGTTTCCACTGGTGTTTTAATTATGATTATGCAGTTTTTAGCCAAAATCAGAAAGCCTGTATCGTTTTTTTAGACATATTTTCTGCACATCAGCAGTAGTTCATTAAAAATTCACCTTTTGGGTTGTGGGCAGAACTGTTGGGCGCAGAAGTTAGCCTACATTAAAATCCCAGCATGCTTTTATTTATACTCCCTCCAGTTAGCTCACAGCTCTTGGCAAGCCCAAGCCAACATTATCATTGTAAAAAAACAACAACATAAAAAACGGCGAGATATTATCAGAGCTGTACAGCCATCCAGTTTTAAGTCACATGGAAGATCAGTCGAGGAAAAAGAAAACGTATGTAACAGACATTTTGCCCTTTACGTTTTTATCTGTCAGTGGATAATTTAGAATTGTAGCGAAAAAAGGAGACTCTGGCCTGCCCATTGCAGTGGCTGCATCACAAACATGAGCTTTTTCAATCTGCGGGTTTCACTGGCTCTTGATCCAACACAATTTAAATTTAAAAATTCTCAGAAATGCAGTTTTAATGTTAAATTATTTTTGATATGTCCTCCATTACAGGAAAAATGCTACAAGAACATTTGAAAAACACTAGTTATATTGGAGCAGGTCTTTAAAACAGTGAGGCGTAAAGCTGAATCTTTGTTTCCTGGAATGAGGAAAAAATGCTCACCATCATCTCCCTGTTCACGGAAAGAACCAGACCTCATCATACTTTTTGGCCGGTCAGCCAGAGACATACTGCTGCCCAGGGGGGAGGATCCATACAGATCACAGGCTGAGTCAGTGGGAGGCCCTGTGCTGCTGGAACGAGAGATCCTCGGGGTGCCACAGGAAATTGGGGCAACTGGCATACAAAGCAACAAAAAATCAAAACTATGGTTTATTTAAGTGATCAACAAATGAACATTTCTGCATATAAAAGGTGAGACATAATACCAGGTGCGGCCTCTTTATTTGAACGAATAAATACGGCTAAAACAATTAAGAAAATTAAACGTTTTCTTGTTAGTTAGGACTCAACTGGATATAAAGATGAAAGTAGTGTTTCTTCCCCAATTTCAATCAGTTTGCTCAAACTGCATGTTTTTTCCACTATGGCATCCCTGAGGATCAAGCGCACTCACCCACGTTTGTGAGAGGAGCCTTGCTGGAGGCCTGAGGAGGACAAGTAGGAGAAGGAAGCTGAGGAGGGCTGTCACTCTCAGTCAGGCTCACTATAGTGTGGGAGTGGCGCCTTCCTGGCTTGTTTCCATCACTCTCTGAAAGGCTGGAGCCATAACACCTAAAGACCAAAGGTACATTAAAATGAAGACAAACAGCCCACACTGCAACATGTCATTATAAACAAAAGCACAATTGTTTTGACTTACTCTAAACTTTTCTTTGGCAGTGTGTTCCGGTCTTTTTGCACACTAAAAGATAGACATCAATCAAGAAGAACAAACATCAAATACCATAGAACAAAGATCCTTATCACCACAGACCTGTAACAATTCCATTTTCACTTATCAGTGCCTCTTCAACACCTTTCAGGTAACAAAACAAAGCACAGATGCAAAAATCTCGGCACCTGTCCTGTTTTTGTTTTCACCTCAAACCAATCAACCAAATGTGTCATTTGAAACTGATTTTGACCTTACACTCATTTGGATGTTTAAAACTCATTGAAAATTGATTTTTAGACTTTAGATTATATTTTAATTTATTTCTGTAAATGACTAACACATATCTTTACAATTTGGACAAATAAATGCTTTCCTCTGCAACTGACTGCTGGACTTTTTCTGACAGACAGTCAGGAACTCTTGGCAGTTAATTTGAAACAGATTTTTAAATCTTTTTTTTTCCAAGTATCTCTTTGAGTCTACTTTTTTAAATGGTAGCCCATTTCTATATGGTGTTGAACATTCCATATCTATGATTCAAATCTGACTTTCTCAAAGCTAAAGTTGAATGGTTTATGTTGGAGTTTAGTTTTTTATTATTATTTTAAGGTGAGTTTACAGTCTAAACACTTTTAGAAATCCCAACTAGATTTTTTGAAACTTTATTTTTGGTCAAATAATCTCTTACTTGATAAAAAAGTGTTTATGGTCCATTCAATTGTTCCTCTTCAAGAAGAATGAGTCCTAAAATAATTGTCTTTACTATTTCCAACTTTGGGTTTTTAAAGTAAGTGTAGCTAAAGTTGAATATAAATGATGGTGCACACACAGTAATACATGATTCTTAAGAAGATTCCACTGTCAGCTTTTCTATCATCTGGATTTTTTTTAATTTTGAAAGCCCTTTTTCTGCAAGGTTGTAATTAACAAAATGTATGCAGAGACAGTTTTTTTAAAATTAAAAAACAGACAGTTTATAAACAGAACATAGATGTAAACAGAACAGACTTTCGATGTTTACCTTTCTGAGAGACTGAGGGAAGTCTTGCTTCCGGCCCCCCATGTTCCTGTGCTTCTCTCCTCTTTGTCCCATGCTTCTGACGCAGCAAGCCGTGCACTGGAGGGCACACTCATCTGGAGGGGCAGGGATTCTAGGCTGCGGTGCATGCCCGATAGTTTAGGATAGAACATGCTGGATCCAGCAAGACGTTCTGTGGTGTAGGCAGGAGAGTCCATATGAAGGACAGGTGCTGGGCTCGGGGTGAGGCGAGGAGCAGGGTGGGAAGCAGCTAAATCTTGAAGCTTAGAGTATGGAGGGACTTTGGGTGGAAGGTCCTGAATCGTCACACAGGAGTCAAGGCTGTTGGAATTGACCTTGTCTAGGTGAGCCAAACTGGGTGGGCGACCAAGAGCCTTAGAGTTCAGCATCCTGAGACAAGCAAGAGACACAAAACTGTAAAAAAATAAGGAACAAATATATATATATATATATATATATATATATATATATATATATCCTGTGTGATAACATGCATTAGTTTTCCCTAAAAAATATGGAGTTCATTTGCTTTTCAGGCTATGAATCAAACATAACACTGCCCAAACAATGTATCTTTAGATACTTTCTTGGTATGTTAGACATTTACTAACCAAAAATCTATCTAAAACCTAAAACTCTGAAATCTGTTTTTTTCATCTCTCTGATTGAGTGTGTTTACTGTCAGTTGTGTGGATTTGTCTTTGGACTGAAAAAAGTTTAAAAAGAGAGAAAAAACAACAACAATCCTCTTGCTGTCATAACCAATTTTGACATATTTGAAATCTAGTTTCAAGATGCAATAATATGCAACATAACTGAACATTGCGTGGACTGATGTAAGCAGAGTTGAAGCTGGACCTTGTTGTTGTTGGAGAGGACAGTTCAGGGTATTTGCTGCTGCTGGTCCGTCTCAGGCCATGTAGCTTCACAGCAGCTTCTCCTGTGGACTCTGATTGGCTGTTCTCTCTTTTTAGCGAGCAACAGTCCATGTCAACGCTCACAGCTTTGGCTTTGGCACGTTCCTTCTCCTTCTCTCTGTCTGTCAGGTTTACTGGACCTGTACTTGTTCGATTTGTCATTTTACTGCCGCAGACACTTGGTTCTTTAACGCGGGGCCCTGTGGAGGCCATGGGTACAGGCTTCAAGCTCAACAAGCTGGAATCAATAGTGCTGCTGATGGGCCTAGTTGTTGGGCGTCCAATCACGCTAAGTGCGCTGGATTTGGCTGGTCGGGGCAGGCTGCGGTACTGAATGCTGTTTCGGGCATTCGGCCCCAAGAATCTCTGGTCACTGCTGGCATCAAAACTATTCTTTCTACCAGTGTTTGTTCCGCCTACCACAGGTTTCACAGGGATGCCAGATGACTTGGAGGCTTTCCCCACAGTTGAGGAACCACTGGTGATGGTGGTGCCCTCTGCTGTCATGACAGCTGCAGCACCAGTAACTGCTGGGGTTTTCCTGTAGCCAAAGGAGCCTACAGCAGTGGGCTTGAGTAATCCTGATGGTGGTTTGCGGTGCTCCCCATGATGGTCCCTACCAGCATCTGAACGAGACCGCTGCAGGCCAGCAGTCTTGACAGAAATTTTAGATTTGTCCAGAGGCTTCTCAATTTTAGGTGCTATATTAAGACAAAACAAAAAAACACAAGATAAAAAACTTAAAACAAATTAAATTAGTAGTTAAAAAAAACACACAAACATCTTTAGAACAATGCATTAGCTCTTTTCTCCCTCTGGGTTCTCTCAAAGCTTGTTGACAAGTCTGACAAATACACTAACATGTTAGCAGCATAATGACTGCTTATGTAGGAATGCCACTAGCAGCATATTTCACATGACATTCTCTTCTCACAATCTGCACGTTACTGTTTAAAATAATTCTATCTCAGCTCCAACCAGGAAACTTTTTGATCTCTGTCAAGATTTCGCTTAGCTAAAAATAGAAAGAATTCCGGCTTTAAGCACTGCAGAATGCATTGATCATTAACACAAATTATGATTGCTTTAAGGAAAAACACATTACCAAAAAAAGTAAAAAACGTTTTCACATAAACTAAACATCTCAAAAGATGCAGCCAGATCATTCTAGCTACAAAGAGGAGAACTTGCAAACAAATCCAGGTAAAAAATAAGTTACCTAATATCTATACGTCACATTTCACAGCATTTTTTTTATTTTGTATCTTTGGATAGCGCCTTTCCGTTCCTGTGTTCCATGATTTTTCAATATGGACCTACTGTGATGGAACAATATTCTTCAAGAATATTACAGCTGTCTGAAAAACAATTGAAACTGAGAGTGCCATTAAAGGGTTAATCTTTTGCACACTATTAAGACATATTAACTCATAAATTGGCACATGTGCGATGTCAGAGGCTTCCAGATTGTGACCACCACCTAATAAAGTCTTTTTAATCACAACTTCGCTTTATTTTTATAGTTAGGGATTAAAGACATTAAGCAGAGTTCTATTGTTTCTGATGAAGAACAGGCAACTTGCTGGGTTGGATCACGATTTCATTTACTGTTTTGCTTAAATTATAAACACGTTTTAAAGGTTCATAATAGTTAAAACGAGTTTACAAGTTATACAGAGGTAACAACAATAATGAAACACTTAAGGAAAAAAAGGAAAGAATCCAGCAGATCTCACCTGCAACTTTGAGCATGCTCTGTGAGGTGTGGGTAATAGGAGATGTCACACCCACTGGAGGATTTCTGCCTCTATTCAAACTTCCAGGCTGACACAAACTTTGAGGTTTCTTTAATTCTCCTTTAAGTCCAAAATCTTCTCCGAGACTTGGAGGCTTTTTCCTCCATTTGCTTGGGGCTTCCGTTTTGAGACTTCCCGAATCAAAGCTACAGCTATTAAATTTATGACTGGCTTTACCGTCCTCACTGTACCAAGAGAGCCCGCTCTCCACCAGGGAGCGCTTTTCTGCATCCGTGCGAAGCTGCAGAGAGGAGAGAAAAGGAGGCATTACGAGGGAAACTATCAAACAACTTGAAATGATTGCTATTTGTAGTTCCTGGTCCATCTAAGAGGTTTATTATGCAAATTATATTTTTTTCTATGATTTTTCTAAATACCAGTACTCAATGCAAATGACAGTCAGCATAATTTTCAAGTCACTAAACATTAGAGTATATATTAAATTTTATTTAACAAACCTCCTAAAGATGTTTTTTTTTTTTCAAAAATAAAAAAAACCTTCAAATGCACTGCTCCACATCATTATGCACAACAGAGCTCTACAACATTTGATAGAGTCTAAAGAACAAAAAATAGTCATTTGTTGACTTTATTGTATTAGGAAGTCCTATTTACTAAAATCAAAAGCTCCACCAATCACATACATCTTAATTGGTCAAGTTTGAACATAGGACCCCTTATTTTGTAGCAGCGTCACAATTCTTGCATCCATTGAACTAGTGAGTTTTTGTAGAGTTTCTGCTTGAATTTCTTTGCAGGATATCAGAATAGACTCTCAGAGCTGCTGTTTGGATGTAAACTGCCTCCCACCCTCATAGACATTTTGCTTGAAGATGCTCTGTTCTAGTAGGGTTGAGGTCAGGGGAGGATGGGGGCCACACCATCAGTTTATCTCCCTTTTATGCCCATTGCAGCCAATGGTGCGAGGTATTCCTTACAGCATGAGATCAGAGATCAGTGATCCAGAGAGCTCCGAGACACAATATCCTCCGAATTTAATTGAGAAACAAAGAATTCTATCTTTCTGACACTTAAATACCATTTGCACTGTATTGTGTGTTTTTTTATTGAGTATTTTATACTAACCACAATAACTGTAAATATGCAATTGAAGTAAGGTCATTTCAAAGTGTGTTATTGCTACTGAAAAACTGCTTACATTCAAGAACAGGAGGCCACAAATTCAGGCAAAGTGAAAAAAATTAAAGTTTGTGAGTGACTAAAAGTTTTCTATATCTAAGACCTAAACACATTTATAACACTGTTTCAAAAAGGTTACGTGTTGAGCCTCACCATAACAGACGAACTGCGTCTTGTACCCAATGGTGTACTTGGGAGGGAGTTAAGAGATAACCCTGCATTGAACTCCTCTGAACTGAGGTTCTCTGAGCCATCCCCATCTCCATCGCTGAGCCCACTGCTGATGGAACTGCTCTCATCCCAGCTGAAAAAAAACAGGATATTCACTCAGTAAAAATCATCATTCAAGCATCTTAAGGTTTGACACATCCTGATGCAGAAATCTAGGGCTTTGATTTAGCAGATGATTTTTCAAAACTGTACATAAATTAAATTTTCTGTATTTTTTTTTTTTTACATCTTTGACCATAAGCATTTATAAAACAAGAAATTCAACCTGAGTCACTTGGAGTAAAAGGACAAATACATGAACAAGTTCTTCGTCTTTATTTATCTGAACTTGTGTTTGTTTTATTCAAACACACATGTAGTCAATGTTACTTTTATGTTAGTCCATCTTTCTGCAGAATAAATAATTATGTCCACTCAATCCAGCTTTTATCCTGGCTGCTAAGCAAGGTTGAGTCTGAATACTATTCTGAATACTGAATACTACTTGGGAGACAGTTTGAGACAAGTACTATATCTAACTGCAACCCCTCGGGACACTAGTGTTTGGGTACCAAGTTTGGACAAACCCAGAGGATTGGGTCAGAATATATATCTGCCATAAAACTAAGGACAAGAAGTGAAGGAAGAAGGTAAAAAGGAAGAAGGTAAAAGGAAAAACAAAACATTTTCAGAGAACAAATGCTTGCTTGAAGAGTTCCTAAACAAGTAAAACTCCACTTTCCCCAAACCTAACAGAGACAAGATGCATTTTTATCATCTGCAGTCACTTTTGTTGGAAACTCCCTTCCAGCATTCATATTAAAAAAACTCAATTTGAGCTGATTTTGTTTTTAAACATACACTTCACAAAGTTTTAATACATCAGTCTGACAGGAAAATGTATTTTTCTAAAATACTCTCTGATCTTAATGTTATCCTCAGGGGAACATGCTGACAAATCAGGTCGGAGAAAAATATGGTGTCTGACAGGATTTAGAATGTGGTTGTAGTTTGTTTTTTTTTTTTTACTGGAAAACATTTAAGGGGAAAAATAAAAGATTGACAGCTCCAGAAACCTTGCCCAAGCCTACTCTCCAACTTCCAGCCTATTTCCAAGTTCCCTTTCAGTACAGTCTGCCAGACTGGCTCACTCCCTGAGGATGGCAGTGATGCACAACCAGGAAAAATTACACACTTGGCACTGGATCTCTGAAAGTACTCATAACTAAATACATGCAATTAGCTGACAACTGGAGATCAACAAGAAATATATGCTTCCGGTCAACTGAACATGACAGGAGCATGTAGTTATTTAAGTTAACCAAAGTAAAACTGTAAAAAGAAAAAATGGTATGTGTTTTAGAGGATAATGTTTGGTTAAAGCTAAGAATGGTATCTCCAAAGAGCTAAATACAAGTCCAGCACGGGATTTTTTATGTTCCCAGTCATTACCACCAAAAACCACAAGTGGCAATAAATTTTGGTTCCTAAAAAAATAAGACATTGTAAAATGTTTCCCTTCTTTTATTGCAGCGTGCAATAATCAAACAATTTGTAACAAGCAACTGTAAAAAAATGTTTTTGTCTTTTTGTTGTATTGGATGAAATTTATGAAAAGATAATAAAAGATTTATTTTTAACAAATGCCATCAAGAAAATTTCTATTTAAGAGAAGAGGTTTTAATGGTGTGCTTCAACAGGAGAGGCCATGAATAACCCCACAAGGATGTCAGCCTGAGACTCAGGAAGGTCTGCAGCCAAAATCCCTGCTTGAGGAGATGGAATCCAGATGGAGACAGGGTGGGAGTGCACCAAAGTAGTGAATCCTTCAAGGCAATTTGCTCATTTGATTTTTATGGCGCAAATCCAACATCTTCCCTGATTTGTGTGTCTGTGAACTGCTTTGCAGTCTAAATGCCCAGGTTTGGGGAAACTTTGGGCTATTAATAAGATAGGGGGCAAAATGGTAAGATCCACAAAGTGCTTCAAAAGTGAGCCACTACTCAGTGCTGGGACTTCTAAAAATAGCTGCTACCGTCACTTCCTCAAGCCAGAGGTACTCCAGGGAGTCAGTACCTACTTCTGCTTTTTTAAGATGTTAACAACTTAACTAAAGTAACAAAATAGAATTAATAATATATGTTATTCTACATCCATTTACTGACAGCATCAGGTACAAATCAACAGCATATTCAAGTGGGTCATCAACTAATACACAGATTGGCTTTTCTTGAGATACACTCAACAGTCAAAACACAAGGTGGTCATCGTCCTCTGCCTCCCTCTACACAGTCAATGTATGACTACATTTGTTTACAGACTTGACCAGAGCTTCCTCTTTTTTATTTAATATTATGATGCACTGAATAAAAAACATTTTTATTCAATATTTACATTCGAGAGTCTCTGCATTTTATGTTTCAATTTCCATAAAAGAGAGTACTTCCACTTCTTGTTGACCATCCACACAGATGTTTAGACATATTTAGTTCAACATCTCAAAGAATGCACATGGCTTTTTTGTGGGAAAGATGAGGGTTTTAAATAGCAAGAAAAGGGTTGATTAGTTGAATTGAAAAACAAAAGGATGTCCTAAATGTTGTTATTTTGCTCTGTGTCACTATTGATTTTAACTATAAATTTAAGTTAAATACACATCAATTGGAATGCATTGTTGCTGTTTAGTTATGACCAGTGTCTTCTTTGTTGCTTAAACTACAATGTAGCCCTTGAGAGTTGAGGTCTAAGTTTGTCAGTATTACAGACGTACTTTAGGAAAACAATAGCTTTTAGAGAAGAGCAGCATTGTGCTGTTCAGGGTGGACCACGCATGCGCACGACAGTGGGCTCCTCCAGCATCCCTGTAGTCCTGAACAGGACTAGGAGAGGGTTACAACATGGATTTCTATAAACTTAGCAAGTGTCTTAATAAACAGCAATTCACCTTTGTTATTTGGTTTTCCAGTTAACTTTTGTCATCTAAAGTTTTACAAGCCAGACAAATTAATGAATTGTTTTTACTGTTAATCGGGCAAACATATTTGAAATTTAAAACCAATGAATCCGTCTATAAAACAAATTAAAAGTCAAATGAAATATTGTATAAAGTCATTTCATCAAACAACATAACAACGATTAACGTTAGGTCAAGTTTTAAGAGTTACCTTTGCTTGGGGAGTAAAGTCCGTCTCGGTCCCTCCGCCGACTGAAGCGGAGACACTTTACCGACCAAAATACGACGGCTCATTTTGCGACGTTTCAACTTTTAAAATGACCCTAATTGCCGAAACAGACACACAGTTTTATTCTCTACCAGCAGAAACATTTTCTCCATTACAGTCTTTAAAAGTCTGACTCTCTTAGCGCTGAGTCACGTCACTAACAGCGAGGCGGAGGGAAAAAGGAGAGTATCCCCGACAGAAACCGCACGCGCTGTTAAAAAAGAAAGAAAGAGAGACACAATTTACGACTGTCCGGTTACCACGGCAACGATACCTTCACTCCAACGATAGTAACCTGATTATAAAGTCTTTATTACTGTTTGAGCCGTCTATATATCCACACTTAAAAACACACACAAAAAAGAAAAACAACAAAACAACAAAAACAACAATAGGCTAATTTTAAGTCTATAAGTTAAAAGCTCCAGAACAACAATTTCAATTATGAAATTAAAGTATAACATAATGTTTAGCCACAACTCACAGCAACACGTTTGATATATATATATATATATATATATATATATATATATATATATATATATATATATATATATATATATATATATATATATATATATATATATATATATATATATATATATATATATATATATATATATTTCTATTTCTATTTCTATATTTTCTATTTCATGATCTCAACTATTTAAACCATATCAAGAGGTCATAGTCCTAACTCTGCACAATGTTATCATTAGTCAAAGCCTTCAGTGTCCAGCTGAGGTCACTGTCTTTCCTATGTTTTGTTGTCTAACTGGCATTTACCAGTAGGAGTTCTGTGTTCAGTAAGTTCATGTAGTATGTGCATCTTCTTATTCACATTTAGTTTGATAAGCAATATTATAAAAAGAAAAGAAAAAAAAAAAAAAAAAAAAAACAGGGTTCCTTCTTTCCCAATACAAAAAACAAAGAAAAACTTATTTTAATTTTAAATCAAATTAAATAGTTTTTCCCTTTTAATTTGTTTTTTTTCTCAAATTGAAAAAAATCGTTCTCCATCAAGTTTTGAAATAACCAGTCCTTAATATTTTTAGACTTTTATTTCATTTCATTTTATTTAATTGCTTTGTCTTACTTCCCTGATCGTCATTCTAAATTTTACTTGATTTTTCACTTGACTGGACTTGAAGAATGAACCTCAAGCCATAAAATAATTTTAAATTCATCTATATTTTCCTGGCATTTTTGTTTATCATTTGTGATTACCTTGCTTATTTCTTTTCTAGTATCTGCTTTAGCAAAAAAGATTTCTTTTTTTTTTTCCTGGATACTCTGTATCTGAACCTGTATTCATTCATTCTTCACTCTCACAGTCATTCAAAAATGCACCCGATTTGGCAAGGGCAACTTGGATGTAAGTTTCTTCTTATCCATTAAATACACCCTTTATTCTTTGTTTAGGTTCAACCATCCACGTGTGTATTACATTTTGTACTGATCAGTCCACAGGCAATCCAGAAGAGACTACTCACCACATCCACATTTGTTCCGAATACCGAAAATACCGAACATTTATGCAAAGGAGCAATAAATGTGAAATGAATTCAGGTGAAAATAACCCAAACTAATTTTAAGGGCACAATCCTCTGAATATATTACCACAAAATAACGGCTTTAGTGCCTGGATTTGAGCAGGAGCATTTCTGGTGCATTTATTGAAAGCAGTTCACAAAATATATCTAAAGTGTATGTGTTAATACAAAAAAAAAAAAAAAAAAAAAATCTTGCTATGAGAAATGAATTAGCACATGGACACACTTCCGAAAAGCTTCCATTACATTCAAGAAAAAAACTATTTTTATTTATATTTTTTAAGCTTAAACACAATCAAACAATGTGGAGTGCCAGTAAATACAAAATGGCCAAAATAAAGAAATACAAATATAAATAAAGATATGTGTATATATAATATATAAAGATAAAAATATAATGATTTAAGATAAAAGATGAAAAAAAAGATTAGATAAAAATGCATTATTATAGTCAAAATACCATTTCACAATTCATATAATTTTTTTTCTTGCAAATTTTAAAATCTCCAACAACTTTTTAAAGCTCCTTCAACCAAGATGTGTTCCTTTTATGCATGGAATCGCATGTAAAGCTTTTCTTCGGAAATACGATGTTTACTTCTCTTTTGCACAACTGGAAAAGTTTACAGCAGAACAAAAAATATTGCTTTCCACTTGATTTTTCCTCTGTTTATTTCCGCCAGACCACACAGCTCACAAACAAGCAGTCATCACAAAAACTCAAGTCAAGTTTGCACCATACAGTGAGAGCTTCTCTCGTTAAAGCAAATAGCTTGAGCTACAAACATCCTCTGTGTGTTTGTGTGTGTTTTGCAATGATCCCACCATTGCTTAAGGTAAAGGCTGCATGTGCAGAAACTGCACCCATCTGAGAAAAGTCACTGCTTGTTGTTTTTACTGAGGCAAAAAAAACAGTTTTGGTTTGTGACTTTTACCTTTGAACATTCGGATTCATTAGAGTTGTATTCTCACTTTTCTCTCTTTTTTACGCACCAACACGTCATGGTTCTAAAGGCATCAAAAAGTATTGCACAGACTGAAGAGCAAATTTAAGATTAAAATGTAAACTGCAGGCCAGTTTTGGATTTAGAACCAAAAACTGGTTCTATCCATTCATATTCTTAACTTGATGGATTACTTTTGGATTTGCAGGGCTGCCAGAGGCTATCCCAGCCACTGTTGAGCAAAGATCCGGTACACCCTGGACTGGTCACACACACACTCACATTCACACCAAGGGGACAATTTAGAACAATCAATTAACCTGTGAACATGTTTTGAGGCTGTGGGAGGAAGCCGGAGTGCCCGGAGAAAACCTACCCATGCATGGAGAGAACATGCAAACGCCACACAGAAAAGTCCCAGCTGGGATTTAATTAGAGCTCTCTCACTGTGAGACAAGAGTGCTAACTACCATACCCCCATAGAGCCCTGAAAAGTATTTGACTGTTAAAATCAAACAATATTTTCAATCATTGGGTGAAATTTATTTCAAATTCAGAGCATTAATGATTAACATTAGTGATGCCGAACTAGAAAAGAAGATTTGTAATCATCATTTAAAAGTATTGACGGGTTACATAATTTCTTGTTAAATGTGTTCTTTGCTTTGTAAAGAACCTTTTTGTCCAAATTATTGTCCTCTGATTTCCTTTTTTGTTAGGGATGTAGGGATGCCAGATATCCAGCAGGAGGAGCAGTTATTTTAAGGTCCTCCTGGACAGGCGGGCAATGCTGCAACAACACAGTTACACCATTATTCAACAAGGAACTCTTAGGATCTGAGAAAATAAAAGAAGAAAAAACAACAATATTGTTGAAACCACTTGACACAGAGGAGGAGATCCGCTGCTGTTTGTATAATTTAGGAGGTACAGTATGATAAATTGTTTTTGTCAGCATCACTCCAAACATTTTTTTCTCAGTACAATAAAAAGACCAGTCAAAACAAGCCACACACTGGTATTTCCAGTGCCTGTTTTTGACTTGTTTTACATTTTCTCATGAAAAGGATGAAGTAGCTTCCATAGCAAAGTGTTGAGGTTCAATAAATCACTTTGAAATCTTTGGTGACAGTTTGACAAGTGTAACCTGAGCCCCCTTATTTCTGAACAGGCCAGAGAAAATAGCTTTATTATTAAAGTATTAGGTTCTATGTACAAATCAGGAAAAAAATACCTTAATCAACCTGTGTCAAACAGCCTTCTGTGATTTCACATCTGCAGCTTGTCCTGATCAATCAATCAAATGTATTTCAGCTGCATTTTTTATACAGTGTGTAATTCAAAGAGCTTCCACTGAGCCCACTCTCCCTGCACTTTCTCATTATGAAAATACTTAAGCAAAAAGTACAACAATAAAAAAATGAAAGTACATTTTAAGCTTAAGAATAAAAAAAAATGGATTTGAGTGAAAAAAATTGACAACAGAAATGGTAACAAATTAATATAAAAATGCACAAAACTAAAGGATAAATAGAGAATGGATGCAATAAAAGAGTGACACTGACATAAAAAACATAAACCACTTTCATATTTTGGCAAAATAAAGTCCCTGTATAAAATACACAAAACCATTTAGTGAATATGATGTCTACAATAAAAATTGAGTAGATGAAGATGTTAAAAACTTGATAGAGAACAAGACAAAGAATTTGTTTTGAGGTAATTTTGTACTTGGTAAACTTTAACCCAGTAGAATTCCTTTAATTATGTAGGGTATACCACAGGTCAAGTGGACAACAGAGCACATATATATGAAAGGTTAAAGAAAAAACACATAATCTCTTTATGCAAGACATGCATACACACACACACACACATATATATATATATATATATATATACATTTGCAATACTTTTTAAAAAGCTGGTATTTAATTTTAGTACTTGAAAAAAACACACTCCAAAAAGAGCAGCAAAGTTTGAACATTTCAGAAAGTCTTATGTTAAAATGCTGCCTAGTGAGTGTGTCTGAACTATATTCTGTGTCACTTCCCACAGCACTTAATAGTGAATTCTAACTGTTTTGTGTCTGACTGATGTTTTTTGTGCACTCAGTTGAAATATAGTGGAGTCTGACATGAACCAGTTTATCTTCAGGCAAAAAACGACCTACAAACTCCCATTTAGAAATAAAGAGATATTTTAATGTCCTAGTCTTAACAACTTAACTGCAAATAAACACCATGTGATTTACACATTCAGGCATTCTGCTGTAAAACACAGCTCCACCTGGGACTCGGGGGTGAATGATGTTGGGATCCAGACTGGACACCAGACGACCACACACAGGCATGATACTGGGATGATTCACCCTCCCCGGGGTTCAGCTGCTTTATTCCATTATTCACAGGGTTAAGGGTACTACGTTGGGGGCACTTTTGGTTTTGAGGCAGATTTTTGAGTCAGCATTTTACCAACTGCTGTTAAAAAGAAAAACTCCTTATTGACTCCAGATGTGTCTTAAGTGGCTGACTGTTGGGAAAATGTATAATCTGTATCTACGTAACATTAATAAAAAAATGTTATTGATTGGTTGCATAAGGAAATATAGGTTTTCCCTTATTACTTTTTTTTGTTTCAAGATTGGCTCCGAAAAACACTTTGGTGCATTTTATTTACAAACATATCTCAGTACATATTGTGGAGATGAACTGGGTTTGACCTAAATCAGAGATCCCCTGAGAGGCTAACTCTTAGGTCTTGCAGAGCCTCAAGTCAGAATGTCCATTTTTTGGGAATGAAGTGGGTTAGATGTGAATAAAGATCCAACAGTCAAGGAAGCCTTTTAGAAACTTTGCAAGTGAGGCAGGATAAGGAAATTGAAAGCAGGCTTTCAGGGGCAAAGATCCAGGACAAAAAGACTGCAGTGTGTTTGTTGATGCATATCATTTTTAGAAGTGGGGGTAAATTCTAACATTTATAACTGCCATTTAATATCAAGTATAAGCTTTAACAGCTTTTTAACAGATTCACCCATTCATGTGGGGATAGCTTCAAAATTGTAACCTTCAAAAGGAGACGACAATGTCAGAAAAGCAAAGTAAGCCAGGAGCTTTTCATCCTTACACAGACACAGCTAGTGATAGACGTGACTCACAGTCTGCACTAGACTGTGGTTATAACATCTGCAAACACTAAATTATCTTTACAGTCTATCCAAGATCATTCAGATAGCTTTATTCCAACAGTGACTGCCTTTGAGCATAAGGGCAAGGTAATGGGAAAAATAAAAAGCTCCAGAACCAGATATCACTTATGAAACAATACAATCAATAGGTTATTATTTTGCCTTTGCAGAACTATTCTTTTTATTCAGTCTAGATTCACTCGGGTTTGCTTCTTTGCTTCTTCTTTTCCAACCATCTCCCCAGAACAAACAGCTGACACGCACAGACACATTCTCAGCACATACATTCACTCAGCTACTATCACACTGACATACAGGGACGCCCATCACTGGGTCAGTGGAAGGCAGTTGCCATGGCAGCACATCCTGTGCAGTGTTGCCGCATGATCATGATCAGGAGTGATGCCACTGAACCAGCCTCTTTTCTTTGCTCTGGATTGCTGCCTGATTGCAGCTAAACAGAAACAGGAGCTCTTAAAAGGCCATAGTTCCCCAAAAATTCAACATAAAGCACAACAATAAAGCAAAATAAGGAAGGACACAAAGCCATCTTACTTGTATAATTCTAAAACACAGAATGTTTGCAAATCTTCAAGCTTTGCAGCATGCTCTGTAAACGTGCTAAGAATACCACATGTTTCTGTGGGACATTACAAATCATGAAACTAACAAAAAAAGATGTATTACAGTTTAAGATGAATTATTCCTATATATATATATATATTTTTTTGGAAAAATATATTTACTATTACCATTAAAAGATCAACTAATTCTGTTTTATGTAATTTAGAGAAAAAAATGAAATACTCCTAAATTGCTACTGTGTCGTACTGAAAGACTTGGTGTAATAGGACTTTGTATGATAGTAAAGATATTGCATCATTATATTTTACTACAGATATAAATTATCATTATCTCAAAATTTCTTTTTTTTGTCAGATGGAAGTTGCTCCAGCATTTGACTGTGGAGCATTGTGCAGCAGACCACAGTGCATCTGGAGGATTTAATAAAACAACAATCAACTGAATATCACTGCTCGAATACATTTTGCAACATGCCAACTGTTTCAGCTTTATTAAGTAAAAATGTGTCACTCAACGCTTTGCTCTATTTTTTTGCACAATCACTGCAGTGGATCTACAATTACCGCCACATCAAGTATAACATTGACCCACATTTTGTCTGCAAAGCCTGTTTAAATAACATTTAATTTAATAGATGTTGACTGGTATTCATGCACATTAGGTATATTTTGCTTTGTTGTTTCTTTGGAGAACAACCAAAGAAATATCTTCAAATCTAAAGTCTTCAAAAAGTTGCAAAGACAACTACTAAATATGGCATATGCAAAATAATACTTAGGTGGAAAGCTACTTGAGTCATTCAGACTCTACATGCATACTCTTGGTTTAAAGTCATCTCATCAGATAAATTATATTATGGAAAGACAGCGAAGGGTTGTCTCAAAAAGCATCTATGTCAGTTATGAAGCACTAACCTGAACCATATACTCTCCAGCTGAGTGCAAGTACAACATTGATAAATGACAAAACACCACAAAACTGCAAAATAAACTGCAAAAAAAAAGCTTATGATTTGAATCCCAGATAGGAAGAAAAAAACATTCATATAGCAGCAATAGGATCTGATCATTGCTCCCACTCATAAACCAGGCACTTAGAGTACAGCTCACTTCGAGATGATGTCATGGGTGACGAATGCCATCCACCAATGTGGTTTGAATAATGTAACCACAAAAAACACTTCAACATGGTCAAAGTTAAATAGGGAGTCACCTCAAGACAAAATGATTTTGAATGCAGTCATCACTTGGTGGTGGTGGAAGTCAGCCTCAGAAAATTCAGACCACTGATCAAAAGCTATAATTTTCCTCACAGTCAGCCAATCATGTTCACATTGGGCAAAATGAGAAAGTTGTTTTTTCACATAATCTACAAGGGGTGTAACGTTAAATCGATAAATCGATTTATATTATTACAGTTCAACCAGATCAATCTGTCTGAGGCGAGTGGTTAATCCAATCCAATCAGTCTAAACCAGGGCTGCTCATTCCTGGTCCTCGGGATCTACCACCCTGCCTGTTCTGCAGGACTCCCTGCACTGCTTGCTGCTGATTACCTGGACCAGGTGTGTTCATTCAGTCAGAATGTGGAAACATCTGATTGAGCTAATCAGCAGCTGGCAGGGCTTGGAGATCTGGAAGACAGTCAGAGTGGTAGATCTCAAGGACCAGGAATGAGCAACCCTGATCTAAACTATTAAAACATCATTTCAAAATGAGATACATTGATAAATGATATTGGGAAATGCAATTTGGGTTGAGATATTTTAGGTTTATTTCACCATAACATAAAAATTACCAAGTGCTATCACAGCGGACAACACACGTGATGGCAGCAAAGATGATCAATCATCATTACAGTCCAATGTGTGGAAACACTGAATTTTACAAAGACGTGACCATACAGTGTGGTAGAATGTTGTAAAGATGTTCTCTTTGTGTTGTTTTGATATGGAAAAACACTAGTGAGCTGAACTTTATTAAACTAAAATGTGAACGAGTTTGCCATTAATTCTTGTTTACTTGTTTGTTTGTACACAGATTTCATTTACCCTTGATTTTCTTGCAAGAAATACAAGGAATCTGTAAAACTTCACCTGCACTGTTCAGTCTCCAGGTATTTATTTTTCTGAGTCACACTGGTGGAATTTTTTGGTAAAGAAGTCCTGGATCAATTGTAGGTCAGTGAATGGGATTGTTCAAAATGAACCAAAATCCACTATAAATGAATTGGCAGCCACAACTCATGGTATTAATCGAATCGTTGTTAAAATGAAACGTTACACCCCTACAATCTACAGATCTTTGTGGAACATTTCAAAATTGTGCAACATAACAAACTGAAGGCAATTTCCTGTTAAAGAGCAACAATTTGTCTCACTGCATTCAAAATTGCATTCTGTCTGTTGAAAGAATAACTTGACAATTTACTGCCAACTTTGGTGATGATCAAAACTCGAGCAAACACGATCAAGACAGATAGTTAAGTTTACCACCCAACTTTGCAAACTAGTGGTGAGAGATATTTTAGTTCTATAAGGCACAAAACTGAATTATTAACGACCATTCATCAATAAACCAATAATTAGTACAATATCGAGGGACAATAAAGCATCAAGTGCAAAATGCTTTTTTTTGTTTGCTTAGTTTAATTCATGCAGTTAAAATGTATTTAATAATGTATTAGAATGTATTAGTTGTGATTGCTAAAACTAGATTACTGAACATGTTAGTTGACAGTTTCCTGTCATAGTTTTCAAAACAAAGGTCTTTGCATTTTAGTTTATTTAATGCTTATTCTATTTAAATACTGTTTAATGGGTAAATGTAGGTAGCGTACTAGATCTTGAATCAATGAGTAGGACAGTGCCTGGTTATTTGGGGTAGGCACTTGTAATATTCATAAAATGTCTAAAATTGGGCCTTTACTTGAGGGAACAAAACCTGTGCCTGTCTTTACAGTAGATTTTTTGTTGGTTTCCATGGTTACACCAGAGGAGCCTGATCTATTTTCAAAAGCTGGAAGCTAATCGTTCTCAATGAGCCAAACCACGAGAGTGAGGCAGGGGATGTAGTAAAAATGCAAATGCATCACAGATTGTACAGGAAAATACTGTAAGAAGAAACATGGAGCACATGCTGCAGTCTGTGCTTCAGAAGTGGGATTAGCATTTCATCTACAACACCAAAGGTTTCTGGATTGGCTGTAATTCTTGTCATTGAGTACTGGCATCCCAGTAATCCTGCCGCAGAATCAAAAGTATTTGTTTGAGGAAATTGTGAAGCCCTCACTTGCAAAGGATTGTTTTATCCTGTGTGGACAGACATGGAAAATGACCAGCATTGGAACATACCCAGAATTCCAGTTCACACAATGACATATTCATGTCCAAAGACCCACAAGCATCTTGATTTAAATAGAAAATATTCCTTGAGGAATAGTTCACCTTCAGTGCATGTGTGAGGACAGCTGACATTAATGAAGTGACCAGAGAAAGTGCTTGACGTGTTTTAATGCAAGCGCAGCTCAGCACATTCACCTCATATAACTTTGAAGCAATACAGACGGGCAGAGAGATGGTGCAAAATAAAGAGCAGATTTAAATGGATAAAAAGGGCCTGGAGGTCAGTCTGAGGAATAGTCCTATTTGGTATAATCCTCTGTTTAATCCAGACTTTATAATGCCTCTGCTGTCTGGTCTTTTGGGGTATTTGTTTTTGGAGAAAAGCCAATACATTACATTTCCCTGACACACCTTCTAATTTTCTGTAATTTGGAATCATCCAAGAAGAGTGTTATCTACTCATTAAAATTCATAGTAAAATTCACAGTGACCCGCATGCAGGGAGCTCTAGAGGCTGAGCTTAAATCCCACACTGCATGTGCAACAGTGATAAAGCTGCTACTTTGAGAACTGTCCTCAATTCTTACTCTCTCTCTCTTTGAGTCTGACTTCCAGCTGCCAAGTTGTAAGAAGGAATTATGATGTACAGAGAAGGAGCAATGAGGACAGCATGGGGTGATGGTTGAAAGATCAGATGAGGAACGTAGAACAAATGGTAAACGGCGTATACTTTACTAGCTTCTTGGAAGGGCCAAAGAACTTTATAGTTACAGTCCCATTCACCCATGCACACACACATTAACACACTGACGGCAACAGTGTTGCCAAACACTAGCGCCAACCTCTAACCACCTGGAGAAATGTGGGGTATAGTGTCTTGCCCAAGAACATTTTGATACACGGATGCGCAAGGCGAGAAATGAAACTGCAATCTTCCGATCAGAGGCTGCCCGCTCTACCTCTGCATCACAGCCACACGCTAACAAGTCCTCTGTGTGTGTGGTCCAAGCAGTTTGCAAGATTCCTGTCACACATAGTGTTCTATGAGATACAGAGACTTCACTTCAGGGAAGTGAGAATTTAATGTAAATTGCAAGTTGATGACTTTAACTCAGATGGTTCATTCTCTTGGACAACAGCAGGACAACAAAAACAGACAAAACATTAAAAAAGTCAAAAAAGGAAATCCCAATTTGTTTACAGGTATATACAAAGTTAAGAGTAAAATGTATATCTTCTTTTGATTATTACAGTAATAAAGTTCAGTGCACGCAAAAGCTGTCACTGTTGAATGGTTGCACCAAACTTCTTTGATTGGTCATTCATAACTTCCATCCATCCATTTTCAAAGCCTGTTTAATCCCTTACAGGGTCAAGGGGTTGCTAGAGCCTAAGTGAGCTTCTGTTGAGCGAAGCCGGGGTACACTGTGGATGTTCTACCAGTCAACCGCAGGGCCACAACGCCCATTTAGAATGTATAAATGCAAACCTAAAGGGTAAACTAGTACTAAACCATCAACAGCTACTGAATCGCCCTTGCTACTTCAATTACAAGAGTTTTAAAGACCTGATAACCTCACCCGTTATCCAGATTGACGTCATCGTCATCATCCGGAAGGGTCTTTGCTTGAAGGTCATTGTCACTCATGTACCCAGACTTGAGGTCATCAACATCAAGATTTTCGATTAGCTCAATGCGGGATGAGCTGCTGAGGCGGCTTGAGCAACGAGCGGGCATTGTGTGAGCTGTGTATGGGGAAGCACTCTTGCCCCCCTGAAATCCACTGCCTGTTGAGGATGGGGCATCCCCGGCCTGCAAACGGGGACTGGACTGGCCGTGGCGCCAGGACAGAGGGGAGGAGCGATTGGACATACTGGATATGCTGCGAGCGTTGGTCTCATCACTGTCATAGCCCACATTACTGCTGTCCAGACAGCTGCAAAGACATAAAACCATCACTGTTTTGAGAAAATAGCATTATGCTGTAAAACATTTTACTCTTACTGAAAAAAAAGTCCTTGAATAAAATCATGCTAACTTCATCACTAACCTAGATAAAGTAACTGTGTCAGGTTTTGTCTTTAGGGAAACAGGTTTAGCCACTGAATTCCAAAGTAAGGACGTTTATGAGTTAAAAAGCTCTAAAAACGACAGCCTTGCTGTTTCTTTGGTCTTGCCCTTCAAATAATTTGCTTAACCCCCAAAAAAAGGAGTTTACAGCACAAGGTTTGCAGTCATGTCTTTACATTACTTTACATTTTCTGACTGTTTGTAAGAGGCCATTTGTCCATCAAATGGCTGGAAGCACCGTCTGTCTGTTGATTACATAACTAGATGAAACAATTCACCCAAATGAAAATTTCAAAGCCAAGGTTTGTAGGAGTATTTTTATCCCAGGCTGATGGCGTCAATGGATCAACAGGAGGCGGCAAATGTTTCCTTTTTTTTGTCAATGAAAGGTTTGTAGAGCACCAACATGCTGTGATGTTCCATCCTTCAGTAGGGCTTCTTTATTAATGGAAATTACAACATGAGGGCCAATAGCATTTTTGAGATTAAAAATAGTTACCACCCTTCATTTATCTGTGTGTTTTAAAGTGTTTTGAGTTTAAAACAAAAAAGCCAAAAAAACTAGTTTTGCGAAAGTTTCAACAAGCTTAGAGATTTACAGGAAATAGCAACCAGCAGGTGCCATTTTTGCTAGCTGAGGGAAGGGCTGGTGGGTAATGGGGAGTTATCCTCAGAGGAAGTCCCTGAAACACCTGCCGGTGGCAATTTTTTATAATTGAAAACAAATCTGGTTCTCCCACAGCAGAGCATCAAATCTGTAACAGGATTGGAACAGTTCTATGTTTAGGTTTCAGCCAACAGGAGGAAATCTTTTATTTCCTTTTGTAACATGGAACATTACACCCACACTTCTGAACTTTTTTCCACTGGGACAGTTAAAGCAGATGAGGCAAAAACAGGGAATCCAAAAAAGAAGTCTTTAAAGTAAACAACAGAAGGTCCATTTAAGACACATGGGAGCCAGATGTACACCAAGCCACTGTATAAGCAACAACAGTCCAGCTTTTTATACACTCGGTTTCTCTTTGGTAAATACTTAAATTGAAAAAAGTTCAATTTCTTAATGTTAGGTGTTTTTTTATTTGGGTGTAAAAATTGCAAATGTGTTGAAGCAAGCAAAAACTGAAACCTAAAGTACAATAGAATTGTGGGTACCTGTGGCTCAGCTGTGATCCCCGCAGGCTCGACATCGTATCCTCCAGGTTCTGGCGAAGATCAAGAACATTCTGCACTGTTCGTTTCCTCTGGGACTCAGGGTCTGCAACCAAACAAAGCAAGCAAATTTAAAACGTTTGAATGGAAATGGAAAAAAAATCAAAACCGTGTTTACTGTATACATTATCTGGCACACATCAGGCGCACATTTTACCTTTGTGTACGTGTGTTTTTTTCTTCTGTTATTTGTCCATCTGGTTCTGTAAGTCGCCTTTGTTTTGTTTAGGACCCTGACTCACACATGTGAACACATGTTCATATCATTAGGAAGACAAATTTCACTCTCTGGGCCCTTTAACCGTGACTGTTCCTCTAAATTAAGAAGGTCAAATATCTAAATGAAAATGTGGTCCTTTAGTAACTTGGACGCCTGAATCTCTTCCAGTTGTTTTCTGTCCAAACAAGCATTTTCTGATTTACTGAGAATTGTTTAAGAGTCATTGACCTCAGGTTAGAAAACTGCACTTCAGCTCATTCAGAACAGGGGGAAACCATGGAGTCCAATCAATATTACCTTGAAAAACTGAATGTTGTTGCATGAAATGTGGTACACGAAAGAATCCACCATATCTCCAAAAACATTTCAAGAATTTGGGGTTTTCCTCGTGACTGTGGAATCATAAAAGCCTTAGGCAAAAATTTGTAAGACTGGAACAGAGGCAATGGTGGAAGGAGACCAAGTGTCAAGAAATGAACTACTTTCAAAATATAAATGTCAAAATAATTTAGTTTGTGTTTTTCAATGTGAAAAAGGAAGCAACAGCTTAATGGAGTACACACTAGTCAGATTCAGTAAGCTATATAATTTAAGATATCTGTAAGGTTGCAAGAACTGCAATATTACTGCAGAAGCAGAAACATCCCTCCTTTGCTGTGTAACAGAAGTATACTATACCCTATGCTCATATGTAAAATTAAATTTACATCTAATAAATACCGTTAAATTAACATTATGAAGCTTTCAGTTAAAGAAATAATGCAGATATTCAGCAGCTACAATTACAATGGAATACTTGTCTTTCCAGGCATCTTACAGCTGGTCAGGTCATTGTCTTCGACATCCCTTTTTGTTTTACTGTGTAGATCAAAGAAAAAGATGCAATCCATGTTCGCTGCTAGTCAGTTTGACTTTGCAACATTTATCTTCATCATACCAGTTTCTGTTTGGTATATTTCTTTCAGAAGGAAGTTCAGAATCACAAATGACATGATATCTCACATTATTATAAGAAAGAAAAGGCCACAGAGTCACTGAGTCCTCATTCATTTGATAAACACTGCAAGCAGTGGTTGGCAACTCAGACAATAAAACTGGTGAAAATGTTTTTAAATTGAGTTTCAGATGATCACTTTAACACATCAACATTTCCCAACGTTAAAGTCTTATTTTAGAGAAACTAAAGTCCACTTTGATGTGCAAGGTAAGTCGGCCTACTCTCATTTGACTAAAGCAAAAGCAACAGTAAATTTGAATCTGAACTAAAAACAAAACCAAAAAAAATCATTAAAAAAATGTTGTAATACACTTTATTCAATTATCTATGTTTACAACCTAAAAAGTGGTAAATTCAGAGTCTATTTTATCAGAGCTGTAATTGAAATCTGATCAGAAACATCGGAAGACTGGACCAGTTCTCTATCTGCATTTCCCAACCATGCATGTGTTGGCAAAGATTATTTTACATTGCTTGGTGATAAATTGATAAACAAAGCCAGCAAAATGTCACCTTAAAGTTCAATTTTCTTTTTTTGTGCATTTTTTTTCAATAATGCGCCCACCACCGAATGTAAATGATATTTTCAATGTCTGCAGTCCAATTCAAGCTACTCTGATCTCAATAAAAATTTGTTAAAAAGCCTTGGTGAGTTTTTCTTTTGTAGATTACAGGCATCACTATGACCCTATGGTGTCATGTTGTGCTTCTGAAGCATTATGGGTGTTACGTTCAAAACAGCAGCACCCTTGGAGTTTAAGCTTTATTATCTTTGATTCATGATTTCTTTAAATGTATTTAATTTTCTGATAATTTCTTGAAGATCATTTAGGGTTTCTTACAGACTCTTGTTTTTATGTATTATCTTGTCTTTTTATTTCTTCTGATGTCTGTACAAACCACACATGTGAAACATCTGTCAATAGATCAAGTTACTGAAGCAGAGACACGGGGAGAGATAATATGTGCTATATTTTGAAAATTGGGCCACGTGATGTTGGTTAATGCCTGACCATGAAAAAAAGTAGTTAGGAAGCAATTGCCTCCAAATAATTTTAAGACATTTTTTTTAAATTGTCAAAAGGATTGTTGAGAACAACTGCTGCATTTAAGGGTTCATGCCTGATTTCTAAGTATTTTTTGTTGGAATAGAACCGTCTTTAAGTTATTTGTAAAAACAGGGATTTCCTTGAGAAACAGAAGAGAAAGCATATTTATAAACAAAAAACTAAATTGATGAAATATGAATTAACAAAAATTAGATGAGCTAAAATTGTTGTTTGTCGAAACCACCTCAGTGAGTTGTCCGGCCCGTAACTTTTTTCTCTGTGTCAAAGATTCGAGAAAAAGTAACAAAAACACAAACAGATTTAAATAATACACATAATAATCTATTCCAAAAATGAACACATTTAATCCTTGCGTGACTAATGTTGATAATGATGCTGAATGTTACTTCTGGTTCACCTGTCTACCTTTTCAGAAATGAGGGCCCTTCGCTGCATTAGTGGAAATCTAGGTTGACAGCTCGAGTACAATCATAATGAAATCTGGTTTGTTCATTCCCTGTAGCGTACCTCCCTTTTTTCTATGTAAGTGAACTTATCATTTAAATGGCATGCTAGCTGTTTGTCAAAAAGAAGTATTCACTCCAGAAATAATGACAAGGCCAATGATTCAGAGCCCAGTGAAAACCCAAGGTTTGATGGACTTGAATGAACAAGACAATTGTTGATGTCATGAGTAAACAAACAAGCTAACTATATTTAGAAGTAAAAGCATGCCTCAAGAACACTCTTATTTAGACACCGTATTATTAAAGCAGCTTAACCTAAATGGCATACTATTTAAGTCAGATAGCATAAAGGGACCACAAAAATGAGAAAATGAGTTACAACTGCAGACAAGGAGGGTGTGGTGCAGCAACACCTCCAAGCAATTTTGGAGTCCAGACTTGATAGTTTAAGACGGCATGAAGGCCTTGATGCATTCGTCTGCCCTGTGTTGTTTACAGTTCTTACTTGTACATTATGTGTGACAAACATGTGCTAATGAAGCATGGATAACAGATCAAATCCCTACAGATGTGTGTTCATTAACATGCACTAGGACATATGCTCTTGTGATGAACATTAAGATACGCATGCTGGTGTGTAACATGGTTATAGGTCAGAAAAAGCTTATTGCATGGAAATTACAGAAATAAATGACTGCAAATGTGTCATCAAATCCATGACAATTTAAAATACTGGATTTTTTATTTTGAACCAATGAAGTATAAATGTTAAGGTTGTTTAATCTGACAGAATTTACAACCTGAATACATTAGTGAATGTAATCAAAAATAATACTTTTCCTGCAAGTTTTCAATGTAGGAATATTATCCATATGAAAATTTTATACATTGAAGTCACAATATAATCATCTTTTGATCTATTGTAAAAGTGTTCCAGAGGTCTTTTATTTATTTATTTATGATTTTGTCCTTTTTGGGAAGAAAATAGAAAAAACAAAACAAACTTATGTTGTTTTCAATAGTTTTTGCAGAGCAGCAGGAGTTCATCAGAAATTTGCCTCCAAGCTGTGGGTGGAGCCTTTCCTCATTTCCCATCATCCCTTTGTGTACACTTTTTTTGTTGGTTAACAGACAGTCACAATACCAAGCTAATATTGGCGGTGCAACAGAAATGCCGAGCTGTCCAGCTGTACAGTTTTGAGCCAGATGCCAGCTCAGATGAGGAAAACCAAGATATACATTGATCCGTTCGTCTACAAGTGGACGCATCAGAATGGAGTGGAGCCAGAACCTACTGGCTTACAGTATGTAGTTTGTATGTAACAACGGCACGTTTTTCAACCTGCATTTTATTGTCTGCTCCTGATTCACCTCAATATTAATTAAGACATACTCAGTAATAATTTCAATTTTCTTTGAATATGTCATCCATCACAAGAAAAAATGCTACAAGAACATGTTGAAAACACCAAAAATACAATTTTCACTTGAGTGGGTCATTAACAGAGAGAAACCCATTTTTCTGCTATTTGTAATGCAGTATTACTGAGGGTGTAAACTATCAGTCAAAGCTCCACAGATGAACAGAGCTGGGAGGAGGAGGGTAAATTTGTAACAGAAATGAAATGAGTGTTGCACAATATTTCTTTTTTCTGTCATTTTTTTAAAAATTTGTTTTGGATGACACACACGGCAGTGGATCAAGCTTTGGGTGTAACAATACGGTTTCTAGCAAATAGAGAATCTGTTAGTAAAATTTCCCAGTTATCCTCAGGCAAACATGTAACCACTAACACATTTTATTACAAAGCATGATAGAGAAGCAAGAGCAGTTCACACATGCAGAGACACCAACTACAAGCATGTCGAGCTGGAGGAGGAAGAACAATAGAGCCATGATGTTCAACAAAGCATGCACCTTCATGTGAACTGGAGAGCTTGAGCTGCATTTGATTACACTGTCAGAGGAGCAACACGCCTGCTAAACACAAGGATGTATTTCAGTAAGCTGTGAAACATCCATTATGGGAAATATATGGACCTGCAGCATTAGCTAGGTGTTATGTGGCTGTCGTATCAGAGGGGGCGTGTGGCTGACTTTGAAATTTGCACAAAACAGGGCTAATGGTTGGTGCTTGATTTCCAAAGGGGGCGGGACTGCTGAACTTACCTAAAATTTGACTAAACAGCAGCTGCTCCAGGTCCCCCAGCACTGTCACCACCAGCTCTGGGTCCACCTTCAAGAAAGGCTTGTCTCCTCCTTCTTCCTCCTGGCTTTTGGAACCAGATTCCCCTCCAGCTCCAGTTCCAGTTTTTTTCACGTTGACCTTTCCCTTGCTGGAGAGGATCTCATCATCTGATTTTCCATCTTCAGGTGCTTTGCTCAATGGCTTCACCTCAGCAAAAGGAGCACGAGGTATTCGACTCTGCTTGCTGGGAGCGGAGGGAGCAGCTAGAGGGCTGAAGGGCTTAGGCTTGCCCTGGAACAACGATTGTTCAGATTTGGAGAGGTTTCGGGAGAGCTGGGCACCCCCTCCAGCACTGCTGCCACCTCCTGCTGTCTTTGGCTTGCTCATCTTGCTCTGCCCTGCTCCTGTCTTTGCAATGTCATCACACCACTTTGGTTCGTAAAGGTGCAGCTTCTTCTCAGCATCCGTGAGGATAGCCAGGTTTGTCATAGACCTCTGCTTGCGAAGATTGGACGGTACTGGTATCTTACCCTCAGAACTGCCCGCTCTGTAAACCTTTAGTTCACCTCGTGGTGTGCTTTGAGGCACTCCAGACTTGGCCCTCTTGGCTGCCATGCCAACTCCTTTGCCATCTCCTTGGCTGTAAGCCTTGGTGCTATCTGTCCTTTCCATTATTGATCCTCCTATACCTCTTGCACTAGTGCCAGGCACGCCTCCTGCATGAGAGCGTATCAAAAACCATCAGGATGGAGAAAAGAGCCTTCCTTACACCCTTCTTCTTGTGTGAAATCACAGAAAAAATGTTGTCTTCAGTTAAGTCTTGCAGCCTGTCTTTTCTTCCTCTCAGTCTTCCTCTTTCTTCCTGACCGGCTGCTGCAGCTGCTGCTGTTGCAGTGCTGCCCAGGCGCTCCCTTTCTCCCCTTTCCTTCTCCTCGCCTCCGTTTTTTCCACTCTCCTCCCTTCTGCACACCCTCCTGCTCCTGAACTGCGCAGTGGCAGGATGACAGCGGCGGCAGACGCAACAGCGCTCCCTCCTCCCCCCTGCTCTCTGCTGACTCCCCCTCCCCTTCTCATCATGCCTCCTCCTCTGGTCATATTCCTTCTTCATTTAAAGAGGTTTGGCCATTTCTCAGCAGAATCTGTCCTTTGGAAGCAGGCAATGAGAATGTGGCTTTTAAAAAGCAGGCACCCTCTAGCAGACCAGGTTTAGCCACCATTTTTTTGCAAATCCTTTGTTCTCCCCCTCCCCCTCTACACCTCCAGTGTTCAATATACTTGATGTATGATTGTGCTGGTGGACCGGTTATTAATATATGAGGCAAAATACATTTAGATCTGTAAGAATGTTCTTCCAGTACGAAGTATAACCCCACACAATGTAACAACCAGTGCATCCAGATTATCTCTTGATCCTGTCTGAGCTTCCATATGATATCTATTTGACATTTAAGGATGGATAAATCACGCTAGAAAAAGAGTGGTGTGTTAGAGTCGTAGGAGGGAAAATAGAATATGCATTTTGTTTTCTGGTTGCTTATGAGCAAGGAGAGATCTGGTTTGTGACCATAAGCAGCATGTCTGAAAATCTGTAAGTTCACTTCAACAAGCTAAGCGAATCACAATATGTGCCAGCGTAAAGAAGTAACACGCCCAGAACCACATGTTGGAAATGTCCTTAGCTGAGAGTTGGAATGGTTTTGCATGCACAGCAGAAGTGCAGACAAATCCTAAATTGAAAATCCAGTCACATTATTCTGTGCAGGACTTTTTTTTGCTGACTTACCAGTTCAAACATCTTTAAAGGTTTAATGCTCCTCAGGAAGATGCAGGAGGCACTGCAGCTCACACATGCCATTCCATGGACACAAATTCAACTCTTTGCCTTCATGCTGTATGTCAATGTTGTGCACAAACAGCAGAATTTCTTCAAACTGATAGCTTTTGTATCAAGACATTAAATTAAAAGGAGATTTTGTTTTCCAATAGAAAGGTAAAACTAATTTGTTTTATTGGCCAGTTAGTTTCAATAGTCAGAGGAGAACTCTCTATCTGTCACAGTGGGTTTCAGAGACACTTGACCGAGTTTTTTATATGGCTATCCGGACACTTGGGGTTGCTCAGGGGACCGTAAACACTGATCTGGCAATTGCCCATGTGGAAACAATGTCAAGACTTGTTCTTCGTCATCATGAGATTACTCCCCATGCAGCTGACTCCTGATCACTGACAGGACCATTCTCTCATTTTGCAAAGATCAGCTGATCTGCTTCAGAGAACAGGAATTTTTGAACAAATTGTTACAGGACAGCCTGTTGCAGGCTTTCATGAAGGTTTTACTGGTCAAATGTTTTTTGAAACGCAAAGTTGACCAACTGCTAAATGTTGTGCTATTCAGCCTCTAAGCTAAAAGGGAAAGGCTAACCTCTATCTATCCTCATCAATTTCTTCTCTATAAGATCTTAATGTATTTTAAAAAACAAAACAAACACAACACCTTAAGAAAAAAGTAAGTTGTTTATTCTCTTAAAGCAGAAACTTCTTGTCCCCAGATGATCTCAGGGGAGAGAGGCATTGAGTCTTTTTAAAAAAAATAAAAAATCTGGATTTTAACCATATTCTCCAGCTGTCCGCAAGAGTGACTCCATGTGTGCGTGCACCCATGTGTGTGTGTTTGCTATATCCCCACACATAGTAAATCACGCAGCTGTCTGTTGTGCTTTTCCCTGACCGGCATATGTAATCACTTTTGTGCTGCTAAGCAGCTATGACGCAATGCCCTCAATGACATTAGGAAGTCCATTACACGTGCTTTAAAGGGGAAAACCACATACAACCTGATTCACAGGGCTTAAGGGACACTGTCATGAAAGAAATGATCCCAAATTATTTCAGAGCAAAGCAGCAAACTTCCATTCTGAACATTTATAGTTTGGTAAAAAGTTGTAATTAGCAAACAAACAGCCGTTACTTTGGAATGAAGCAGGTATTAGGAGCCAAGTGTGATATCATCAAAACATTTGATCAAAGCAAGCCAGTTCCTTCCCACTTTTTCCTTTGTCTTGTCACAGAACATTTTTTTTAAACCTTTCTTCTGAAAGTAGAACCTTTTCTGTTTCAAAGTAAGTCTTTTTTAGGGAGAAGTACATTGGCACATCCTTGAGTATAAAAAACATTTCAAGACATGCAGAATACATTACTATGTATTATAAAATTATCTAAACTACATGTAGCACTTGTATTTTTCCTCTTTTTTTCTAATTTTGTGTAATGGCTAATGGCGCTTTCTATTTTACTGCATAAACATCTATTTTAATTTTTCACTGAACAGTTCAACTGCTGTGAATGGTGACAACAGTAGGTCTAAATCATAAACCCTTGGATATGCTTCTGTTTAAAGTTATAGTCACAGAGAATGGTGGAATTGTACATCTCCATGAATGGTCTTTTTTTTCTTTGACCACTGCTCACATTACACTAAATCAAGAGGCATTGAGAGCTTTACCATTCCTCCAAAAGGCACACATGTCAGATGAAGGTAAAGGGTTTGACCAATTGTCAGAGGGGTTTATAGGTTCAAACTCATACTATTTCATTTCCTTATTTTCTGGCCAGTTGATGATCAGAGGCAAAGTTCTTCATTGCAAGTAAATCTGCAGCAGCAGGAGAATCCTAATTGACACAGGACATCCTTTATTTTGAATGAACTTGTATGTGCTGATGTCAAAAGTAAAGCAATAAAACATAAAACGTCTTGTTCACCTTTCAGCACATGCAGTCAAGGATCGCCACAAGAAAATCAGCTTTCACTTATTTGCACAAGTACTTTGGCAGAGGGCTTTACCACGGATGCCCTTCCTGACACTACCCTGTATTTTAGTCTGGCTGGGGACTGGCACAGGGAGATCCAGACTCGGGCCTCCCCTTGTGGCAACATAGGTAGGCAGTAGCGTGAAGAGTCTTGGCTAAGGACTCACACTGGATGAAACTCATTGTTTACCTTAGGAAGTGAACCCAGCCTGACACCCAACTAAATGAGCTATCCAGCCACTATTGAAATACTTATAAGCTACAGTTCATAAAAGACTGGCTTAATGAAAAATATATACCTATACAAAAAAGTGTTTTCTAAGCAGTAAAATTAGGCTTTGGGGCTATTGCCGGGTGAACTAAATGGTGAACTAAACTGAACTAAAGGGTTCTTTTAGTGTTTAGGAGATTGCAGACTCCTGGTCTATGAGACAGAGGATATCCATTCATCCATTTTCTTCTACTCATCTGGGACCTGGTCTTGGCGGGGGGCAGTCCAAGCAATGTTGCCCAGACTTCCCCTTCTCTAGCCACTTCTTCCATCGCCTCTGGGGGGACCTCAAGACGTTCTCAGGCCAGCCAAGAAATGCAGTCTGTCTAGCGTACCTCCCAAGGGAGGCATTCAAAAGGTATCTGGACATTTCAGGCATCTGGTCCAGGAGGCATCGATGCCCAAGTCACCCCAACTGTCTCCTATACCCCATAACAACAGATGCTGCACCAATCTGCCTGTCAATCTCACAATCCAATCTTGCCTCACTTGTGAACAAGACCCCAAGATACTTAAACTTCTTCACCTGGGGCAGGAGAACTCCACCCACCTGTAGAGGACAAACTGCTGGTATACTGAGAACAATTAGGACAATATCCTATTTTTCCTTTGTAATTTAGCTGATTTAGAATTTTCTAATCAAAGGTCCTCCACTCATTTAATTCCAGGTCATTTTTTAAATTAGATTTTTGGACATATTAGCATTAAAATTGCATTTAATTAGAAAAATGGGGGACTGCATGATGGTGTAGTGATTGGCACTCTAGTCTCAGTGCAAAGATTCTGACTGGGTGGAGTGTCATTTTGAATCCTTTGACATTAACTGTGTTTTTCATCAGCAACATGGAGTTCATTGTCAAAGTGGCTTTGGCTAACTTTTTTCTTTTTTTTTTTTAAACAAAATTGACTTTGATGTATTGTGGTAAATGCACAATTTGTCTCAGACTTATATAGTGATTTTCTACCTTCCTTGAAGGCCCAAAGCACATTCACCCACTGATGGCAGCTTCACTACCAAATACTGGTACCAACTGTCCACCAGAGGCACTGTGAGGTAAAGCGTCTTGTCCAAAGACACATGATTGGGCAAAGTGGGGATTGAACCTGCAATCTTCTGATCAGGGGTTGACTGCATTCCCACTCCACCACAGCCACCACTTGTGTTGAAGTCAGGGGGTTTATAACGTGAGCCTCCAGAGAAAACGTAAGCAAATCACTATGTTTGTTGGAATGCTAAAAAGAAGCTATTATGATTAACATTTAGATGTGTTTTCTTCAAAAACATTCTCATTTACTGTTCATTCAATGGTTTGATTATATTGAAAGAAGGTCTGAATCTGCTCAAAATGAATGTGGTTTTGTTAGCAAGGTTAGCTTCACATCTGACAGAAGAGCACTTTCTGAAAGTGGAGTAATTACATAGTATGATTTTTCACCAGAAATCTTACATAAGCTTTATTTCCACTGGGCTTATTTAATTTAATTATCCACAACTGAAATGAAATAGCAGCTTACTCTGACAAATTTCTGTTCACTAAGGTTGCAGACCAAATTTAACATCTGCTGTCTGACCATTGGAGATCAGAGAAACTCCCAAAAAAAGCAAATGAAAACTGATTCTGCCTGCAAACCACTCAGTTGCTCAGTCTCGCTTCTTTCCTTTTTCAACAGAAGACTACTTAGTTACTGGCTTAGAGTTTCCCAAGGGAGGCCAGCTGGATCCTCTCATCTATGATTTATAAAGATAATCAAGATGTCATTTAAACACCAGACATGCTAAATAAAATGTAAATGTTTTTTACATGGATTGTGCTTAAAAAATTCTGACAAATTGTGATAAAAACCAATAAAATAAAGTTTCATCAATAAAGTTTAACCTCATCTCAAAATGAGATTAAAATAATTAATCTGTGTTGCATACTGCTACAGAATAAAAGTATTTAATATATTTAAAAAATAGATAAATCAAAGCAAATGCCTCATTCAGCCAGTGTGAAAGCATGATGGTCAAAAAACAGAGTTACACAGAGACATGTGTACAGAGTGCAAGTATCTCAGCATCGATGTGCAAATGCTTCACAATCTGAACTAAACTTAAACAAATATAACCCAATGATGCCTGATCCTCCCCAACAACAATGAAATTCTAATCCTGACGAATGAGCAATATGGGGTTAACTGAAAAGAAAACGTACACATATCTACTCAGTTATCCTCAGTTATCAAGGGTTTTTTTTTCTGAAAAGTAGGTATCAGTTGATTACACATACAATCTGTTTAGATGCATCTCATTACTTAAGTTAATAAAGCTAATTGAACATTCTCCATATTTTGTCTTTTATTTAAGTTCAGATTTTTCCAAAATTTGTCAAAAATGTGCAGGATAAAAATTTCTATTCACCATTTTTTGTTTTGAATGAATTCCATTCATTATCAATATCGTAAACATTTTCTTTTTTAATATTTTTTTTGTATGTTTTTTGTCTAGTTATAATCATATGACTCAACTGAGCTTTGTCAGCTCTTCTCTGTTTGCAGGGTCATTTCTACATAAGAAAGCTGTGTTAGGCAGCTCAGTAGCTTTGTTGTACAGTGTCCACCCTGAGACTGGAAGGTTGAGAGTTCAAATCTAGGCTGATTCATACCAAAAACCTCAAACATGGGGATAAATGCCTCCTTGCTTGACACTCAGCATTAAATGGTTGGATTGGGGGATCGAACCACCAAGTGTGACTGCAGCTCTCTGCTCCCCCAGGGACCACCATCAAATGCAGAGACTAAATTTCACACACCTCAGTGTGAGACAACTGATGGGACTTGAGCAAGAAATGACCAAATTCCCACACAATCCAATCTCACTTTTGACATGTTTTATTTAGGTCTGCAGTTAAAACTATTATCTTGGAGTCAGTTGCATCTGTTCCCTTCCTTAATCAATATGACCCATTTACAGTAGTGCTTTATTCATGTAATCCATCTCTAATTGGATTTAATTGATTGAGTTGTACTTGCATGAGCTAATGATGAGCTGCTTTCATTCAGAGATGTCCCTCATGTTCCTCCAATGTAATGACATATTGACAGAGCTAAAAACAAGCTACAGTTTAGTCTCTTGATTACCAAGCTTGGGCTTCTAAGTGTCTTAAGACAAACAGTAAGCTCTTCCTCAACTCTTAGACAGGAAAAGCAACGATGAAGAGAAAATTAAAAAGAATCTCTGTCAGCTACTTTTAAAGCCAATAAAAACTGCTGGATTAAGAGTGCTGTCTGAAAAAAAAAGATGTATTTTTCTTTTTTCAGATGACTAGTTTCCTTCTTCAATAGAAAGAAAATAAGTTGTGTCAGGACTGAATGAACACAATAGGCGACAAGGACAGAAGAAAAATCCTGGTAATGAGTTGGCAGCAGATGTGATGAGATCAACTGTTATGCTGAACAGAACAGTTTG
Organism: Oryzias celebensis; assembly: GCA_014656515.1. Taxonomy (NCBI): domain Eukaryota; kingdom Metazoa; phylum Chordata; class Actinopteri; order Beloniformes; family Adrianichthyidae; genus Oryzias; species Oryzias celebensis. Next base: position 17,148,174 of record BNCR01000005.1, read on the forward strand.
AGCAATAAGTCTATCGAAAATGTTCACCAAACAGTTTTCCTGACAAAAAAAAAAACTCGAAGCAAAAGAACTTTTTAGTCCAAAGAGACTCAAACTTCTAAAGTAAAACCCATTTTAGTCTGAGGATCTGGTCTGTTGAATCTCTGGCATTGCAAACTGGAGAATACTCATTAACGGGCCTATAATTTGCTATTCTTAAGCCTTTCAGAATAAACTATATCAATATACTGTATAAAATAATATATTACATTTGGCACACTAAAGAATGATTTTTTTAATGAAATATGAGTCATTATCGTAGGCTCATTTCTTTCTCAGAAGAAAGACGCCTCGTTCTCTGAGACACCTTCTTTTGCTACTTGTGGCCGAAGCCAATTTCATGAGCCGGCTTCGTCAGCGTGTCTGTGTTTTGTTCATGAAACAAACAACATTTTTGCATGGATGGATGCTGCCATACAAAATGAAAGCGTTTTGCCGATCGCAACTAGCTGCACGAGACATTGTGTGTGTGAGTGTCTGCCTTGTGGTGGTGCTGGCAGCACAGACTCTTGAAAGGGGCAGGTACCCACACTTTCTTTCGAGGAATTCATCAGTTTACAGCCTAAGTAATACAAGATCAAAGTGAGCAGACTCACCTAAATCATCACAACAGACCTCCATGGAGTCAGAGGAACAGTCACTCAGATTATCAGCAGCAGCCTCTGCGTCCTCATCTACCTGAAATCTAAATCAAAGTAATCAATCATAAAAAAAACAGTTAGAATAAATCTTTCCAAAAGAACATTTTGAGTCAAGATGAAGTCCTTTGATAGAACACCGTTATGTTGTATCCTAAATCAATCTGCATGCTTCTGCTCATCTCTCCATTTTACAGGGTGAAATGCTGCCCTCACCTGAACCTGAAGGGAGCAACAGCTGCCATGTTGACTTTTCCTGGCTCACTTGATCTGCGTGCCATGTTGAAGGTCTGATGTGAGGAATGCCGTTTCCTGTTGACAGTTTCTTCCAAAGGATTGCCCATTTCCTGACTTTTCCTTGCATCTTTGTGGAAGTTTTCCAGTCCAGAAGAAGACACCACTGACGTTTCATTGCCATTCAAGCTTTTAGAGTAAAGAAGACGCCCTCGTCCCTGGCCCCATTGAGGATTAGATGTGAGACGGTGTAAGGTGTCACCCTGACATGCATTCTCCACATTTCTTTGACGATACTTCCCAAAAGTCCAGTTCTTGTTGGAATTTCTTCTTAGCTGCAGATCTCTCAAAGCCCTCTGTGTCAGGGTACTATTGCAGAGGTCTAATGTGTCTTTGGAGCGAGGAGCTTCTCTCTTTGGTACCCGAGGGCTGCTGTAAGATGAAGATACTCCATCAGTTCTCCCTGCAGCTGTTGAACCCTTGTGATAATAGGTGCTAGTCTTCTGTTGCAGCAGGTGGTTCTTCAAAGTGGAACCCTTCAGCAGGTTTGCAGGACCCGAGGAAGCAGAGGATGAGGAAAATGCAGACTGTCGTCTTTCTGAGTGTTGATATTGCACTGTCGGATTGGGAATGGAGCTTTTCTGTTGTTTGTGATCCATCTTTGGCAGCGGCATCATGTTTTGAGGTAAAGGCAGACTCGAGGTGACACCTGTGTCGTTCCGGCTCTGAGAGAGAGCTTTGATGTTGGCTCCACTACTCATGGTTAGTGGAGGTGATTGAGCTCAAATCTACAAAAAGAGACAGAAAAACGCATGTGGCACAAAAGTCAATTATTGTTCCCTTATTTGACTTATTCTTCAGCAACAATAAGCAGTAATACAAAAAAGTTAAGTGAACGTGAAACATGATGGTGAAAAAACAACATATCCAATATGTATAAGTTGAAAGTGAAGAGTTGAGAGTGAAGAAGATCTTGACAAGTTGGTGAAATCACCTCCTTTAAACACAATGAGAACTATGCTGAGACAATAAAGGGACATAGATCAAAAAAATAAATTAGTAGACTACTGGTTTCTCGTGTTCACCAGAAAAAATGTGATGGGCACCAAAAACAAGTACTTTTTTTTTTTTTTTACTTTACGTCGCTTCAGGGGCTTAATTGAAATATCCGTCCATTCATTTTCTTAGCTCACTGTATCCCTCCGGGTCACCGGGCTGCCAGAGCCTAACTGGCTCTTATTGGGTGAAGGCGGGTTACAGCCTGGACAAGATAACAGTCTGTTGCAAGACTCTGTCACACCTTGGGACAATTTAAGTACTAAAGTAATAGTAATAATAACAACATTGGGACTGGTATTTTTACTAAATTCATTCATAAGGAACTGTTTCTTCAGTCTACAATCTGGCATCTCAAAACATTGAGAAACGGAAATCTTTGTCGTAGCACAAAGACATTTTGATAGTGAGCATTTTGTGGCAAATAACTACAAAATAAATAAATTAAATTAAAAAAATACATGCTTTGATATTCAGTTTATTTTTTAACTTTATAAATTAGTTTAGGTTGCAAGTATATGTCAAACTCAAATATCTAATAAAATATTTGATTGAACAGCAAAACAACATTGCACATTTTTTTTGTTTGATACTAAAATAATTTCAAAATGCATGATTTACAGAGAAACAGCTACAAAAAATCATAATGCAATCTTTTTTCAATTCTGGGATTTTTCTTTTTTAATTTAAATTTTGTTTCTCTTGTAACTTTTTTTCAAACCTCTTACATATTAAATATGCTGGATATTGTAACTTTCTTTCCACACATAATGTCTTTGGCTTAAAAAGTAGCCTGTACGAAGTCTTGAGCTGAACTTAATTGAACCAGCTATATTTGTTTTCCTCATATTTTCTTATTAACAAACTATCTTCCTTTTAAAACTACACCAGCAATCAATGGATTTTTCTTTCAAAGTACCGGTGTGTGTTTTACAAAGGTTAAGCTTTCAGTTTGAACAGTTGATCTCTGTCAATCATGCCTGAATGTTATATTATTGTACTGTTTGGTGACAAATATTGTTTACCATACAGAAAAATACCATTAAGGGAGTTTTTTTTCTGATATGAGCAGGACACTTAGACAACATAGAATGCAGAAATAAAAAAAATGCAAACAGTATGTAAATATTTTCAGTGAGCTATGGAAGAACAGTCTAGTTGTATTTAGAAGAAATGATGCCTTGTTAGTACAGAACAATCTCTCTTTTATTTGAAACCATAGAACTCTTCCGCGGCCACACGGCATTCATGCTAGTTCTTCAGAAGAATTTCTATTAAGCATTTCAAAATTCATAGTTCAAGACTTCTTATAAAATACCAGTATTTTTTAAATTATAAGCAACAATGCTCCTGAGTGGTTTCAAAAGCAGACTCACTTGTAAACACTTTAAAAAACAACAGCCCAAACCCAAATGGTTTAAAACATTGGAGTAAACATGAGATTTTTAATTAATAGATTTTAAAAATTAATTCATTTTTTTTGTTAAATCTTTTTGTTATTTTTCTGTTTAATTGATCATCTCCACAAATCTCCACTGTGGGTTAAATAATGGTTTATCTACAGTAATCTCATCATAGGATGATAGATAAGACAGGGTGGGGTTGTGGTACTGCTGAGCTATTAGGTGTTTGGCATAAGAGTTGCAGCCTGCTGGCCGAGGTGGGACAGCCAGTGTTGGCTTGGCCTGAAAGGAGCGGTCGATACGCTGCTTATGCCAAGTGGTTTCAGTCTGCCACCAGCCTTCACAGCAGGCCTCACAATGGAGGGCACGAGTAAAAGTCCAAGAAAGACAATATTTGGCAAAGCTTTTGAAGCATATGGAGTTTCCAAATGGACACAATGCTTTGATTCAATTAGAGTTTACCAGATTATTTCTTTTAAGTGAAAATACCATATAGGCAACTTATTCTCACCCGAAGGGTTTGGTTCCTTATGAATCTTTAGGGAATTTTGTCTAAGATCATCTTCTTTACAATTTCAGAAAAAAGTGCAATTGAAGGTCAGGCAAACATCATTAACCTTAATTTTTTTATCTCAATGTTCGTCTCGCTCTGGAAATTTGAACTGGTAATTTGTCTGGATTTAAGGCCTTTAGGTTGCTTTAATGCTGTAATGGACACATGATGATATAATAGTTCTTAACTCCAAACCAGTCCTCCCCTCCTCTTCCTCTCACTCACTCATGCTCTCATTCAGCCGTTCGGTCATGTGGTTGGAAACTTTGTGTGCAGCAGACTCTCTGGAATGTGCAGCTGTTTCAGAGTATTAAGCGAATTGTAAATCTTAAATTCATGCATTGTTTAGCAAAGAGGGATTCTAAATTAATAGACGGTCAAAACTGCACAACACATTCTAGTACATCGTGATCTACACATGTGGTGTATTCATTTTAAGATCTGTTCTTTTAAAAGAATCACTGTAGGCTTTCAGTGATGGACTAGAATCTTCTGGAAATCTTCTCTAGAAAAAAAAAAAGTTTTTTCTATAGTTCATGTTTGTAACAATTTAAATAAACAAACTTAATGAAATATTATAGGATTTCAAAAACTAGACTATTACATTAGTACTGTCTCTATATAAATTTGTTAAACCTTCTTAAGACATGGTACACTTTTTCTTGATAAAATCACAAAGCAAACCACCAAAATCACCAAAATCGTAAAAAAATATAATCTTTTTTAACAAAATGCAGTAATCTTGAATAAGAATCAAATAAGCACAAAGAAAAAAACAATCGTTTTAGACTTTCACATTTCTACCTACTCTGTGTGACCTGGTCCTTTTTGGATGAACACAGAATTAATATCCTGGTGACAGTAAATATTTTTGACCGTCTTGGAGAGATTTAATGTTTTGCAACCTGACGTTCCCCACGACACACTCGTGTCTTACTGCACACTGGTTAAAAAACACTGCTCTTTTTAATGTCAGCAGGCCTTCACACTCATACAACTACGACAGAGTTGCTGTAATTTGTTTTTCACGTCTTTTGCATCATATTTTCCTTTTTACTAATCAAACATATTTTTATCATCTGCCGAATCCCATGTATAATGACAGAGATTGTAGTCAAATGTTGAAAGTAGAACAGATCCAGACAGACATCCAACAGCCAGATGCAATAAAATCCTTTTTGCCTTTTTTATTTCAATCTAACAAAAAGATGCAAACCGTTTACTGTATGCAAATCTAAACTCAAAGCAAAGCAGTTAAGTGAATCTCTTCTTACCTGTATATGAAGCAGCTCCAGCAGTCAATGCTTGAAAGCTGCGGCAGTAAAGTTAACAGTATGTTGCAGGGCAGCCAACTTGCACTCAACAGACAAGCCACACTTAGAGGAGTATGATTCAGCTTACAGTAATACAATTTAGGCCAACATGCTGCTTTAGAGAGTGCGGGAAAATCAATACAGCAGGACAACAAACCAGTGAAGAGACATAAGATTAACATTTTCTGTAAGTGTCTAACAGCTCCATACAGTGCGCTTTTGCACATTTAACTTTATAGGACAAAATTGATAATCGTCTCAATCTCATTAGTGACAGTAATGGAGCTCATGTTTCTGTTTCAGTTGGAATGTCACTTTTGAGCTTCTTCTCTGCATGACTTCAGGGCATCAGGCAGCGCTACAAGGAGCGAAAAAAAAAAAAAAGCCTCCTACCCATTTCAAGCAAACCTATAATCAAGCTTGAGGTTAAACTAAAGATACATGTGCAGACCAACATCGTGTCGGCACAACATCAATTTTTATTCTGGGAGAGACTCCAAACCACTCAGAGAGCATTATGCTGCTTTGCAGGAAGGTCGGATGATGAGTGCTGAAGATAGGAGGCAAATTATTGCAAATAGATTTCTGAAAGTTAATTGTTGATGACACAATTTAAACAATTTACATTTTTCCATTGCTATAATTGCAAATATTCAAGTCCTCTTGTATGGTGAGATCTGGTCAGATTCACATCAGCTGACATCAAAAACAGAGTTTCACCATTAAAAGTTTATTTGCAGACAAACAGAAGCTTTAGCTGTCATTTAAAATTCTGCACTGTGAAGAACAGCACCCAGAGGTAAGAGTTCAAAGAGTGCATCATTACATTAGCTCCTAAATTTGATTTTCTCAAGGCTGTTATCTACTTCTACCCAAGACCTGATTTAATTGTTATAAATAGAACCAAGTCCCCGATTCCCCATTTTAAACTTGTCCTCCGATGTCCCAGCTTTTCAAGACAGATAATGTTATGAGGTCAGCTCAGACTGCTCGGTGTAGAGACTATGAAGAGTTCAAACATGAGAAAAAGGTAGCTTTGCCAACATCTGACACACATTTATTGTTGTGTTGAGTTTTAAAAGCAAAAGAGCTGCACCAAAGCATTGTTGTAGTATTAAATGTTTGAAACTCATAAATAAATAAACCTTTTGGACATCTATAATCATATAATTTATTTTTAAACTTTATAATTGAATATAGGAAATAAAAAATAAAGGCAAAACTGTAAATTCACAATTTTGAAAGTTTGTTTTGTTACCAGATCACTTGTTTGCATGTAAAAAAAGAAAAAAAAAAAAAAAAAAAGAAAATTCTAAGGAAAATTCTTAAAGAAAAAATACATACATGACCAGATAGACAAATTACATTGCGTAGCATAACCATAATCCCTTTTCTTTGCAAAAAATAAAAGAGTTTTCAAGGACTAGACCAAAACATTTTAGGTTTTCTCTCTCTCTTTATTTTAGATTTGTTTTATTGTGGTTTACGTTTTTTATTTTATTTTTATAAGTGACAGATGGACATTACTAGTTCAGGGTAAGCACACAATAGCACTTTCTTTTTTGTTTTTTCAATGAAATCTGATTGCAGTTTTTGAGCTTTAAGTACGCTTCAGTGAGCGAGATAATCTGTGAGCCGATTACAGAGAATTACCCCTTACAAGGCAATTTTAGTTCCTTAATAATGGGCTGTAATGTATTTTTTTCTGAAAGTCCTAAAAGTGACAGCTTTAGACATTTAAAACTTTGTCAGCTTTGAGTAATCAACCCACCTAATTGAACCCAAGTACAGTTTTAAAAGGACTGAAATCCTAAAGAAAAATAAGATTATAAAGCAGCCCTAATCCTTCTTTGTTGTTCATTTAGGAACAAACCTTTACTTCACTAACCCAACACTTTCAAGGAAATCAAAGCCACGTTTCAACTGTAAAGAAACTGAAACTAAAATGTTAATTATACTCATTTTAATCTTGAGTTCAATGAGTTTATTTTTATTGAACCTCTAATGATTTTTTTTTTTTTCAATTAAGCACTTGCACATTCTGATGAGTTTTTGTAAAAGTGACATACTGTGTCATCGTTACAATTTAATTATTTTGCTTTAACCAACATATGTAAGCCTCTTTAATGCAGCATTCGTATGTTTTTATTTCTCCAAAATCTGTCACAGTAATACATTACTGGCCAGAAGAAGCCCTGCATTCTGCCTGAGGATACTTCCTGGAATGGGAGAGCTGTATTCAATTACTGACCTATACTGATAAGTGAATAACCTGCTTTACCTCCTGAGCCTCTATGGCTCCTGAGCATATATGATTAGAGCAGTTGAGATATCAATCCCTCAAAAATACAGCTGCAGCACATTAAACGTCTTAGTTTTGAACTAAGTCACTATAATAAAATATAAAAATGAAATAACAAAATAAATGACTTTCGTTTTTTTTAAAGCTTCTTTTTCCTCATGATAGAATTGCATGCAAGTTTGTTTTTTTTCAACACTGCAAGCCATGGGTCATTGAGGCCGTCTCTCCTTGATATGTCAAGTTTGCTTTGCTTTTCTCACATAAAATATTTACCGTAACCTGAAAAACTAAGATGACGTGGCGCCCTTAGGGATCAGTAGAAAATCAAAAATGGATGTAAAATCCCACAACAATAAAACAAACAGCATCCTGCAGTAGTCATGCACGGTGTACAAGATAGAAAATAACAAGATATTGACATATTCTACTTCCTGTCATGACAGAAAGTGTGAGCAGTTACCTCTCATGGGTTTTGTGAACAGGATTGCTGTATTACAGACAAAAAAAGGACACTGCAAGCTAACCTGAACATCACAGTCAAAATTGCAGGGATGCCTTAAAAAGTATGTGTTCAGGTCATACATTATCAAACAAACATGTTTTTTCCCTTTTATCCAAGAATGCAGAGCAAAAGAAAAAAAAAAAAAGGAAACTGCACACGTGAGGATTTTGGCCTCTTTAGTTAGGTTTGCATGAAGTGTGGGAATCAAATGACACACTTGTAAGGAATGCAAAGTGCATGATGCATGATTGAACTTGGACAGAATGGTGCATGTTGAAAGAGGTGATTTAAATGTATTTATTTCTAAAAAGGATCATTTAAAAAAATCCACGTTGCTCATTCAAAACTGGAAAATTGCTGTTGTCCAAAAACATAGAATCAAGCACTAGGGTACTGTTTACACCAACTTATGTTGCTCCAAAAGAAATACCTTTAGTCAGACAGTTTATAACGAACCATCGTACAGCTTGGTGTTCTAAAAAATGCATCAGTTCGAAAAAAGTTGTTGTTCACCGGACATTTCAAGTTCAATATTTAGATAATAAAACAAGAAAAGTAAGGCGTCTGTCTTGTGCATCCTCAAGGAGCACTCATAGGTAAACATTAGAGATGTAAAGTTTGTGCTGATTTCCTGCAGGCTGCTTAGACTGTTTACTGGAAGGTCAGTCAACTGTTTCATGGTCATCCTCGACTGCATGGAGCCATAACTACTCTACCAGATGTGGAGCTCACAGTTCACACACTCAGCATTATCAGCAACGCCACATGTCATGCTGAGAATGATACATAACTTTTGGAAGAATGCACCACGCACACACTATCTGCTTGATTAGATACACATTGCTGCACTGGATTAGATTCTCGTTTGCTTTTATAGGGCACAATATTTTTTTACACTATTGAATCTTTGAGTGTTACTGCTCTGAAAGAAACTAGGTTTTTAAATGGTATAAAGATATGGTCAACTGCAATCCTGCAATGAGAACACTATTTAAAGATGCTTAGTTAGTACTAAAGCTTTTAAATCTGACCAGAACAAGGACTGTAACACATCAAAGTGATCAAAACAATCCAGGGCAGTATGAGCTACACTTTTTTGTTACTTTTGATTCATTCTGAGTTCATTTTTTAAGTTAACAGCAGAAAAAAAAACACATTCACCAATTTGCTTTTCAACTATTATGAGCCAGTAGGGCAGGGCTGGGCAAACTAAAGCCTGGGGGCCATAAACAGACTGTCTAACTACTTAATCTGGCCCCCTAAACTGAAATAAATGTAGATGAAAATATCTTTATTAATGTTTTATTTTTTGATCATTCCCCATAGATGGTGCACTAAAAATAAAATGACCTTTGTTTAGGTGTAGAAAATTCTTCTGCATTCACAAGGTGTTGGAATATTTGCTGTTGATAAGTGTTTTCCGAATCCAATAGAGATCTTCAAGCTCTTTCCAACACCACATGAATGCAAGTTGAATGAAAGTTTGTGTTTTTCCTTGAGGGTCATTAAGCCATCTGTGCAATTGGCACTAAATAAGAACAAAGCCGCAGTATTTAAATTAAAATACCAAAATGTTCTGTTTTAAAATATATGAATTTATTTTCAATCAAAATTATTATTATTTTTTTTTTTCCTAGATTCAATGTAATTTCTTGCTCTAATGAGGTGAACTACCAAAACACACCACAGATCTGCTCCTGTTTTGGCCCTTCTGTCAAATTTTAGAAGCCTTTGTGGCCTACGAGTAAAATGTTTGCCCACCTTTTCAATAGGGGCAAAAAGCCCACTTTCCTGTTCTTAATTGATGTGACTGCCCCCATCTGGCCCTTTGTAGGCTGGCTGCATCAGAGGTTGAAATGTTGGGCTTAAAAAAACACGTCATTTGTTTTTAAATCATTCGCTTGAACTCAAAAGGAAAAAGCATTCATAAACCTCAGTGGAGCAACAAACCACCTTTCTTACTGAGTCTGAACTTCAACAAAGCATCGTGATTCTAGTGCACACAAAAAAACCACATATGAGCCGATTTTTTGTTAACGTTCAGATGTATTTTAAGACTTCTCTGAAATATTAAACTTGACCACACTTCTTTTTTTTTGCACCTAATGTTAAGTTCGCACTAAAAAAGATTAGGTCTGTCGCTGCAGAATACAAGAGTCATCCTTTCTTCAGTCATGAAGGTTTGGTCTGAATGCTCATCATTATATAACATCTTTAAAGGAACTTATAAAATATTTATCAGTGCTTCCTGGGTCAAAACATCTTTTTTTGACTTAGATAAGGTGGAAAATGTCCCCTATTGAAGCATGTTTTTGAATTCCAATAAACACCACAACATTTTCATGCAAGCGTAAACACAAACATCTAATGCAGTTATAATTAGGACACTGAGACGTGGCATTTACCAGCCCCTTTGGACATGAAGGCCTCCCATAAAAATAAGCAAAAAATTAAGAAAAAAACAAAATATCTCAGTAAATACATTTTACAGTAATAATAAACACATATTAAAATATCTACATTAAATTCACCCATGGACTAACTTAAAGTGTACTTAAAGTGTGGTTCAAATATAATACTTCCTAGTTTAAAAAGAAGAAGAAGAAGATTTAAATTATTAACACAAAGTGGCAAAAATCTGGATATTTTATAAAGGCTTGTCTACTTTTCTAACTTGTGGACTGATTTTTGTTAACTGTGAGCAGCAGAAAGACCACAAAAGCACTTTCAGCAAGAAAAAAATAGCAGTTTTAAAGCTTCTGTTATATTTGCCCGAATTTGATTCAACTAAGATAGTATTCTGGATGGAGAGTCCTTGAGGAAATGCACAATTTCCAGCATTAAACAATAAGAAGTAAAAGCTTGAAGCAATTGCATGTTGCTGTGCAAACTGGTATGATTCAGCATTCCAGGAGCATTACCGGGCACAAAACATTCCATCAAACACAAGGAAAGGCAGTTTATGCTGTCTGTCCTTCAAGTCTAATGATAAATAAGATAAAATCTGCAAAACTCTGAAGGACTGTCATTTACCCTGCAACTAATACTTCAAGGGGTTGCACTACAACTTAAGGAGTTGTTCAGTAGTGGATTGTCCATGAACATGACGAGGGGTGCACAAAGAAAATGATGATGGATATTCAAACTCACAAAAACTGAAATGAATATCATATTGAAAATAATAACTTACCTCAGATAGGTTGAATCAACTTGGAGAGCTGAAGGAAAAGGGAAGCAAATCCCAGACTGAGGATGCTACGCAACGATGTTCAGGTGTTTTTACTCCATCCGCATTTCCAATGTACAGTGCAAAGGGTGCTGCTCCTAGATGTGCAGCTTTTCAGAAGAGGCAGTAAACAGCAGCTTCAAACTACGAGGCATCTCAGCCTCCGTCCGATGTCTGGATCAAAGTGGGACTACTCTCCTCCTGCTTGCATAACAATAATCAAGACCAATCCTCTGCTGCAGTTCCTGCCTGTGCATCTGACTACTTAGCAAGTAGGCACACTCTGGAAAATGGATCTGGCTCTGTTCCAGTCCAAGTGTCTGCACAAAAGTGCTGAGCTAAAACTGGGCCATTCACTTGATGAAATGCTCCTAAAAGTGTCTCTGACTGTGCAACCTTTTGTGTTTGCGTGTCCCAATCCAGCACTGCAGATTGTGTATGTGTCTTTTCCGCCTGGTGCTCATTGTCATGAGTTACAGCCAGAACCGGTCAGCTGAACTAATTCGAATTGTCACCGGCTGTTTGTAGATGGCTGGCTACAGGGCACAGGCTCCCTCACCATGACCCTCTGCAAGAATCTGGGCCAAATGGGAGCTGGTTCAGTGGTGTCAGATTAAAAGGAAGGACTGACAGAGGCATGGATTCACACACTTTTAAATTAATCCTAAAGTAGGGATTACAAAGTGTCACTTAGATTATCCCCTGTGTGAGTTCTGCTGGCAAACATTACAAAATGACTAACACAATCAACCTAGAAAGTGAATGAAAGCCAATGATGTGTAGTGGGGCTCAAATAGCATGTGCCAGGAGCAATGAAACAACAGTAACACTGGTAAGAGAAAAAGGTGGTGAGAGAAAGAGGAAACCTAGATGGTTTGTTGATGAGTAATAATTTGGCAAATTTGAGGAAATGCCTTTTACACACTTCAGTTTGTCATGAGACATGATAGATTTAGGCAATTTGGAAGTGGCACTTGGTGCTGAGTCACAAACTGCAGATAAATGAGGATTAATCCAATATCTGGAGTGGCTGGACACAGAAATGCTCAGAAACGGTTATTAAGCTGAAAGATGCTTCACAAAGGCTGTCTGACCTTGAGATATAAATTGCTATCTTCATCATGAACCCTCCTGCACATGAATGATCACAATCCCAGCCTAATTAAAGGTGAAAAGATAGTGTCAACAAGCCCACAAGGCTTAGAGATTACAATTCATAGCCTGTTACTTCACCTTTCTTACATCACATGCAAACTTCAAGCTTGGATGCTTCTGCTTTAAGTAGTGAACCCATTCACCTTCTCCATCAACACATCTCACATATGGGCAAGTAGCACACGAGACAGCAGATAGGATTAGGAAACAGGGCGTGTAACCAGTCCAAAAAACCCAAATGTCACCCACGTGCGACCTCTACTGACTGATTTACAGAACTGCAGCAGCTTCACAGCAGAAGTCAGCAGCTCAGTCAGGCAAAAATTGTTCAATGTAAAATCTTGTGCCTTATTACAACTTAATAAATCAGTATTAGAACAGAATGTTCATCCCCCCCTTCACCCACCTGCTTTTTAACCTCAGAAACATGTCTACAGTTTGTATTAAACAGATTGAGTTTGTTTTATCCTTATATTTAAAAAAAGAACAGCCTTCACAAGACAACAGGAGCTTCATAGACAAAAATAAGGTAAATAATGTTCAAAAACAATTGCATTTTATTTATTGAGAAACATCAAATGGCTATTTTGGTGGAAACTTTTGATATATTTCTGACAATATAATAAAAAATGGTAAATGCAGTTATTTTTTTTTATGTTAACAGACACACTTTGTTAAGAGAAAATAAAAATAATTTACTTCAAGACACTTATTATAATGTGAACTCACTCAAAATAATAATTCAGGTTCAAAAGTTAAAACACTGAGTTTCCTCTAGAATGAAACTCCATAGAGTACTTTTTGTAGATTAAACAGACAACCTAAGAATTATAGTAGTTCATTGAAAGCATTGTCATTATCACTACACATTTTCTGTCGGTGACGTTAGCTCATCTCAGTTTTTTGTCTGCTTACCTGCGGACTTGACACAGCTTCAACAAAGGACTTTTCCAGGAGAAGAACCATTAGCAGAGGAACCCTGGCTGAACTCTACTACTCCAACCATTGCTTCTCCACTCACTGATGGATGGACCACTGCCCAACAGTAATCCTGCCTCACATCTCTCTATGTGCTTCCCATCCGCGCTCTTCCTCCAGAATATTCCAGCTGTCAGTCCAGCCTTCTTTTTCCTCTGCCAGTATAGTCACATGCACATCTCTTACAATTTAACTAGCCAGGGCGGATGTCCACAGAGCAGAGACAGAGGGCTAGTGTTGGCCATTGCAGGCTATAAATAGGCTTCACGAGTTCATCGTTGTCTCTTCCTATGGTGGTGAAGAGCCTGGAGGGATCGGAGAGCAAGGAAGTCAGATCCTGCAGATTGTGTTCCTTTTCTTTTTGCTTTTCCTGATTTTTTCTTGACTACATCTTTTCTATGCTTGATTTAATTAAAAGATAAACAACAGTGCTTTGAAGCATATGAAGGTGGGCCTCCATGTTTTAATGTTCACAATACCAGACTTAATTAAAATGAATGCTCATGTGAGTAGAGGTATCTATTAGAGGTACATGTAGCTAAGATTTCATGCACAATTATTAGATCATATTGTATGCTATGTATTATGTTTATTTTAAACATGAGACTGCAAAACAAAAAAAAAAATTGTATAGAAAAAAGTCAAAGGGGTAACTGTATAACTCAACGTAGAAATAATCTTATGATTAAAAAAAAAAAAACATGTCAACATTTTTACCTAGTTTCCAAATGCAGAAATTGAAGGACACAATTATATTTCCAGTTACACACAAGCAAAATATTATTTGCTGTGGCTTATGAAAACCTAATATAACCCAAATTTTCCTGTTTTCTTATCAAATGAATCAAAATGTCAATTTATGTCACTCTTTTTTCCCTTTTTTCTTTGACTTAAAAGGGCTTTCTTTTTTGGATTCATGTTTAAATTTTTTCAATGGTTCTGCTCACACTACAGAGCAATTCTAAGAAGTTGATGATTGATTACACACCCAGTCTGAAATTTCCATAAATCCTTATTTTTCTTTTGGGGTATTGTTTGATGAGGTACAGTTGGGTGATGCAACACTGCTACCAACCAGTAATGATTGTGAATTAGGTTGTTTAAGTTCAATCACATAATGTCTGAGAAAGATTTATAAAAATTTGTTAAGAAAATACATCATTTTGAACTTTAACTAAGCAGTTTAATGCTGTTCAACTCTATCATCATTTTATATTGCCATGGGATTGTTTTCTCACATTGGATTACTTTAGTTATTAGATCACATTTTTACACAGAAATGACTGAAAATATGACTGAAATAAGTATATATATATATATTATATATATATAAGATTATTTTCAACTTCAAAGACAACCATGCATTTAAAGTGGATTTGTCTTAAACTACCATATTAGCACTTTGATTGACACCCCCCACATCAACTTTGACATCAACAAATCCTGGCATTTGGTAAAAACGGTGGGGTAAATAACTGTTGTTTTTTGCCAAAAACACTTCTTCTCAATGCAAGTAGGTTGTCATCATGTAATCTGGTGCTAAAACCATTAGCACCCAGCCTTTACTCAGACTGTGGATCTGGAGCTTTTTAAATGAAGTGTATAATAATATTTATTGGAATTGAAATAAAGGGAAAAAATGAATCTAAACACAAAAGTTTCACAAATCATCTTTTTGTGTCACAGAGAGCTTCTTTTCTAAAAACAATCAACACTATCCATTCGTATACGCTCATGGGCACTTTACTTGGCACACCTGTCCAACTGCTTGTTAATGCAATTTTCTAATCAGACAATCACATGGCAGCAACTTAATGCATTTAAGTCAAGAAGATGTGCTGCAGTTCAAACTGAGCATCAGAATACAGAAGAAAGGTGATTCAAGTGACTTTGAAAATGGCATGGCTGTTGGTGCCAGATGGGCTGGTCTGAGTATTTTAGAAACTGATCATCTACTGGGGTTTTCACCCTCAACCATCTCTAGTTTTTACAGAGAATGGTCAAAAAAAAAAAGAAAAGAGCAGCAGTTCTGTGGGTGGAAATGTCTTGATGCCAGAGATCAGAGGAGAATGACCAGACTGGTTCCAGCTGATAGAAAGGCAACAGTAACTCAAATAACCGCTGCTTACAACCAAGCTCTGAGCATCTCTGAATGCACAACATGACCACACCAGGTGCTGCTCCTGTCAGCTAAGCACAGGAAACTCAGGCTACGATTCACACAGACTCACCAAAATTGGACAATAAAGATTAGAAAAACTCTCCCTGGTCTGATGAGTCTCCACTTCTGCTGCACCATTTGGATGGTAGGGTCAGATTTGGTATCAACAACATGAAAGAATGGATCCATCTTGCTTTGTATCAATGGTCCAGGCTGGTGGTGGTGATGTAATGGTGTGGGAGATGTTTTTTTCTGGAATCATTTCTGGAATGTGATGGAACAGGAGATTGACATCATGGATGTGCAGCCAACAAATCCTCAGCAGCTGCTTGATACTATCTTATCAATATGAACCAAAATCTCTGAGGCAGAGAAAGGCAACTCCAGGCCTTAAGGTCGGCAGTGTCTGTGTGATTTCCAAATATCCAAGCCCTTCTCATGACTGATTAACTGGTTCAGGTGTGTCCAGCCAATTAGAACATGCCATGGCATGATATGTTGGAAAACATGCAGGAATGCAGCCCTCGAGGCCTGGAGTTGCCATCCTTGCTCTAAGGAATGTTTCCAGTACTTTGTTGAATCTATGCCACCCAGGATTAAGGCAGTTCTGAAAGGGGGTTCAACCAAGCAAACCAAAGAAGCACGGTGTACCTAATAAAATGGCCAGTGAGTGTACGTTGTTTTGTCTAATGATTTTAGGTTTTATTACCATGCTTTACTTTTTCACTATTAAATGGATAAAATGAAACAAATAAATACAGTTTGGGTGCTTTTCATAAAGACAGATCCACAAGAACAGTGAATCTTTGTCTCTTGATGCCTTCACACCCTCCTCCTGTCTATTAGACCATCTCCCTCCCTGGTGTCTCCAAGCCTTGACTCCTCCCTCAGTACTGCATGGTGTCCGCACAACCTTCCTCTACTCCTCCTCAAAACAAATGTCTCTTCCTAACTGAGTCATCACCCAGTTTCATCATAAGGCCACAGCAAGAAGCACCATAACACTTCAAAGAAGGTAAGAATCGAGTTTGTCATTCCAGCACGTACTGGGAAAATTTTAAGCTGCCAAGAGTTTCTCTTTTTACTTTGTGAATTTATAAGCTTTCATCAAAACACGTTTTTTGAAAAAACAAATCCTGAAATTCTGAAACATCTATTAATTTAGTTGAAAAGCATCACTTTCAGTTTTTTTTTTAAGCTACACAAGATGTAACTGCCTGGATCAGCATCTGAACAGACAAAATATTTAGGAAAGTTGCTTTTGTTTTAATATTAGTATTTATTTAAAAAAAACAATCAGTTAAAATATTTTCTCTAACTTTTGAGTTGTCGTTGCAAACATAACCAAGAGAAAGTCCTACTTTTTCTGAATATTCCAGGAAGTAATCACCTCAATATGTGGAAGTCTTGTTTTTTATGAATATGAAACATGTCAGAATTCCATCCTGATTAAAACAAGCTTAAAATAGCAGCCAATGACGAATCTGCTGAAAGACTGGCAACATTTTTTAAAGGTAAGCTCCATGTAGCTACTTTGCATTTTATAGCATTTTCCTAAACGCTTGTCAAAGATATTCTGCAGTCGGCTGACACCACAGGAAATAAAAGAGGAAGCCATTTATCAGAACAGCCTGGTACTTTTCATTTTATGGGTTTTTGCTTTTTAATGGCTCTACATATGTCTGTATCTGATGGTTGACAAATAAAAGAACATTAAACATACCGTGAAGATAAACTTACAAAACTCGTATTTGTTTTAGAGAATGCCCTTTGGAGGAGGAAATAAATGTGGCTGCTGCCAGAAAACCGTCTACTTTGCTGAGGAGGTGCAGTGTGAAGGGAAGAGCTGGCATAAATCCTGTTTTCTGTGCAGTAAGTGTTTCTCAGGTTAAGCTTTTTATTAACCAAAGACTCATTTCTCTTGCTGGGAGTGCTTGGAAAGAATGTGAAGAATTTTGCATCAATGGAGGGAAGTGAGCATCTGCAGGTTTCCACTCAGCTGTCTCAGGCCTTATTTGGAGCCAAAGAAAACGTGACAAAGATTTAGTCTTCCTTAAATGGTAGAAGGAACGTTTGCAGGCTCTCCTTCTTTTTTTTTTTTTATGGTGAAGCTTACTTTGTTTGCACGAAATACAAGAGAACTTACATAACAAATATTTGTGGATTTCTTTGTTTTCTGTTAAGTGGTCTGCAAGAAAAACTTAGACAGCACAACCGTGGCTGTTCATGTAGACGAGATCTACTGCAAATCCTGCTATGGCAAGAAGTATGGGCCAAAAGGCTACGGATATGGAGGGGGAGCAGGAACGCTGAATATGGACACAGGAGAAGGTCTTGGAATCAAGCCTGAAGTGTGAGCAAAACAATCTCACATCCTTCTTTGTTAGTCATCTTTCACATTCTTTAGCTTTTAAGCAGTTAATATAGATGTCAGATTGAGTTTATTAAGACACAACAAAAAGAGGATGCCAGACTTGATTAACATAGTTTCAGAAAAGATTTTTTGCTTCCCCTCCAGACAAGCTCCTCATCGTCCAACAAGTAACCCCAACGCCTCCAAGTTTGCCCAGAAAGCAGCAGGCTCGGATGTCTGTCCTCGATGTGGGAAGACGGTGTATGCAGCAGAGAAGGTTGTCGGAGGAGGCAATGTATGAACAATTGTATTTTCTCAAAATATTTAATATATACTTTTTCATACTTTACTGGATCAAACTTTATTTAATGTTTCGCTCAATAGTCATGGCACAAAGGCTGCTTCCGTTGCGCCAAGTGTGGCAAAGGCCTGGAGTCCACGACTCTTGCTGACAGGGACGGAGAGATCTACTGCAAAGGTCCGTGCACATCTTTTAAAACCAAAAAGCATGCTGGATTTTCTACTGGCATAACATTTTAATTAGATTAATATTGTATGTATTAGTATTAGTAAATAATAATCACTCTTAAAGAGAGTTTTTGTGTGCAAATATTCTCACTTTTTTTATAATCAAATTAAAGGTGTTGCAATGGTAATTTAAAACTAACAATTTGCTGTTAAGTGTACAGAAATGATTAAAGTTACTTTTTTAACTAGAGAATAATAAAGTACTTTGTTGTTTGCTATGATGAAATACTGATCATTATGAATCTTAATGAACACAAAGCAGGATTATGACAATCAGTTCTAATGTCACAGCCTTCCATTGCCATTCATTGTATTTTCATTTACAGGTTGCTATGCAAAGAACTTTGGTCCCAAGGGCTTTGGCTTTGGTCAGGGAGCTGGAGCTCTGGCTCATTCTCAGTGAAGCCTGTGGCCTGAGCCCATGTGGGGCTGGCATCTGGTGCTATCACAGCTTCCAGGCTCTTTCAGTCAATATCTGACCTTTCCTTTTAGCTACAGGCAGTTCACAACAATGCTTGAAACATGCAGCTTTAGCCAGACGAGTGTGATGCTTTAAAGTCTGGTGTGCAGATGCAAAACAGTTAAGCACTTAGACGTTATTGTATTTGGATCACCACAATGTCTTAATTTCTTATGCAATAAACCATCTTTAAAAAGCCTATCACCTGAATGATGTATTTGATATGTCTACAAAAAATAAAAAAAATCAATTGATTAATGTCTGAAAGCATGAATGACCATGGAATCAGTTTTGGAGAAACTTTATAGCCTTAAATGATGCTTTATGCTAAAGTTAGTGCTAAATCTTTCTCATTCCCCCAAACTTTAAACATTGTCCATATTATCTCTTTTTTCTGCAACAAAATAAACACCAGAAAAGCATGATTATGTCTTTATTGCAACATGAAGAATGATGTCTTTACCTATGTGTGTTTTCTTTTTATTAAAAGGTTTTGAAACCATGTTTTTTGTGATCTAAGTGTGTTTGTTCTTCTTCCAAATCAAACTGAGCAAACTGCCAGCTGCTGAAACAAACAATGAAGCTGCAGTGTTCAGCCTGGTGCTTGAACACTGCCTGGCGTGCCAGGCAGCTGCAGCTGTGATGCAGCTCAGCGGTAAGGAGTGGGCAACTATTTGTTCTGTTCCACAAGTCAACAACAAAGCTGCATTAAAACTAGCGATGTCCCGATCTGTTTTTTTGGGCCCAATCTGATTCCAAGTAATTTGATTTTGAGTACCTGCCGATATAGAGTCCCGATCCAATACTTTTGCAACACAATTTTAAAAAAAAACTAATTTAATAAATAGATCGAGGTTATTTTCTATTTTTATAATATACTGCATGGCTGGATGGCTCAGTTGGCTGAGTGCAAGATTGGTACATCAGACATCAGAGTCAGTCTCTTATAGTGTGTGTGGGGCTGAATCAAGTGCGGGTCTCTGTGCCAGACCCTTCACACTACTGCATAACTATATGGCCCCAAGTGGGGCCCAGAGTCTGGGTCTCCCTGGCTGGTCCCCAGCCCGGATAAAATACAGGGTTGTGTCAGGAAGAGCATCCGGGGTAAAACTCTCTGCCAAACCAAATGTGCAGATCAGTAAAATCTGATTCGCAGTGGCTATACCCCTGAAGACATATGCTGAAAGGTGACCATCGTAACCACCTTTAGATGGGAGAAATAACCCCCCCAAAAATCGTATCTTTATCGTGTAACTGAAATTCAAGAAGTGGCAGCAACAGGTTTCTAAAATTTGCCTCTATTTGGTGCTGATGCGATGAGTACACTGGAAAAACCATTTCTTATTGAAAACAGTGGTTAACAGTATTTCCTTCCACTATCTATATCAGATGTGTGTGTGTGTGTGTGTGTGGGGGGGGGGGGGGGGGTGTTCTGGAATGGCAGAACTCCAGGATGACTCAGGATGACAGCAGGAAATGAAAGTGTAGATAAAAAAAATGTTTTCATAGTAAAAGCAGACATCTGCTAACCATCATAAATAAAAGCAATAGGCTATACAAACTTTGTTCAGCATGAACCTAATCTGAGAATTGGTCAAACACATTTGGGTGAAACTTCTTGAAGATCATGATCCTGCTTGCCTCAAAGATGATAAGGAACAGGAGAGTGCACGTCTGTCAACACTTGTGAGGCTTAAAACCATTGTTATTCTGAGACCACCCCCTCTTTGAGCGCATGTGTGCATGCTTTTCTATTTAGGTCTCAGTGTGTGATAGAAAAGTTGAGGTTTGGCTCATCCCTTCACTTCAACACACTGTTTCAGCATCATCAACAACAACAAATAGAAAGGTAAGAATTTCCAATTTTGTGATATAAGATACTTCCAAAGATATGAAATTGGTTTAGAAAGGATTGTGATCATGTTAAATTGTATTTGAAGTTTTTGTTAACGACCAAACTTACAACAAAATGTCTCACCAGCTATTATTTAGGCTAAAAAAATAATAATAGTAATTTATGTATTTATTTATTTTTTGGCTAATAAGTAAAATAACTTGACATTACAAATAATCTTTGCTTGATAGTTTTGATATCTTGCGTATTTTGAAACTATTATCTAAAACCTGTTGGTTTTTAATGTAAAAATTTAGAGTGGAAGCCATTAGGTCTCATTTGCTGACAGTTATTTCATTTTTCTTCTAAAATGGAAAACACACAGTATATGTGTTATCTTGAATTGTGATCATTGGCTTTAGACTGTGTTCGTACTTGCAAGGTATTCTGTTGTATCAAACCTGGTTCTGCTTACAGTATCTTTGCCAGAATTCACAAATAGATGCATTTAAGTACATCAAACGTCAATGTTTGTGATTAAATCCAGCAGAAAAGTGGGGGTGAAAACTTGCATTGTTATCTGACTAAAATAGCTACAGCCCCCGGTGTGGGGGTTCTGTGCTTCTCCCCATCTGCCATCACTTCACTGCTTAGGCTGGGGATTGTGCTATCAACAGTGGGAGGTGACTAAATGATTTTCTCCAGCAGGCGCAATCATACCTGACAAAACAACAGCAAAAAACGTTCATAACCACAGAAAAATACGAGAAGCACATAGCAATAATCTAAATTATGTTGCATGGACTTCCTCTGTAAGCTTCACTGTGATGGAAAAGCTTGGTGGGGAAGCTAAAAAAATCAGAATCTTAGATAACAAAGGGGCACTTCACTTGTTGAGCACTTCAGGTTAAAAACGACTTTTTTTTTTGTCTTGCAGGGGAATTACCAAGATGCTGGAGAAAGTGTAAGTGTAAAGTCCTTTTTATGTTACTTTGGATATATTTTAGTCTAATAATTTAGAGATTATAATGAAATAATTTCAGTTGTCATTTATTAGCATTCCTGCCGTTAATCTTTCTGTCCTTGTTTTGTTATGTTTTTTCCATCCACAGACCAGAGGTAAGTTTTTCCAATTTCCTAAACTTTCCTATAAAATATTACAATGAATAGTAACATTTTTACTTTATTGCAGAGGAAATCTAAAATCTCAGCCTCTAGAAAGCTCATGCTAAAGGTGACTTCAAAGCATCCTTTCAGGTCAACATGACATTGAGTCAAACAACCACAAGTTGCAGACTTACCCTGAATTTGTTTTGTTGCGTTTGTTAGAGCTTGATGGCTGCCAAGGCCAAGGAGGACCTGGAGCAGGAGTTGGTGGAAAAAGAGGAGCAAAAGGCAAAGTACCTAGAGGAGAAATCTCCTCCAGTACAGACCAGTGGCTTGTCATCAGCAGAGCTGCAGGTACCAGTTCTGTGTTGAGCTTTTTTTTGTTTTTCTGTGATATTGAACACATTTTAGAAAAGCAACACATCTTTTTATTCTGTGACTTAGGATGTTAATATATCTATTGAAGTTCCAATTTTCTCACCATGCAGGCCTTATGTGAAGAGCTGCATGCCAAAATAGATGTAGTGGATGAAGAGCGGTATGACATTGAAGCCAAGGTGTTGCACAACACCAGAGAAGTATGCATCCAGACTGTGCTTCAGATATGTAGAAGTGGCCTTAAGTTGAAAAGAAGTCTGACATTTAAATAAAACCTTAAGCGGTGTAGATCAATTAAACTACAAGACCTTCTACTTCGGTCTCCCATAGATCAAAGATCTGAACATCAAGGTGCAGGACTTGAGAGGGAAGTTTAAAAGGCCAAACCTAAGAAGGGTGAGGGTTTCTGCTGATGCTATCCTTCGATCCCTTCTGGGCTCCAAACACAAAGTGTCCATGGATTTGCGAGCAAACTTAAAATCTGTCAAGAAGGAGGATGCAGAGAAGGTAGGTTAAGTAAAAAACAAAACAAGAACACACATTTAAAATGTGATAAATTCCTGTGATTTTACAACGAAATGTTTTACAATGAAATAATTAAGGATGAGTTTTGCATAACACAAGTAAAAACTGTGCAAAATTACTTTTAACCAATGACAAATGAGTGTCTGGACAGAATTTCCCTAAACTATAACATTAACTGATTAAAACTTGACCCTCCATGCTAAATAAATGTCCTTATGCTTATTTCTCAGGAGAAGACGGTGGAGGTGAGCGACTGGAGGAAGAACGTGGAGGCAATGTCTGGCATGGAGGGCCGCAAGAAGATGTTTGATGCAGCAAAAGGCCAAAACCAATGAACAATGTCTGTTTAGAAAGAACATTTTTTTTTTTTACTACCTGTTTGTCGAACTAAACTTCCCTTTAAATAATTTAAAAAGTTGAATAGTATAAAACCAAAATGTATTAATTCTTCCATTTCACAAATATATATATATATATATATTTTTTAGGGCTTTCCTGCTCAGTTTTACTTGCAGCAATAAAATGTCAATTGATTAGTTAGGATGTCTCTGCAATGTATTCACTTTCTTCTTGTTTTACTTTATAACTGTGCTAATAAAAAAAAAAAAAAAAAGAAAAAAATAATCTAACAAAGCTTATCAACCAGCTCTGTCCATCTTTATTTACAGTCAATGGACCTCACTTAAAGCATAAAGATCACAGCTAAATGTAATAACCAACAACAGGACACATAACGTGTAAAAAAAATAGAAAAAAAACAAAAAAATATCTGTTTTGTCTTTAGTCATCGATGAATGTAAATGAATGATGACGGTGAATTTTATAACCAGAACAATGGTTCTAAAATTGGTAAATGATCCACTCTTGATATGGCATTTCTCTGCTCATGTGTATTCTATGCAGTGTTACTTAGGCATATTCTCTCACACAAATGCATTCACATTCAAAGTCAGAAGGGTAGCAGCTGCTGCTTAAGCTGGAGTGTACTCTAGTTTGTCAAAACTTAAATTTGCTTCATCTGAGTGGAGTAGTTTCTTTTTACTTAAACTGGGTAATAAAAATCATTTGGTGTTGTATTGCTGTTGTAAAATGTTTTGCAGTCAAGTTTGAAACATTTTGCAAAAGATCACTGGTTTTGCAACAACAAACATCGTTCAAGGACCAACAAAAACATGATATTTTCAATCTGTGAAAGGTTCCAATCTGACCGAAGTTCCTTTTACCAATTCGGTTTGAAAAGCAATAAAGACTTAAATGAAACAATCAACCGTCTGGGACAAACACCTCCAGAAAACCTATTAGATAGAGGGACAGCGACAACCTGAGCGATGAAAGTCTCCTGAGTGGATACAAGTTTTTTAATCAAGCTTCAGTGTTGGTTCCGAGAGGTAAATTCTTGTCATTCATTAGACCACGTGCCATTTAAATCTGAAGTCTTCCTATTTAAAGCACTGTTGCTAAGTGAAACTTTTTCTTTTCAAATGCAGCAGTTGCTCAATGAACCACAAACTGTTTGCTGTCAGTTGACATGTCTATCAAGTTAGTAATAAGCTTAACTCTGGTTAATTATGTCAATTTGCAATTATTATTACTCATGTCTAATTTTCTTAAGGAAAGTATTACTGAATATTATTTTATGTTTTTTTTTTTTTTATTTTTCTTATTTGTATTTTAAATTCTTTTTTCACCTTTGGACCTTAAGTTCAGCTCATAAAAAAATCAAGCAACAACAAAACAGTTTTTATTCTAAAGATAAAGAATAATCCGGTTAAGGCTGCAAAGAAGTGTAGTGGTTAGTACTCTAGCTTCACAGTGACAAGACCCTGGTTCAAACCCCAGCTGGGACCTTCCTGTGTGGAGTTTCTACTCCTTGTTCATGCATGGCTTTTCTCTGGGTGCTTTGGGCTTCCTCCTACAGTACAAAAATATGCTTTTCAAGTTAACTGATAACTCTAAATTGTCACTATGTGTGAGTGTGTGGCTGGTGACCTGTTTAGGGTGTACCCTGCCTTTGCCTGACAGTAGCTTGGTTGGCAGCCCAGTGACCCTGAAAGAGACTTAGTAGGTTCTGAATTATCTGGCCATGTTGTGTTTTTTTAGTTCTGCTTTTTGTCCAGTAGATGACAGTGTTTACCCTTTTAAAAAGACACACTTTCATCAATTTTACTGTGTAGACTTAACTAACATCCAGAGGGGTCTGGAGTCACCTCGATGGTTTCCCTGCAAGAAGAAATGGGAAGCTGCCAAACACTGGCGCCAATCTAAAGCCACCAGAAGCAATGTGAGATTCAGCGGCTTGCCCAAAGTCACTTTGACACATGGGCAGAGCAGGGCAAGAACCAAACCTGTGATCTACTGATCAGAAGATGACTGCTCTACTCTTGCACCATGGCCACCCCATGAATGAGAATCATGGCAGTGAATTCAGATGAATGAGAATCTTCATTGACAAACCTCAGCTGTCTGTCATACCGGTTAAATGCATATGAGGAATTCCATGCACTGTTATTCTGTATGAACTTAAGACATCCAGCACTTTGAGTGATTGAAGAAAAAGTATCACAAGTTGAACAGTTTGTTTAGTAGACTGTCACCTTGTTTTTTTTTTTTTTTTTTTTTTTTTTGAGGATTCAATTCAATTAGCCAATATTTGGCAGTCAGGGATGAAGTCAGTTAAAGGAAGTCAGAAACCTTATGTCTATCCATCCATCTCTCATTCCATATGCAGGGTCATTGGGTGGCTGGAGTTTATCCATTGACATAGAAACCATTGTTTTTATGGTCTATGAGTTTATCCCACCTACTTAAAAATTCTGTCCCTTGCAGAGCAACATTCACTCCTGAAGGACAAATGAATTTCCTTTGAAGACATGCCTTCATAGGAAAGCTTGCAGCCCCCACACAGCAAATAAATAGCTGGGATTTGAACAGAACATTCTTGTCATGACTCATGAGGTGAAACCACCACACCACTGTGTAGGCTGCTTCTGCCTTTATTTATTTGGAAAACATAATTTTGAGTCACTGAACTCAGGACATTTCCTGGACGTTGCAAAGACCCTAAACAGCTTGGTTTTGCTTGGAGGAACTTTGAATTCTACAAAGATGGCTTAAAAAAACAGAACACTACAAGTAGTTTACTTTTATTCTGGGGTAAAGAATGAACATAATCAAAGTAGAAGCATCTGGATTGATTTGTTTTGGCAAATGTTAGTCTGCTGCTTGTTTTGTCAGGCATTAAAGTTTAGTGTACTTGTTAAAACTAGATCACAATTTTCTCTAAATGTATGGTTTGGGTAATTAGATCAGATTTTATTATTAAGTTAGTAAAATCCCAACATTGCAAATATAGTATCTGCTGTAGCTGCTGTCACAATAAAATACAAAAAAAAAAAAAATTGTCCAGAATTGTTCACACTAAAACAAAGCAAGTAGGCAGAATTGTATTCACCTTAAGCTGATCCAGACTTGACCCCTATAATTTCCTGGAACAGAATTTCAACCTAACCCTTTTGATTTACCTTCAAAACAATGGGTAACTGCAACAAAATCAGAAGCACAAAACCAAAACCCTATTAGCAAATATAATGCACTCATTTTACTTTCACATTTGAGCAGCCGAGCTCATTATCTGAAAGGAAGCCTGTGCAGGTTGTGAGGAAAAAAATCAGCCCCACAGTGAAACCGCTGTGAGAAACTGAAAGAACCTTTAGTCTTTTTATCCACATTAAACCACTATAGTCTCTGATGACTTACATGCTTCAAGCCATGGCTTGTAGTCATGACAGCTTACCCCTGACAGTGTTAGATTGAGAGGTGAACATCTTCATCACAACATTAATCAAGCTGAGAAAATGATGAATGCATTAGAGGTGACACTGTGAGTGATTTGCCTCTAATTAAAGTGAGGAACATTAGTTGTTGTGATGCAGCGACCTTATAACGTGGTTTCACTCAAAGAGACTAAAGGAGAAAGGTGTAAATTCTAACTGTCTGTGGTTCTGTTAAGTACACAAATCAAAGGGATGTGTGCAATGAAGAAGTTCTTTTGTTGTTGTTGTCGTAGCATGATTTGGGCAAAACCTGAGTCCACATATCTTCTCTTTTTTGCTCTGTTTTTGTGGTTTTTTTTCAGTTTTGGGTGTTAAGGAAGAAGCATTACTAAACATTTAAAGCTTTTCTGGTGAATTTTGGAAAATCTACAAAGTTTAGTTTAAGGGCTTTTTTTGTCCGATTAACATTTGACAAATTACAATAAAACTTTTATAACCTCTCCACCTTCTTCTTACAGTATGTGCAGCAGCTTTGGTCATGAAACAGCTAGCCTTTTGGTGTCTGCATCTCCATACAGATAGATTTATATACAAATACATATATATAGATAGATAGATATTGGTTTCTAAAAAAGCAATGATATAAAATATATAAATAAACAACAAATTTTTTTATTATTTTCAAGGTCTATTCTAAAAAAAAATGTAATGTAAATGTTAAAGTCAGGGCTGCAGGGTACCACCTTACAGAGAAAAGGCCCTGGGTCAAATTCCAACTAGGACTTTTTTGTGTTCCTCCCGGGCATGCGTTGGTTTCAGTCTGACATTTCGGTTTCCTTCCACAGCCCAACAACAGGCTTTATAAGTTAATTGGTGGCTCTAATATTGCATGTGGGTGATTATGTGGCCCCACAACAGCCTGGCGACTTTTTGAAAGTGTACCCCCCCTTGGCCCAGCAATAGTCAGGACAGGTCCTGGCAGCTCGCAATCCCATGGGAAACAGCTGATTAAGGAAATAGATGTATGGATACTAAAGTCAAGTTGGCAAATGACATGATACATAAAACAAACTGGTTACATAAACTGATGTGACATCTACAATGGGAATTGGACAGAAGCAGTAATGAAAGTGAGTTAACAGTGGTAGTTCAGCAATATAAGTAAAAGTAAAAATGGAACGTTCTTAAAGACTTTCATTCATCTGGGATAGTTCCATTGAAGAACTTTTTAAGTCATACATTTAGAATTGAGAAAGTAACAAAAATGTAAAGCTTTAGACCCTGTTTAAAAACCTTTTTTTGTTACTTTCCTCTAAATGTTTACAGACTTAAATGATCTGTAATCTTAGTATGCAGTTAGTGTCACAGTGAATGTGGCAGTGACAATGTCAGGTATTTACTATAGGATGTAAACTCATTATCAGCACCATCTGGCCACACTGTTGCTTACCGTCCAACATCGGTAAGTCTGAATACCAGATTTCTTGAAAGATACAGATTTATTAGTGCTGCCTGAGCAACAAAGAGATACTTTAAGAAAATGTTTATACGACTAAAATACAAAGTTTTAGATACTGGTTTTGGATGGTGCCTAACATTAAAGATTTAATACTCAGAATGTAAAAATAATAGAATTAGAAAACATTTCAGAGCTTCCTTTTTCACCAAAATTAGCCGTGTTTCGTTCTGCCTGTTCTTCCTTTCAAAACAAAGTGACAATCGTGCAGTAATAAGGAAGCACAATAACTGGTTTGTGTGTATATATAGCTTTCACATAAAATTTACTAGCGCCGCCCCTAATCACAATGTAGTATTTTCTAGCTGATTTGAATCAAAAACTTAAAGTTTTGAAATAATTACTTTGTATTTCTTATTTTGTACCAATAGTTTTTTTTTTGCCTCTTTAAAATCTGAATCTTCTAAGCCAACAACAGAAATAGGTCCCAAAACAAAAATAAATAATTGACAGTAACAGCAAATTCATAAGAAAGAGCATTTTATTGTAATCGAAGTCTCCTTGTTTCCATGGCTCCTCTTCTCAACCCATGATCTGAAAAAGCAAAAACAAATGACTTCAAATGACTTATCTTGTCTAATCAAACTATTTGATGCTGAATAAACTAATGAATTTAGATAGAGCTAAGAAACAGATGACATGTAGTAAAACAAAATCCTAGTCCTGGATCACTTTTTAACATTTCCATATAAAACCATGAGTTTCTGGGCAAATACTGACGCTGTTCATCCAACTGATGTAAGCTGACACACGGGTGAAGACGGTGGGCTTCCTGTAAGCATTGCAGCCAGAGGAAGACACAAAACTGGTCACACCGTGCACCACCCACTGGCCATTGACACTGCAGTTCAGGGGGCCACCAGAATCACCCTATATCCAAAAAAACAGAAACAAGTTAGCAGGCAGTTAAGAAAAGTAAAAGTAAAAAGCCTTAAAATAATTCTGTGCAGAAATAGTTTGATATACATGCAAAACACTTGTAATAAAGCATTTGGATGAATTTTAAATCAAGATCAGGTTTAATAAAATGAAAGGCCTGAAGCTTCACCTGACAGCCAGACTCATTGCTACCCCCAGCACAGACCATGGAGCTCTTCACAGTGCTCCCCCACCATCCGGAGCTGGAGCAGGTGTTGTAGTCAACAACAGGCAGGTATGCCTGCTTCAGCTGAGCAGACAGCTGACCTCCAGCTGAAGACAGCAGGACAAACACAAATTGCAGCACAACTCAACCTCAACAGCATTCTTCAACATGCTTTACATTAAATAAGATATCAGGATTTAATACTGACTCTGGGTGCGGCCCCATCCACTAATGTAGCAAGCGTTGTTGTGGGGCAGAACCTGACCAGAAGGAGGTAGGCTGCCGAGCTGGACGTAGCTGTTGAGGGTGGCTGGAGAAGAGAGGCGCAGCAGAGCAATGTCGTATCTAACAGGATAACAGCAAAACTGGTCATTAAAACAAGCATTTTCTTTGCTCCAAATGCTCTTCATTACTTAAAGTTATTATTTAACAGCACTTTTTTCATTTCACAAATATTAATCAGCTATTCATTTTATCTTTTAACCAATTTATGTGCAGTTTTCTTGGATTAGCACAATGGGCAAGAAGTTGAGAAGACATTTAGTTCATGGAAACTTGTATGAACAACAGGTAATGTAATTGTAAGAGATAAAAATGACATTCTAATGTGTCTTTGTTTTCAAATAACATATTTTAAACTTTCAATGATGAATATCTAACTATTTGGTTACATTTATTTTCCATGTTTTTGCTTAATGGATGACAACAGATGTGTGCAATTTCATTTCTGAAGAACTGACCCTCCAGCAACATTGTTGGTGTTCCAGGAGGGATGAACGTAGACTTGGCTGACACTCAGGTACTGCTCTTTACCCTCATGAGTGTAGATGTCATGGTCTCCAACAACAACACGCCAAGTCATGGATCTGTGGCCGCAATAAAAAAAGTTCACTTTTCAACAGGATGTCCTACAACTGAACTGAACCACAAGACAGAATACAACATTTTAAGGATATGTTTTTTCTGCTTAATGATATACTTTTCTAAAGTCTCACCTGTCCACACAGTGGGCAGCAGTCATAACCCATCCTGTCCTGATCAGGGTTCCTCCACAGGTGTGGTAGTAACTACCACCAGACAGGTACTGAAGGGAGATCTATTGGAACAAGCAATTTACATTGAATATCAAAGCGGATTTTAAAAAGTTATTTCTTAAATGTTTTTAGGTGTTTGTGATCCCTGTTCCTATTTTTACAGCAAAAAATGTGATGTTGTTTATTAAAAAACTGCATCTGGATCATTTCAAATCTCTTTTGCAGATTTTACAGAACTTTAAAATGAATCTTTTTCACAAACGTTTCACAAACTGTAATTGCAGCTTTATAGTTCACTCAAACAAACCTGCCAAGGCCAAGAGTTTGGTCTGGCCACTTCTCCTCCAACAACTCTGTCCTGAATATTGTCATCCCTCAGGTACCTGGGCTCAGGCTGCAGCTCAGCAAGCACTGAACAAAACAAAGACAGAGCAAGCATGCTGGTCAGGCATTATGCAGAGCTGCATGAGCAGGGTGTGTAAAACATGTAAGAAAACAAGACAGTTCTTACCCAGGGCTGCCAGAGAGGTCAACAAAAGAAACCTGAGCATACTTGCAGTTTCTTAAAATGCTCTGCAGGGGAGACGTCTGTACAGTGCTGTTTTATACCCTCAGGACCTCCTCTGCCTATGGCATTGGTGAATATATGTGTGCTCAGCTTGTCAGTGCTAACACATGTCCACCTGTGTAAGTCTCACAGATATCGCTGTGGTGGCACCTCTGGGATTAATTCAAGGAAAAACCAGCACCAAGCTATTTTTTTATCTAACGGTCAATATGGAGCTATACGGCATTCTGTCTTTACATACTGTTCCCAACCTGCAAAATGTGTTTGTAGAAACAATCTTTTTAGCTTGAATTAATTCACTCTTGATTTTGTTTTCATTGTGTCAATTAGCTCTTAGCTCTTTTTTAAGATGAAGGTTTCAGGAAAGGTACAGTCTGTAAGTTTTTATTCTTTGTTGTAATGATAGTTGACAGGATAAGAGTTTGATCTTTCATGAAATCATATACTTGTGCTTTTTTATTTGTTATACTTGAAGACAACTCAAAATCATATTGCACAAAACATGTATTACTTCTCTAGCTGACAAAAGATGCATAGGAACAAGTAGAAACTTCTTAAACACGAGGTTTAGATTAAAAGAGTTTAGTTTGTGTTGAGTTTGAGTTGTGTGCATTGTGAATCAAAAACTGTCAGCCACAAAGGTGAAAGTGTAGGTTGGAAATCCTGAAAAATTATATATTTATGTATGACCCTCTCCTTTCATGTTGCAACTCACAGGTTGCAATTAATATTTAACACAGATTAAGGTCATTGTTTGAAGATTCCAGGCAAAACCCAGGGGTTTTCCACCTGAATCTTTTAATAATAATGTGTTTTGCAAAAGCTCAGTGGGGTTAATGTTCTAAAAAAGGAATTTTCAATGTAGGCATGTAGTAAAGGTTACTGAAACACAACAACTGTTGGGATATTTGTGCGGAACATTTGATAATCTTTTGTCATCCTCTAATTTATTTTAGTGCCTGCCATAGCTTAAGAATTTTAATCATGAATAATCAGTAGTTCATAGCAGTAAAATGCAATAATGGCTTCAAAATATCTTAAAGTTTGTCAAAATCTATTTGATCGCCAATTTTTGATTTGAAAAGTAGCTTGCTTGAAATACAGAGAGGATCAGAACCCAACAATAAGATGTTTACATCTATTAATCATTTTTGTTTCTTTAACAACAAAAAACTATACATTTAATTTTTTTCCAAATCAGCAAATAGCATAAACAGCCCAATTAGAGTGATAAGTGTCCATGTTAGAAGGAAAAAACATATAAATACATTTACAGATAGAATTTTCCTTACTTAGCCTGTTTAGTATTAAAAAATGAACATATAATATTTAAGAAATCCATTAATAATATTAAAAATAAATGTGTATGTATTGCACTTGTGAAAATGTTGTTGTGCTTAGGAAATAAAAAAAATATATCAGTGACTAATGATGTTGAAATACAGATATGAATTACTCCTCATAATATTTTACTTTGTGATCGGAGATTGACTGCTGATTATGAAAGGTACAACTTAGATGATCGTCCTCGACCCAACATTTGTGTAAAAAGTTTGAGTTTCCAAATTTGTGTCCAAAGATCTGGTCTTAAAAAGTTCAGATTTAGCATGAAAATTTCATGAAATTGAGGTGAAGGAATAAAACAAAGTTAAACATTTAAAAATGTTTATGTTTATTATATTAATTATATATTACATATGATCTTTAACTTGCAGAAAAAAAAAATATTATGACTTACCTAAAAAAGGCCTGCTCCAAAATTTTAAAGAAAGTACAAAATCTGCCTCAAATAAACAAATAACCAAAAAAGTGAAATGACATATCCTTTGATGTGTTTTGACCAATGACAAGACAAAATAAGTGTATTTATTTGATTGTTTCTACATTTGTCCCAAGATTCAAATATAACAGGACTGCTAAAGATTTTTCTCACCAAAATCAGGCCAGTCGACAACACATTTTCATTTTCTCACCCCCCCAACTCAGTAACAAACTGTTAACAGTTGCTATGGAAGGCCAATATTCTGCTGAGACTGGAAAAACTAAGTTCACCTTTTCTGTTTTTTTGCTTTTTTTTACTTGTCCTGTCCAACAGCTGAGCAAACCCAAGCTTATGGAGGGCTGCAATGAGGAAATTTCAATTTACTCTGTCAAAGGCCTTTTAGGCATCCAACGAGAGTATGGTCATTTTCTGGTTTTGAGTAGTGGCAAAGTCTATTGTGCTGCTATTATGTTATGTTGTGCATGTTCTGTGCATAAATAAATAGCTACTTACGAATGATATGTTGCCTTTTATTTAAATATGGGGGGGGGGGGGGGGGGGACTAAAAGGAAGAAAGAATAAAAGAAAAACAAAAAAAGCCAACTACAACAGAAACACGATAGAGGATAGAAATAAACTTCAACAAGATGGAGGTGTGGATTATTAATGAGTCGATATCCATTCATTGAAATCATTTTAGTCGGTGTCATCAGCGCAGCATGGATGTCAGGTATCCAGGACAGACGCGGGTCCCAAAAGAGCCGTCCATCAACAAACAATTTGTCCACGGCGACCACTGCTGGGGACCTGGCGGTGAGGTGTTTCCTCCTCCGTGAAAAGAAGATCTTGAATCTTGGATCTCTGCTGCGAACATAAGTGGATTTCCTTCAGCTCCCAGCCAAGGCTCTTTACCAGCTCCTATTGCTTGAAATGTTCAAAATTTGGCTACAATTGGTCGCAGACGCTGGTTGTTGGATCTTCTTCCTCCTAATCGATGCACCCTGTGGAGGCGATCTTCTGGACTTCCTCCTTGGAGATCTTCAGTTGGTTCTCCATGAAGGACTTCACCGTAATCTCCAGGTCTCCTCCCGCCTCCTCTGGAATCCCAGAGATGACCAGGTTGTTCCTCATGCTCCTCACCTGAAGATCAAGAAGGGTTTCCTTGATGGAGCGGTTCTCTTCAGAGAGACAAGCGGTGTCGCTGCGCCGCTCAGGGTCTTGACGGTCTCTCTGAGGGCCTGGTTCTCTGCTGCGAGTTCTCACATCTGCTGCTGGCTGAAATCGAGGGACTCTCACAAGCTTTGTAATTCTTAATGGAGAATCTCCAGCATTTTCAAACGGCAAGAAAGGCTGGAGAGCTTTTAATCAATGGACTCCAAAGTGTTGCTGATGCCTAGAGAGGAAATGGCCATGTTTGGAGGAAGAAGTGGTGGTGTTGGTCTTCCTCATGACAAAGGTATTGTAGCAGTCGTCGATGAAGTTCTCCAGGTCCACCAGATTATAAAAAAGTGTATTCATCTTTTCCAGAATTTTTTTATGAACTAGGTTATAACTGGGAGCCTTTTTTTCTGCCCAAACATGTCTTATTTCATTTTGAAAGTCTATAAGAGTTAGCTTAATGGAGGAAGCTGATTCGCTGTGGCGACCCCTGAAGGGAAAAGCCGAAAGGAGAAGATTTAGGAGGTTCTAAAAGATTGGATTATTCTATTAAAATCATTGGACCGTTGAACATCTATGATCTCACACATTCAAATTCCATGATATTAACAGTTGCAAAGAAAAAAATATAGAGTTGTTTACGGCTTTCAATATTTTCTAAGCTTTTAAAGCCTGAATGAGTACCATTTAAGCAGGCAGAGTCATTGATTACTGTACTAACTATTATATTTTATTTGTTGTACTCTAATTCTCATTTTTACTTCATGTTCTATTTTCAGATATTCATTTCACTTTCACCAAATATGTTTAGTGAGTTGCACCAGTATGAGTGTCAGATTTTAAAGTTTTATTTCTCAGCCTTTTCCTCTTTACCACATTTGGTTTCATGTGACAACCAATGTTAGGTTGTTGATGCCTTCATTCCTCTGCATATTTTGCCAGAAACTGATGTAAAATGATGAACATTTTATGTTTTTGATGTGTTCAATAAGCAAATGTGTGTTTAAAAAATGGCAGAGAAAGGAAAGTAAACAACGTGAAATTAAAATAGTGACATTAATGTTTATTTGACACATTCGTTTTGTGAATTGATGAATTGTTGGACCTACAGGTTTGTGATCCCTGAAGTCTCAAGAGCCTTTGAGAGGGCAACAGTGCAAGGGGGTGATGGGTGTGGGAAGAATTGTCCTTCATTATTCTTTCTGTTCTGCAAATGTAGCATGATGAGGCCAGCCCTTTCAGAGGGGGCAAAGGGCATCCAGTGATTTTCTCTGCAGTTTTAATGACTTTTTGAAGCGGTTGCTTTGGGTCACAGCAAACCACACATGAAACACACAGGAGGGTACCCAATTGCAGCTTTGTAAAAAGTCACCAGCAACTTCCTGTCAGTTTCATTCCCCCTAAATACAGTAAGTGCAGTCTTTGTTGTGACCTTTTCAAATTCTGGTGAACATAATGGTCTCTGGGAAGACCCTATAGATTTTTGAACTCCTAGCAGCTTAAAATGCTGCATCCTGTCAAGAGGACATCAACCTCTGAGTTAAACCAACCACTGTGATGTCATCTTTGAAATTGCTGGCATTAGAAAATTTAGATGGGAAATGTATACACATAATAAAGAAGTGGGCTTAGTACACAGCCTTGGGAGCACCCTGAAATAAGTATGATTGGTATGAGTATCAGCTTTCTTAGTTCATCTATTTGGTCTGTGCAAACTGACTTTGATCATGGGTGGCTAGTAGATAGACACAGATGTGATGAAGCACTACAAAGCACTTCATCATTCTTAGTGTGAGTGCGATAGGTCTTTGATTGCTTATACCCAGTGGCAGCTTTTATTTTTCTAACTGGGATGTAAAATGCACCCTTTAAGCAGTGTGAGAACAGAGAAAAAGAGTTTGAGTCAGGAAGAGATGGATGGGAAGAGGCAGGTGCCTTTTGAACCTTAAAGTCCCATTCCATATATTTTTTCTCTTGTAAAACCATTCCCATTGGTCTTTTGATTATGATTATGCTGTTTTAGCCAAATTGACTTTGACTTTTCTATTTTAGTTGCTGCGTCACAAATATGGCTTTTTATAACAGTGGGTTTTAATCTGCTCCTGATCCATCACTATTTGAAGAAAGAAATACTTTGAAATTTTCAATTATTCTATATATGTCCTCCATCATGAAAAAAATGTTACAAGAATATGTTAAAAGCACCAAAAACACAACTTTCATTGGAGTGGTGCTTTCATTCTTGTACAGAAGTATTTGAACTCCTCTGCCAGTGAACTGAATGTTGATGTAATGGTGTTTGTTCTGCTCTTGTAGTTTGCTATTAACTCCAGACCTTGCCCCATTTTTAGGTGTGGGTTTACACCACACATCTTTTTAGCTTCCTTGATCCAGTGTAGCCATCCAGCCTCATTAGCTTAGTTCATTTGCAGTTGTATCAGAACATATAAAAAATGTTATATATGTCACAAAACTCAGACACATGACATCCTAGATCCAAACTCGTCAATGTTGTTTTTTTGGAACATGATTAAAACAGGGTCGTGCATTCTAAGGGTAGATTTCAACTTCAGCTTCTACAAATTTAAAATAACTCTGAAATAAATACTACACACAAATCTTAGCAAAATGGGGATAAGTTGCATTGATCATACTAATTAGAAGTCATTGTGCATTATTATATTACGACAATGTATATAATAGTGTTTGTGTTTTGTTTTGGTTTTTTTTTAACAAAGAATTCTCATGCAATTTATGAGTATATTTGTTTTTATTAAAGGAGACTACTTATTGGTAGTTTGTTGATGGCTAAACACGACATCTGTTTATGTCCAGATCTTGCTCTAGCTCAGGATCTGAAAAAAAGAACCAAGACAAGTTTTTTAACATAACTGACTTTCATGTTTAAAATGTTCTTATAATGATATTTCACACATATTTATCATTGTGCATCTAAGAATATTGCATGTTTTGTTTAATTTGAATAAACTGTTGCATTTTTCCACATACTAACCGAGTTCATCCAGTCAATGTAAGCAGACACGCGGGTGAAGACAGTGGGCTTCTGGGGATAGTTGCACCCATATCCAGACACAAAGCTAGCAATACCATGGACGTAGTATTTACCGCTGACCTGGCAGTTCAGGGGGCCACCAGAGTCACCCTGACAGAGGAAAAGGACATTTAAACATGGAAGGTTAAAAAAATAAGTAAGTAATTTTTTTTTCAAAGATATTTGGTTTCTTTATCTTTAGTAAGATGACTCACGTTGCATCCAGACTCAGCACCACCTCCTCCGCACACCATGGTGTCCTTCACTGTGCTGCCCCACCAGTCACTGCGGGAGCAGGTGCTGTGGTCAACCACAGGAAGATAGGCCTCTTTGAGCTGTGCAGACAGGCTGCCACCAGCTGAAAAACAGAAGAAATGGCATGCAATCAAGCAAAAGGTTGTTTTAATAACATTGATAGGAAGTCAGACTTATTCTGCAGCCAACTCACTGGAGGTGAGTCCCCATCCAGTGATGTAACAGAGATTGTTGTGAGGCAAAATCTGCCCAGAGGGAGGCAGAGAAGCCAGCTGGACGTAAGAGTTCAGGGTGGCATCAGAAGACAGTCTCAGAAGAGCAATGTCATACCTAAGATAAATGGGAAAAAATGAAAAGATTTCTAAAGAAGCAAGACTCACAGACAAGGCAGTTTTGACTGAGGTCTCAACTGTCAGTCAAGTATCAGAGTATCACATTAAAAAACCCAGAGAAAATTACATGTAGCTTGAATATCAAAATCCATTTATCATTTAGAAAGATTAAACTATCCTATGGGCTGCACGGTGGCACAGTGGTTAGCGCTCTTGCCTCACAGCAAGAAGACTTCCAATTCAAGTCCCACCTGGGAGACTTGAAACAGTGTCACCTTTCTGTGTGGAGTTTGCATGTTCTCCCCGTGCATGTGTGAGTTTTCTCCGGGGACTCCGGCTTCCTCCCACCGTCCAAAAAGATGCTTCATAGGTTAATTGGTCACTCTAAATTGTCCCTAGGTGTGGATGTGTGAGTGGGTGTGTGATTGACAGACTGGTGACCTGTCCAGGGGTGTCCCCTGCCTTCGCCCATTAGTAACTAGGTTTGGCTCCGGCAGCCCCGTGACCCCAAGAGGGACAAAATGTATATAGAAAATGAATGAATAAACTATCCTCACCCATTAGCAACGTTGTTGGAGTTCCACTGAGGATGGATGTAAACTTGGCTCACACCAATGACCTGCTCCGTGCCACCATTGCTGTAGAGGTCATGTTCACCGAGAATGACGCGCCACGTCCTGCTGCTGCAATGTTCATAAAAAAAAAAGAAAGGCAAAGCAGGTTTAAACAACAATTACAAACTCTGGGTTGTGCATCTTTCTCATTGCGCTTGTACGTTTTCTTTTGTACAAAAACAACTGATGTAATACTGGTTTACACATCCAAACAGTTTGTATTCGTTGTCCCTGGAATAAATTATGCCACGATTTTGTGATTTGAGATAATTGACTCACTCTAATTATAAAAATTGCAAAAATATACGTCAATATTTCTGGAAACTATTGTCTCTAAGTAATTACTTTGATACCTGTCCACACAGTGAGCAGCAGTCATGACCCAACCCCTCTGAATGAGACTTCCTCCACATGTGTGGTAGTAACTGCCACCAGACAGGTACTGAAGAGAGATCTGAGGGAAACAGACTTAGAATTTGAGTTTTCTTCTTCACATATATATTTTAGCATAATCTTTGATGGCTTGATAATGTTACCTGCCAGGGCCAGGAGTTAGGACTGGCGACCTGACCTCCCACAACTCTCACCAAACTGTCCTCCAGGTACCTGGGCTGGTGTACCAGGTCAGCCAGAGCTGGATAAGATGAAACATAAGTCATTCATTTGGATTAATTTTTTGGGGATTCAACTCTTGAAGATTCATCTAAGAGTTTGAAATCATACTTTCTGCCCATAAAAAAGAAAATACAAATGTTTTTTTTTAAATGTAAACTGGACAAAAAACAAGTCATAAATCCTGCAGTGCAATCTGCATTGTATTCTTACCCAAGGCGGCGAGGCTTGTCAACAGCAAAAACCTGAGCATGTCTGAGTCCACTCGAAACCTTTCTACAGAGAATAAACATTCTTCCCAGTCTTTTATACCAGAAGCTAACCTTGAACTCATGCAGGATAAATCTATCAGTTTTTTTTTTCGCTTTCCATTGCCAGGTATGCAGGTGTGGTTTTTCTCATGCACACACTCTTAAGCCCACTTCCTTCTCTACATAGATCCTAAAGGGTCCAGTATGTAAATTTTAAAAAATGTAATAACAGCATAACACAATTGAAACAGTGTAAAAAGGCTCATTTTAAACAATATTTTTGCAATGACAACCAATAATCAAGTACTGTAAATGAAATTTTACTTACAGTAGAGCCAAGCCTCTTGTCTCTTTTATAATCATAGTCATTTATTCTACATGTATTTATTAGAAATGTGACCAGTAATAAAAGGGTTGTCACGTTGTGAATGTGGAAGTAACTATATCTGTTGTTTGTTGGAATATATTATTCATGTTTCAACACTGATCCAAAACCCCAAATATTTATGTTCTTTAAAAAAAATAAAATGAAAAAAATAAAATCTTTAACTATATTTAAAAAAAGAACAATAAAGTTTTTTTTTTTTTTTTTTTTTCAGAATTAACCTAATAAATAAAATCAGACAAAAGTTAACTGATAAAAAGTAGAGTAATTATCAACGTGGATTGTGCTTTAAAAATATTTATGTTTTTAAACTTACTTACTGACAAGCCATGCAATTTAAAATGAAAAAAAACTCTTGTTTTAACCCCTTTCAAATTGCATGAAAAAATATTCTTCAATGTTTTTTCTTTGTATTTATTCAGCGTGATGTTAAATTAGGTGGAGTACCGGATTTAATGGTACATTGCAAGTTCGCAACAAACGGCATGAATGGAGATGAACACTTCTTTTTATTGCAAGTGGAGATATCAGGAAATAGGTTGGATTTTTGTCATTTCTCACAACAAATTGATTATACACAAAGCCCAGCAGTGAAGTAAGCTCATGTTTTGCAGGATGTGACACAACCTCGCTCATGACACCCTTACAGCAGCATCATGGGGGAATCTGTGGGAGCACCTGTGCAGTTTTTTTTTTGTTTGTTTTTTTTTTGTATTTAAGGTGAAGCTTTAGAGCGGTACTGACATTTTCTTTACTACTGTTTATGTTACTTCAAGGAATT
The DNA here is from genome assembly GCA_014656515.1 of Oryzias celebensis. Taxonomy (NCBI): domain Eukaryota; kingdom Metazoa; phylum Chordata; class Actinopteri; order Beloniformes; family Adrianichthyidae; genus Oryzias; species Oryzias celebensis. The sequence goes on from BNCR01000005.1 coordinate 17,188,096, forward strand.
TTGTGTTTCCCATCATTTTATCTGTCTTTTATATTAGCTAATAAGGCCTATGAGCTTAGTTAGGTGTGTTTGTTATTTTGGCCTTTAATTCACTCTGAAGCCTTTTTGCCTCACCTCCCTAACCTTTTCTAAAAGTAAAATTAAGTGGGATATACCACCGAACAAGTGGACCACAAAACACATTTTGGATGTTTTGTTACACTGATGTCACTGTGGATTGCACTATTGGAAGACATCTAATAGAGTAACAAAATAGAGTTGTCAGATATGTCCTGTAGACATCTACAGTAGATGTGTATTGGGTATCTAATAGACATCCTGTGCCTAGTGGGTAACTGGAAAAAATCTTCTTTCAAATTTCTACATTCTCTTACAGCCTTTAAAAAAACATATTTGAAAAAAATGGCCACTTGTGCTGCAACTTTTTAGCCAGACTTTTGTAAATTTAAGTGTGTTTTCTAATTTAATCTTAGGAAAAAACTGGACAAGTCTGGACATCTTCTTTTGATGCAGCTGCAATTATGATCAAGTTGGGTCCACAAGACCTAGAGGATTTTTGCATCAGTGTGAGGATGCACAATTTTTAAAGAGATACATTTGAGCAATACCTAATGTGGCAGGATGAGCTAATTGGATTGCTGCACGGTTATAGTCACTCCCATCCAGATGCTGTTAATGAGCACCTGACCACCTATAAAAATGGGAAAAGCTGGCACTTCTGGATCCTTGGCTGAGACTGCCTCCCTGTCTGGGTTTCTGTTCCTCTGTCAGTGCAGTTGCAGTGCAGTGCAGTTGCAGTGCAGTGCAGTTGCAGTGCAGTGCAGTGCAGTGCAGCTCAGTGCAGTTGCAGTGGTCATTGCAAGTCCTAGTTGCACAGCAGATTAGCTTGCGACTGATAAAAGGTGAATTGGAACAGAGTTTTCATTGCTCCCTGCCTCTTCCTTCAGGTGGTGTTCAGTGCTGATTGGGTTTTTGGTGTGGAACCTGCTGCTGCTTATTACAGGTCTTGTTGCCTTCGTCAGGACTAACCACAGATGCTCCACAAGTCCCCCTCATCTAATCCATCTTGCTGCTGAGCAGAGGCACCTCCCCTTCCGCCGTGCAGCTAATCACATTGCTGCCCAGGCGCTTCCGGTACTTAGTGGCCCTTTGGGACTCATGTTCCCATATTTCTCTGCTGGAGTCCTGCTGGAGAAGCTGGTGGACTGTTTTTAAATGGATTTTAGTGGATCGGCATGCCCAATAAGGGTTTTTTTGTATTCTGTTTTTTTCTTTTCTTTTTTTATCATTTCAGGGCTGTCTGGTACTCAAGTGGGGGTTCCCTCTTGTCTTTTTTTGTGCTGTGTGTATTCCCGCAGGGCTGGGTTCTGTTCACTTTATGTACATGCATGTGAGTGGGCTGTTTTGGTTTATTTTGGTTTAGCTTGAGTAACCAGGTCTCTGTTTGCAGGTGGGCTCCAGGACAATAGTGGTTTTACCCCTAAAATTCTTGGGTGCCATGCAGCCCAGGGCCAAGCCTGGTGACGGGCTACTGCATAATAAGCTACGTTGCAAAATCATTTAAATGTATCCAAAAGAAAAATAATTTCTTTTAACTGGCTTTCAATTTAGATTTGGGTTAAAACAACAATGAAAGAAAAAGTGTCTCATGGATCAAATAAACCACAGTCACGGTTTGCTGGGTGTCAAGCGATACTTTGACATCTTTTTCTCAAGTATCTGGGTAACACTGACAGATGCACAGCAATCCCTACTGATGTGAAACGTATTATGATTTTTATTTGGTTTTTATTTCTTGGTTTTGGTTTTTAGGTTTCTTGTTCAGTCACTTTGGTTCTGTTTCTACTCCCTGCCATGATCACAATATAAGGTCATTGCTAATAATTACAACAGCTAATTGTAGACTGGCATTATTTCTTAGTGTGTTTAAAATGGTGTTTTTAGTGATTCTGTGTCATATCGAGTGTGTTGTCAGCCTCTATGTGCTTTCGGGGGTCAGTTTTATGCTTCTCTGCTACTTTGATTTCACATGGAAAATAAATTCAAGTAAAAACAAACAAAATGAAGTTTAACTACAGTGTGTGATATAGGCTATAGGGCTATTAAATAATAATAGATAATGGAGGGCATTTTTTAATTGCATATGAACAGTCACACAATGTTTAAATCAAGTTTATTTTTGATTGAGATCGAAGTCATGAGTGGATGAAGCCACTGGTCAGACAACATATTTGCTGGAAAATACTTGTCCTGCACTCTTAAATGATCTGAGGAAGACAAAACAAGGGGAAAATATTTAGATTACTTTTTAAAATGTAGATTGTAAAACATTTTAAGGTTTTTTATTCTAGGTATTTTAATATACAATGTAATATAATTTAATATTGCAATATTGTTTAGTTTTCCAAATGCAATGTGTTTTTCATACTGACCGTGTTCATCCAGTCAATGTAAGCAGACACACGGGTGAAAACGGTGGGCTTCTGGGGATAGTTGCACCCATATGCAGACCCAAAGCTGGTAATACCATGGACGTAGTATTTACCGCTGACCTGGCAGTTCAGAGGGCCACCAGAGTCACCCTGAAAGATAGAAGACATCAATAAAATACTGTGAATTTTGTGTTGTCAATTTTTTAATTCTTTAAATGGCTTTCTCCGTTCTTGATGGAGAAACTCAAACTTAAGAATTAACTTAACAAAAAATATTCTACAGTTCTTTAGAAAGACGACTCACGTTGCATCCAGACTCAGCACCACCTCCTCCGCACACCATGGTGTCCTTCACTGTGCTGCCCCACCAGTCACTGCGCGAGCAGGTGCTGTGGTCGACCACAGGAAGATAGGCCTCTTTGAGCTGAGCGGACAGGCTACCACCAGCTGTCAAGAAGAAGTGGTGATACTTAAGAAAAATATTCTCTTTGAATCTGACAGGAGGCTGGAAGAACCCTGCAGTTAACTTACTGGAGGTGAGTCCCCATCCAGTGATGTAACAGAGATTGTTGTGAGGCAGAATCTGCCCAGAGGGAGGAAGAGAAGCCAGCTGGACGTAAGAGTTCAGGGTGGCATCAGAAGACAGTCTCAGAAGAGCAATGTCATACCTAAGATACACAGGAATGATACGATTTTAAGATATTCAGTTTTGTCTGAGGCCTTTTGTAACTTCATTCCTCCTCAGAAGACAATTTTAGATTCATTAAAATGTTTTTTTTAATTAAAATATTTATGTATTATGTCTGTCTAAAACCATCTCAGTGGTGTTATGGTGGAGTGTCCGCTCTGAAATTGGAAAGTTGTGCGTTCAAATCCACGATGATTCATCCCAAGGGCTGTGAAAATGTGACCCAATGCCTCCCTGCTTGACACTCAGCATTAAGGGGCTGGATTGGAGGGTCAAACCACCAAATGGTTCCTGAGCATGGCTGCATCTGCAGCTCACCACTCCCCAAGGAGATGGGTAAAATACAGAGAACAGTGACAGTTTGTGGGACTCCTGTTCCTATTCACCCTTAAAGAGGTCGTCCAAATGTTAAACAAGATGTTCTTTGAAAAGAAAGTGTAGAGGTGTTTGTTTCTGTGCCCCATTACAAAGCATGTCATGTCACCCACCCCACTGGAGCAGACTGAAGGCTTTCTGAAATGCAGCATAGTGTCTATGTGTCTACGTGGGCTTGACTTTCAGAGTGCAAAATGCAATAGTGATACCCATTCAAAAAAAAAAAAAAATCCCTTTGAAGAAAAGAAAAAGAGCATAAAAGTCCATCCTTACCCATTGGCAACGTTGTTAGAGTTCCACTGAGGGTGGACATGAACTTCGCTGACACCGATGTACTGCTCTGTGCCACCATTGCTGTAGATGTCATGTTCACCAAGAACAATGCGCCACGTCCTGCTGCTGCAGTGTTTAAAAAGAAACCAACAGACAAAAAGTTATAAAAGCAAAGCTATTTCAAACCACTTCACTTTGACCATGTAGGACTAAAATAACGCAGAAAGTAGACCTTATATCTGATCCTCTTATTTGTTTGAACACAATTCTGTTGATATAAACTTTGCCTGTCTAATCTACAGCAGGTATTGTTGTGACAGTAAAAAAGAGAGCTTTTCTCTTGCTAAAGTATTTAAAGCGTGTTAACAAAATAAAAAGTTACGTTTCAGTTTCATTGTAAAAGCTAGCAGGAGATATGAGATAAATAATAAAATGTTCGCACAAGCAAGCAATATTGTCCAAATGGACTCAAATTGGAATCACGGTAATCTTTAAAAATTGTATAAATAAAGCCCATATTGCTAAAAAAATAATGCAAATCGGTCTTTAAGTAATCATCATGATACCTGTCCACACAGTGAGCAGCAGTCATAACCCAACCCCTCTGAATCAGGGTTCCTCCACATGTGTGGTAGTAACTGCCACCAGACAGGTACTGAAGAGAGATCTAAGGAGGGAAAACACCAGATGGAGATGCGCAAAACATTTAAACCATCTAAGCCTGATTTAATTTGAAGTTCTGCCCAACTTCAAAACAGGCTTTGTCCAGCTTTGTCTGCCAACCTTTTTATGTAAATAAGTTTAAAAAGCAGGTTACCTGCCAGGGCCATGAGTTGGGACTGGCCACTTCACCTCCCACAACTCTCCCCAAGTTGTCCTCCAGGTACATGGGCTGGTGCTCCAGCTCAGCCAGCACTGGTCAAGTAAAACATAAAAATGATGTCAGATCAATCTTTTTCCAGTCCAAAGTAAAGCCAATTTTCTTAATAAGTGGATATGTAAAAGATAGAAAAAGTTAAATATAACAATTTAAAAAACAGACTAGTGGTAAATAACAAATTTTGACAAACACTAATTAGTTGTAACCAGCTATCCAGTGTGATATGTGTTGTAGTCATACCCAAGGCTGAGAGGCTGGTCAACAACAGAAACTTGAGCATGTTTGTGCTTTGGATCAAACCATTCCACTAAGAATGAATGCCTGTCTCTGTCTTTTCTACCCAAAAGTAACCTTGAACTGATGTGGAAAATTCTGTCTGTTATTTTTCCTCTGACCAAATCCAAGTATGCACCTGTGATTTGTCTCACACTCTTATCTCATTCTGTTTATACATGCCTCTTTAGGTGTTTTTGAAATATATATTCCTCTGTATCACCATTTTCCAAATGAAATATTGCAAAATTACTTCCACCTAAACAATTACATCAGACAGTGAGAAATAACTTGTTATTTATTCATTTATTTCTAGAATTTTTATTGAGAAAAAATGAAAAAGAAAAAAAAGGTTAAGTCAGACATATACTGAAAAAGAAAAGAATTCAGGTTCTCAAAAGTGTCCATAACCTGGAGGCATGTCTTACATTTTTGCTTTAATCTGTCACATCAAATTTCATGAAAACTTCCAAATTGCTGTAATTTATTTCTGTTGAGTCTGATCATTCCTGCTGTAAGGTTTCCAACCAAAACTTGGACATTTTATGGTTTCAAGGTAGAAATGACTGAAGTTGATTGAAATATGTTGGACAAATGTTAACTGAACAGCAAAATAAAATGTTTAAACTCATTTAAAAGTTGCACAGAATTCTAACGAAAGTGTTTTTGGGGTTTTTTTGTTTTTTTTATGACTTGGTGTCATTAATAACCAAATTACAGGATGATCAAATGATTGTAATAAAAACTTCCAATGAAAAGTTTTAAAAAGTCTATGTACAGCACAGAAGAAAATACTGTTAGACATCCCTTTTTGAAACTAGAGACTGAGACCAAATTTTGTAAAATTCTACCTGCTTACCTTAATAATTACATAACCATAATAGAGACATGCCTTTACAGAGACGGTTAATATTTAACTGAATATTGTAGAATTTGTATATTGAAGGCAGTGGTATCTAGGATAACTAGGATTATTCATTTTAGTAATGGAAGAAAACAGCCAATAATTGGAAAATCAGTCAAAAGTTAGCCTAAACAATGTCCACGAGCAGTCTAACTTTGACCTCTATGGGTAGATTTTGGGTTGTCTGGAGCAGCACTGCACTGTCGGGGACAGTTCATAGGATGTCCAACAAGCCCTAGAAAGCATTTTATGACACAGTGGGATGAAAGCAGTGAAAAACAAAAGCACCATTAGAGTGGAAGTGGATTACATTTTCTTTTCTTTTGCAATACAACAAAAATATTTCCACAATTCACTCTATTGGGTGTTGTTGTTTCCTTCAGTAATGACTGCAATCCTCACTAACAACACCTGAAACCTGTGTTTTTGTGTGGGGGGTGGGGGGGTGGGGGGTGACAGCAAAGAATGATCACTTTCCTCCATCTTACCTGAACTTGACCTTGTACAGATGCAGAAAAGCATGACTGTGCTTTTCCCCCTTGACAAAAGCCAACTGTGCACCTGCCATTCTCACACTTTGTCACATACTGAAAAAACAAACCTCTAATCTTTATCAAGCAAACACTGTCGAGCACTAAGAATAAAGACTGTCTAACAGACGGTTTTTATTGGGTGATTGCTCTACAGTATTTTTTTCAACTGCTCAAGGACCAAACTTTTGAGTTATCGCTAAATACATTTATTCTCAGATATTTGTTGTTGTTTCAATTGGATAAACTTAAAACTAGCATTAACATGTGATATTTGAACAAGCAACTTCTGTGATAATGATATTTTCATTTACAGATACATGAAACAAGTCCAAATTAGAAAATGTGGTGCCAGTTTTCTACAAGCTAAGTGTCTCCTTTAAAGTTAAAAACTTGAAGTCTGTGCAGAAAAAAAACATGTTTACCAGTGAGTGATTTTTTTTTTAATCAAAGAGCTGATAAACAAGACAATTTAGTGAAAGTTATGGGACATAATGTAGATGATACCAAAGTAATTTCTATTTTTTCTAAAAAGCAACACTTCCAATGTTTTCTGTTGGACAGTGAAAACTGAAATATTGTTTGAGCCTGACACTAGAGGGGACTAGAGACTAACAAACACATGACTATAAAGCAAGATCTCTCAGCTTGGTAACACAGGAATTCACACACTTCTTCTTATCTGCATTTCAATGCAATGCAAGGATTTTAGTTTTAACAGTCAATTCATGCAACTCAATCTTAAGTAAGGTTTGTGTCTACTCTGATATTTAGAAAAAACAAAAAAAGCATCATTTTATCTCCAAATTTGACATTTTAACAGGTTTCCTTTTGGACCTGTCAAATAAATATTGCATGTTTTTGCATAAAATGCCTTGCAAAAAACTTTTTGAAAACCCATTTTATCATTTTTAGCAAGTCAGGCGTGTAGTTCTAACAATAGGATTTTGTACAATAGGAGGACAGTTCCTAATTAGAGAGAAAGTCATTAAAACTGCATGGATTTTTGGATTATTGCCTTATCGGGCTATTGAAGAGATAACTGTGCTGGCTGGTAATTGAGCTTGCCCCCTGACACAAAGGGAAAAGGTCCTAATACTGCAATACTTCTCAAACAAGCTCTCCTCCCTGCCCCTGTTTCAATAATTTCCTACAGAGCATCCTCATCTGCTCTGAAGTTCTCATGTACCCCTACACCAACCTTTCCTCACAGAGACAGAAATCAAACAACAAGATCAAAGACAGGAAGTGCTGGGCATGTGTTAATTAAAGATGTTTGTTCATGATACAGCTTCCCCTCATTAAAGAACCTTCATTTTGGCTGCTGTAAAAATGTCTCACACTCCCAAAAAATTTGGAACAAAATAATATGGGAAGCAGTGATACGGAATAAAATGTGGTCAGTTATCCCAGGAAAAAGAAAAGAAACCTTTTTATAGCTTCAGTGTACCCATGTGACATGAAGTCTACCATAATGCAAAGAAAAACATTTTAAAATACATTTTGTTTGAAGGTCGCCATCAAGGAATATTGCAGAAAATGCAATAATTAGCTGAAAGGTTTGGTTGACAGCCACAAGATGAAGTTGTAAAATATCAAGGACTGTTGATGGGTTCTGGAGTCCAGGTTTATGATGCCAGCAGTAAGTCAAACATGTTAGCAAGGTCTATTATGTCACCCAGACTGAAGTCACTGCAGCCCTACCCATGAGCCAATCAGGGTTGGGGCTTACAACGTGTTTGCTTTACCGCTTCTAATGAGCCCCAGCCAAGCTCAGCCTGAAGAGACTGTACAGACTATGTAGGATTGCAGTACCAGCTAGAGTCAGTCAGGCTTGTTTCCATGCACAGTTTGGACTCTGAAACCTCACTCCTTTAGGGAGGTGTTGGGCAAGTTTGAGTTTGCTCATAGCTCCCCAACTCAGTTGTCATTTGTTGAGGTTCACCCTGGTGAACAAGAATTTTGGATCCTTGGGCCTTCAAGTCGGGGTCATTTACTGTGGTTTTGTCTTATGGGCTTCACAGCAGTACAGAATACCTGGCCTTCTAGGAGACCTGATATTCTGTACCTGGTGGAAGAAATACTGTCCTTTTCCTGAATCATGCCAAAACAACTTCTGCAGGAAAAACAGAAGCAGAGGATACAGGAGTTATTCCATTCCATCATCCAAGTTAAAATCCCCAAGGAAGTCAAAAAGCCTCTTGCTGGCTCTGTATTGGGTATCAATGAACTCTAACCTGAGTATCTCAAGTCTCTGAATGTTGAATGGCACATATTTGCAGCATCATGTGGTGACCAGGAACAGTCAAGCCTGGTGTGCTACAACTACAGGGGGATCGCACTACTCAGCCACTCTAGGAACGCCTATTCCAGGGTGGTGGATTTGGCCAAAAGTCCATGACCCTTTGACTCAGAAAACACTAACCACAATCCCCATGACCACTTGACAGCTTCAAATTGGGGGCACGCTCACCTGGGCAAGTTGAAGCCTAGGACTGGGATGGAGGAGGCCTGGAATCCTGCTCCTGGGAGGATTGTATAGAGTGTGCAATGAGAACACTTTCTTGTCTAATATCTGAAATAAAAGGAACAAATCAGCTCTAAAAGTTAAGAGTTCTTTTGGGTTAATGGGTGTTCCCCAATTCATATGTGATTTGTCAATTTGGAGAGAAGATTTATCACCAGTTCTAATTAAATATTTATGAACACAATGTCTCTGTGTTACCAGGGACTGGAGGGAGTCTAGTTAGACGACCAAAGGATCGAATCTCTGCTTTTTGCAGATGAGGTTGTCTTGATGGCCTTAGGACCTTTAGGGTATACTAGGGTGGTTCACAATTTAAGTTTACAGTGACTGGATGTGAATTAGCACTTACAAGTTGGCCACCATGGTTTTTACCTGAAAAAAAGATGGCTTCTCTCTCTGAAAGCCAAGTGCCTGTCCAAAGTGGTAGTTACATATCTTGGAATCCTGTTAATTTTGACAAATGAAAAAGTTCAGTGGCAACAGTATTGTGGTCGTTGTATCAATCCTTTGTAGTGAAGATGATCATGAGCTTTGGGTCATACCCAAAATAATAAGATCTCTGGTACAAGTGGTAAAATAAGGTGGCTGAGTTCTCCTTTAGAAATAAGGCAAAGAGATTCATCATCCAGAAGGAGCTTAGAGTAGAGTTGTTCAAGCATCTCCTTCTGATGGCCTGGATATCTCCCTGGGGATGCATTTCAGGCTGGCAGTACAATGACTCTCAGGGAGCACCTTGGGCCCCCCTAGGCCAACTAGGAAGACGCTTTCCTCTATGGAGAGAAAAGTCTGAGGATTTCTGCTTGTACTTCTACCCCATGATGGATATAGTTTGAGTAACAACCTGCTAAAGATATGTATGTTCCTCTCATCATTTCATCATTAGTACTTATGTTGTGTGTTTTAGTCACTTATTTTCAACTACAGAAATGTTAAAAAAAATATGAAAACAAAAATAGAAGTGGGAAAATAAAAAAAATAAAGATCATTTTAACTACAAAAGACAAAGATTTTAAAAGCTAGTGTTCTTTCTTTTTAAAAGAAATGTGTGTGTGTGGGGGGGGGGGTTTAAAGATTTAATAACTTTTCTCTTCTCTTTGTTCTATCTCCATTTACATTTTTGCTATGCATTTCAACTGTTGTATCTATAATAAAGGTTGAAATTTTAATAGCAATATAACAATTGCTTTGCTGAGGAAAGTAAAAATAAACAGTACTTCACCTTCAATATGTAAACTGCACCACCTTTTTTTTTTTTTTTTTTTTTGCTTTTGCTCTCATTTTGCAAATAAACAATTGCACACGCTGACTGAGACATTATACTGTTCCACAATATCCTAATCTTTGTCCCCAGGGCATGTATACGTTCTCCTTCAGGTCAGAGAATTGTGTATGTCTTAATGCAGTCATGCTTCTTCCATGGTGATAGCCATGAAACTGATGCACTGGTCTGTTTGCAGCCTTTAATTGCTTTTATTCCAAGTAAAAGCAATCATAGTGTTCTCCAACTACCCCAATCTCTTCATTGCCCTTCAAATTTAAACAAATTCAGAGTTTTTCTTGGTTTTCTCTCCATATATACACAAATAAACAAATATACACCGTGTGTGTCAGAAGATTCACAACCCCTGGTTGTTACAGTCAAATCTGTCCAATACAAGAAGCCATCAGCTCTTGTCTGTTTGCTCAGCTGTTGGACAGCACTTGTTGGAAGGAAAAAAAAAGGCTTCCATACTGTGCCGTAGTCAGACTTCCTTTGTGAACAATAGCCAATCACTTTAACATCTGCAACCATAATCAGCTTACAAGCAAACACTAATCACTAACAGATTTGAGGAGCATGAAAACATACAGAGCAGTATAATAATGATTAGTTTTTCTCCAAAAAAAAGTACATTTGTGTATGTTTTATATCTTTTAGGTATAAGTGAGGATCAGAAAACTTCACTTGATGAGTAGATCTGGTAATTTGTAACAAGAACCAAATGATATAACTCTAAAAATCTATGCACTGATACATTTGCTCTTGTTTTGTGAGATCGTTGGGGATTAAGGACTGAGTGATAATTGCAATCAATTTGTCAATTATGAAACCAGTGAATGAAAGAAGCCAATTTATCCAGAATAATAATATTTTGCATGTGCCCACTGAGTGCTCTTATAAATATGTTAGATTAGAAAAAAAGGTTTGAAAAATATATTTTCTTAGACATTCCCACTAAAAAGTTGGACATGAAAATTTAAATTAATTTAAAACATGCACATAAGGTTTCTACATACTGTGGTTTTACGGAAAAAAAAGAAAAAAAAACATATTGTGAAAATTGCCAGGTTGTTCCATGTTACCCCCCTTTTCTCTGGAGCATAACAGAAAAGTATAATTTTTGTTGCCCTGACCGACCATAAGACCAAGAGATTGTCTCCATAACACACAAAAAAGAAAACATTTACAAGAAAACAATACTGACTAGTGAAGCAAAAGGCTTCAGGGTGAACCAAGGCCAACATCACAAACAAAACCCCCACCTCGCCACAATCTTACCAAAAGAAAAAGGAAAAGAATGACAAACACTAACCTAAGATTAACATTAAAACAGGAGAAAACATACTTGAGAAAATGGCAGTTCACCTCTACAGCTTCACTTTAAAGTTAAATAACACTAACTAAAAACTAAACAAAACTATACAAGGTGGACCTGAACACAAAACCACAAAGAACTACAGAGTGCAACATAGACTACCTGTCAATTGCAGAAAAGCTGGAGTGGAGATGGGTTGCAGCAAAGCTCCCATCTCACAGGCTGGAGGTCCACATGGTGCTTTTAAGGCTGTCCCCATCAGTTTGGGTCCAATAGGAGCCACACCCTTTCCAGCACCACACCGGAAAGAAATGAACAGAAGCAGAGACAAAAATCCACAAAAACACAGAAGTCCCACGGTGATAGAAAAAAAAAATACACAAAACACAGAATACAAAGAAAAACTGAACTAAATAAAATACGGCCACAGCCGTAACATTCTGGAGATTTCTGAGATTCCTCATTTTGTTTCAAGACAGTAGTGTGCTAGCATGGCAGGTTGAAATGTATTACTGTTAAAAGTCTAACAGGTCAAAGAACTGAGCTCTTTGTAGGAAAAGACATTGGGTAGTAAGGCATTTTGGTTGCAGACTTTTGTGATGCTGCTAAAAGTGTCCTTGACTGATAATGACCCTTGCCAGCCAAGGTACGAGGCATTTGTCTGGGCAGGGACCTGCAAACACTCATTATCAGATCTAGCAACCATCTGTCTGTGAAAGACCTTGTCTGTCTCCCTCTGATGACGGCATCCTCTGGACCAACACCAAAACAAGAACCAATCACCTGGAAGTAGCTTTACTGCAGTGATTGAAAACATACTCAAATCAAAACAGTCGATTGGCTTATGCCCCTTCTTTGTCTTGCCCGTTCAACAATAACTTAGGTGACTTGTCGATGAGGCCCTGGAGTGTACTTGCACTCACTGCCAGCTCCCTCTGAGTTTCTTGGCAAACAGGATATCCTTGGCCAAAATAGGAGCCGGTCTGCATGGAGAGAGCTGACAGAAGACAACAAAAGAGGAAGGAGAGAAAAGATTGTATAATCCTCCCCTGTGTATGAGCCCTCACTTCTTATAAATGTAATCCAAATGAAATATTATGTGAGGTTTTACCTCAATGTTATGAACTAGTTGGTCCCAACACAAACCTTTTTCTTTCAAAACTTTTGTACACTCTTTGACACAATCCTTAAGATGTGTCAACCACAGCAAAAATTGTTTGCTTTGCCCCATGCACAACAATGTACTATAATTACAGTTGCTACATCCACAAGGCTTAGTACAGTCGATGTAGTATAAACTGATAGCATTTTCAGCATGAAAAGAACTCTGCATTTGCAGTGGACGACAGATAAGCTAAAATGAGCTGAAATGAGCTGCTGCTAGCTAACTCATTAAAATGTTAACAAAGAGCAACAATAATGGGGAAGACAGCATGGCAAGGAGGTGGGGACACTACAAAGAGGAAAGCAAAAGCAAAAATATGTAAGAAATAACACACATGTAAAAAAGCTAGACTTATTTAGTTTTTTCTGCCTTTTAAGAAACACATAAAGACAAAAATGCACTATTTATAATAAATAAAGGAAATTGCCCTAAAATAGGTTTGTACTAGCATCAAATAACACCAATAAACAATATTTTGAACAATGAACATTTATGAGAAAAAAAAACATGTTTCTGTCAAAATCTCACCTCAACTGCAGGAAGCAGTTAAAGTGAAAGTGTAAATACAGCTGGACTTGACAACCCATTTCATAAACTAAGGTGGAAGCTTCCTGTTGGACCTAATGCTATTTCGTCTCTCAGGTCTGCAGCATAAAAAATAAGGCAGCTTAATCTTTTGTCTACATGAAAGCAGTCGGTCCTTGCAGGATTTCAGTGCAGTTTTCAAGTTCAATCTTGCATGACCTTTTGGTGGAGATAATGGAGTCTTTAAAAGTTTTGGAGCAAAACAAACCCTGAGCAGGTTCAGTACATTCCTTTTTAACCTCAGCACTGCTCAGACGATTGAGTCCTCATTATCAGTGCTTAAATCCATATGCATATTAGAGACTGATAGCCCTTTCTCACAAATCTTAAGAAAATGTATTCAATGTTGTCCTTTTGTGAAGTGTAATTAATTAGCAACAGTAATTACATGTTTTTACAAAAACTGTTTTTAATCAACTGATTTATTTAAAATATTGCACTTTAATGAAATTCCCATACAACTGTGTTAAAAGTCTATGATAATTAAAATCTTGTTATTGTTTCTGAGAAATATAAAAAAAGTAAAAAGGTATTTTATATTTCAATAATGTGTTATCTCTTTAAAGAACCATATATTGCACCTTTGGAAAAATGAAAAATTTCAAGGACGATGCATCATATTCAAAATAATTTAAAACTATCCTCATCCCACACCTTTGCTGATGCACAAAGATAATAACCATCTTGCCTGTGGGAACATCTACATGATTTTTAAATGAAAAATGGGCTTCAGAGAAACTTTCCCAGTAAATCTGACATTCGTTTTCCAAGTGGATGCTTTAAACATGATATTAATTTTGGCAGACTGCCTACTTGTTTTTATTACAAGAAGAAAGTTTTACTGCAAAAAGCAGGTTTCACAAATAGCCTGGGGAGGTTTATTTTTTAATACATGGCTATTCTGTTGTCTTTAAGAGATGAAGACTAACAGAAAAATCCTCCCATATAGCATCATGAAATGAACTTTTGGCTGAATGTACATGCCAGTGCATGTTTTTAAAGTATGAATTCAAACTTAAAAGCTCTGTAATATCAAACGTGTGGTTTTTCAGTGCCTCGCCGTGTTTAACTGGAACTTGTTTCACCTGACTGAAACAGAGCATGGCTCACCTTCCCAGCACTGGTGATCAATTTGAGACACAGGCTTTATAGATGTTGCCACAATGTCACAGTCAATACTATGGCAAATGGCAATTATGGGAGCATTATGAACAATTTCATGGGTGAGCTCTCCGAGCCTCCTGGCAATACTGTGTCTATGACAGATTTGGCATCCTCATTCTTGTGACACATCTGCCTTGTTGCTCGCGTTTGGCTCACTTGCTCACTTTGACACATTCGAATTTTTAATTGAATCCACTACAAGGAATTGAGCGGAGCAGAAAACAGATTTGTTAACAGTTTTGTATGAGGTTGTGTGCAACTGTTTGCAACAGTATACTTGCAAAACAGCATGCAGTTAGAGCCAATCTGACACTGTTGGTGTGAATGTGTCAAATGCATTTGCATTTGCATTTGTTTCACATTAGCTCAATTAAGAAAAAAGAAACGTGTGTAAGATTAAAGCAACTTATGAACCAACATAAACATCCACTCCAATAAAAATGGTGTTTTTAGCATGTTCTTGTGGCCTTCTTCTAATGATGAGGAAGATGTTTATAAAGACAATTAAGCTTAAAACTGCATTTTTATTGTTGAAGCAGGAACCAGATGTAAAATTGCAGTTGAAAAAAGCTTGTAGGTGTGGTGTAGGGTGCCCCAGCTCCGCTCCATTCTGATGCACACACTCAACAAATAGATCTATGTACATCTTTGTTTAACTCTTTCGAGCTGGATAAAAACTGCAGGGTTAGATAGCTCAAATATTGCTCACCATTTTTGTTACACTGGTTGTGTTAAGTTGAGGGTGTGATGGGCAGTAAGCTGGAGGGAGTGTTTACAGATGAATGTCGGGAAGGAGGGGCGGGCTTACTTCATGAAAACAGCCCCCCCACCACTACCACTCAGAAGTGATTTTCTAATGAACTGTTATTCTGCCAAAATTATGTCCTGAAATGGGACACATGTTTTTCTTATTCATTTATTTATTTACTTTTATTGTGGCTAAAAAGGCCCCTGCGACAGACTGGCGACAAGTCCATTGGTGTCCCCAGCCTTGAGTAGCCGGGTTAGGCTCCGGCAACCCCATGACCCCGAAAGGGATAAAGCGGTTTGGACATGAATGAATGAATGTGGCTAAAAAGGGCATAATTCTAATTAAAAGACCACTGGGTATATGTTTGCAATAGATCAAAAGTTGGAGTGAGATTTCTGTTTGGTCTTGTTCCATTAATTGCATATGATGCACCAATGTATCTGTATCTATATTTGTTAATTGTTATCTCCTTTAGTTATAAGACCTAAACCCATAAATATTTATCTAAGTATTTACATTATATATATCTATATATCTATATATATAGATATATAGATATATAGATATATATAATGTGTATTTTAAAATGATTACTCTTTGACTCATGGTGGGCTCAGTGCAGCAATATCTCGGTTCCGCCGACGTTGGACTTCGTCAGCCGGTGTAAAACACGCCGTCCTATCCCTGCTCGCTGCTGTTTAGAGCGCCTGTATTGACCGGCTAAAGACTGCAGCCACTGTGGTGCTTTTTTCCCCAAAATTTTGTGCGCGCAGCGTTGCGATAGTTCGTTCTTCCAGGGACACGTATTTTATCAAAGAAGTTCAAGATTCATCAGGAATTGGGAATATTGTGGCAGCATCGTTCCGAAGGCAGTTCGGAGAGGAGGAGGGGGGAATGGATGCTCACAGCCGAGCAGAGGCGCACCGAGGCATCCATCAGTCAGACCCCGGTCCTCTGTGATGCACCTGGGGATCCGGGCGGTGGAAAACCCGGGAATCGACGATTTCTTTCAGGGTCTTCAGAGAACATCCAGAACCCAGCCGGTACTTGGTATTCTGTACATGCTGTGCGTGCACACGAGGAGCTGCGAAAGCCTCGTCAATCTGCTGCTGTCCTCCGGTAAAGGGAAACGCACAGCCAGGCTTTAATTTCCAAAGCTTCCTGTCATCTTCTCAGAGGCTTGTTTTCTCCGTTCCTGCAGACCTGCTGGTTGTCACTTCTCCTGTTTCGAGAGTGGAGCCAACTCTAACATTTTACCCAAGTGCGCTGGAGAGTAACGCGCTGGCATCTGTCCATGCGCACTCATTTTTTTTTATTATTTTCATTATGAAGCTGTGACCCCAGCTGTGGCAGCCACCTTTCTCCACGTGCTTTCATGCTACAGCCGCGGACGAGATTCTGAATGAAAGTGGATTTATCCTCTTTTTTTTCCTCCCGGCATTTCGGTGACGCAACATCTCACGGAGACTGCATGACAAATACATGCGTGGAAAGGGCGTGAACTTGCTGCCACTAACCTCCTCTTCATCCATAGAGCCTATACTTTTCCACAGGGTCGATTTGCGCGTTTGCGCATCTCCTCCATCCATTCTTTTTTGTCTAAATTCAAACTCATCCCGCAGAAATCATGGATCTCAAAGCAGACTCGGACGACATGGACTACAAGCGACCAGCTCCCATTGAAGTTTTCGCCACCAGGTCCACCCTTCACGGCATCTCGCACATGTTCACTTATGAGCGCATGTGCCTGAAGCGCACCCTGTGGATTCTGTTTTTCATGCTCTCCGTGGGGGTTCTGGTCATGGTGTGCGTGGACAGGGTGCAGTTTTACTTTGAGTACCCGCATGTCACCAAACTGGATGAGGTGGCGGCGTCAATGATTGTGTTCCCCGCAATCACCTTCTGCAATCTCAACTCCTTCCGCTTCAGCCGGGTGACTCGCAACGACCTGTACCACGCCGGAGAGCTCCTTGCCTTGCTCAACGGCAGGTGTGTATACTGTGGTGGCAGCTCAGTTGATACAATAAGTATGTTCTTTATTTAATATTTTAAGGTAAGGGAAACTAAAGTGTCTCACCGAGGATCATGCTTTTATTTTTTTAATGTATGATTCTCAACTACTTGTAAGTTAAAGTATAAGGGTAGAAACCTGTTTTAAACTGACACTAAAATGCAGAATTTAATTCAAAATTCCAGTGACAACAATGCATAGGATTGTGTTGACTATCAAATAAAAAGCTTTCAATTTACTCTCTAAATATGACTTTAAACAGGCTTTGTAAGACTGTTTCAGGTGAAACCCTGCATGTCACCTGGAAGTGCAAAGCAATGTTGACAACTACCACACTGATTGTCCCTGTAAGGCCTCTGGGAGGTGTGCAAAATAACATAGATGGAGTTTGTGAAACCTTTTAAGTCTGGATTGAATTGACCTTTGCCTGACTTGCAATATTGACAGTCACTTATAAAGGCCGTGTCTTAGTAAGTGACTTTGATATCCTAAAATATGTTCTGATGCTGCTTCAAAACAAAGTGAAACAATGCCTTACCTTTGGATTTGTCAATTTACTAAATTATATCCGTTAGTGCTCTTATAAATGTTTTGTTATTTTCTACTTTTCTTATTTTTTGCACCTTATACTGATCCAACTCACAAAAGAAGATACATATGCAACATTATATGTCCACATTCTTAATAGGAGAAGTGAAATTCTCACAAATCACACCTAGAGGCTTTTTCTGAGCTTTTGCAAAAATACACAATCTGCTACATATGAACTCATCTAAATACCATCTTGAACACATCCGTCTGTTTATTTTTAGCTTATTGATCCACACAGCCATGCAGTAAAAATCACAGAGTACATTTGTGCAGGCTGTCAATGCTGCAATGACATATTCCCAGTTTTGTTTGCCCATGACCCTCATGCACTCGTTTTGGAAGACAAATAGATTCACTTCCCTGAAGATGCAGCAGATATTCATGTGTAGCAATGGATGGATTTCAACCGATACCTACATCCAACACAGATTCATTTCTCTGTCTTTGTACTGTCAGCTGCAATGGAAAGCCACAGAAACACACAGATTTTCACTTTTTTATTTGTAATTTAAGTCATGTTTCCATGTACAAAAAGTTGTTTCTTAAAAATATATAATTTAAACAAATTTCAGCAATGGCACCTGGACTGTTTCAAATGACTTTGATGAGCGAACTTAAGATGGAGGGAGGGGACTACAAACAGAAGCAATTAACTTCTGTCTCGTAAGCTGTGTGATGAACAAGACTTTATCCCTGTGTAATTAGCGCTGTTTGTTAAGCTACAGAGTTGTCCCGCTGATTAACACCCTCATCTCTCTATTTGTTTCTTGCTCCATCTGTTCTTTTGGCCTTGAGGAGATGTCCGTTCAATTTTTTCCCTTCCAGACAACAGTATAGAGTATGGCATCAAGTGTATGTCAACCTTTTGATTGCGTGTCTCTTTTTTTTTTAATAGAGAGGAGTATTAAAATCCTGATGTGCAGAACAAAAATTACGAAATGACTGCTCATGTAGGATTTTTTTTTTTGTAGAAATTAGTTAATACAATTGCCAACAAAGCACAATTTTAGAAGCTATTTGATTCTGCTGGTTTCATTTTGAAAGCATTTATAATGGTATAGGTTCAAAAGAGAACATAAATAAATAAACTAATAAACTAGACAAAGAAAATATGATTCAAAACTAAACTTTTTGTTTTTGCTAATCTTCACAATTTTGAAAAAAAAAAAGAGAAATAAGAAATACATTTAAAAGAGACTCTGCTTGCTTTGAATGAGCCATTGATAACCATATAACAAAAACATTTCAAAACATGTAAGCTACAGGGTAAGAGAATTTGTTGCATCATTTTGATTGTTTTATTAAATAGATTGTACTGGTACTTGTGTATAAAACTTTTTTTTCATTGAAGGTTAGAGAACCGAAATTCAGGAGACCCAGAACAAGAAAGTTCTTAGCTGATTTAAACTTATAGAAATTACTAAAGTCCCCAGTTTTCTGAAATTATTTTATTTTTGTTGCCATGTTTTGTCACAATAAATAAAAGAATAGTGAAATAAAATGAAAGTACACTCTATCAAACCTGCAGATGAATTTTTTGAAGCAAATGTTATTTGACGCGCATGCTACAAGCATTTTGATATCACCTATAAGGCTGAGGGCTTGAATAGAATAAAATAGTTTATGTGTCTTTTGGCACTGAATCAGAATCCAAAGAAAAGCATTGTTTGGTGCAATTTAGGTTTTTGCAAAATGCTTAGCTAAACTGATAATACTTTGCTTACTATGCTCAAACAGCACTGGTAAAAAAATTTGGGGGGGAAAAAAATCAATTAGTACCTTCTTGTATTTTTGCAGGTTGAAGTCACACTCGGCAGTGCAGAACATTACAAGTAAATTGCAATGCTTTATTGTTATTATGCCGCAAGGACAATTACATGATAATTAACAGAAAAAAAGGTCGTTTTGGAGTAATTGTTGGTGATATAGTGTGTGCAGCAAGGAAGTGCACAATCAGCTCAAAGATCCAGGTCTTCTGCTGATGCTAGTTTCTAGTTGAAACATGTTTCCTGAGCTTGCAAACATGCCTCAAATTCACATAAGCTATGAGCAAAATACTGAGCTTGTAAGAGTCCATTGGAAGGCCCAAGCATAATGAAAAAAAAAATAAAACAAAAACATGACGTTTAAGATGATTTTATGGCAACATTTGAATTTATATTTTATTGTCACTCTGCAGCTGGAGGAGCTCATTACTGGACAGACACACAAGTAAAATGACATCAAATGCAATTTAGCATGAAAGTGGGGTGCATGTATTTATGTCTTCAGCCTTTTTGGTTTCAGTAAATCTTTAATAATTTCAAAGATAAGGGTGTATTGATTCATCTTAACAACAATTCGATCCATATCATAATTTGTGGTTGCTGATACAATTCATAGTCGATATTGGTTCATTTTGAATGATCCGATTCGATCCGATTTAGTGACTTAAAATCTCGCCAGGCCATCTTTAGCCACAGATTCAACCACTGTGACTCAGAGATAAATACCTGGTACTGAACAGTGCAGGAGAAGTTTTCTAAATTCCTTCTATTCCTTGCAAGATAATCAAGAGTAAATAAATATGTGTACAAAGAAACAAGTAAACAAGAATTAATGAAAAATCCAATTGCATTTTAGTTTCAAATGGTTCAGCCCACTGTTGTTTTTCCACATTAAAATAATCCAAAATGAACATTATTAGAACATTCTACCACACTGTATGGTCACATCTTTGCTAAATTCACATTGGACTGTGATGGCACTTGATCATATTTACACCTTAGTAAAGTAAACCTACCATGCCTCCATCCAAATGTTATTTTCCAATATTGATATGAGCAATTTATTTTATTTTGAAACCAATTTAATGGTATAGGTTGATTCAATTAATAACTTAATGCAGAGAGATCAGTCTGGTTGGAGTGTAGGGATTCAAATTGATGAATCAGTTAAGTTAATTAATCATTACAACCCTAGTCAAAGTTGTGTTTGTTTTTTCTGCTCCTGTTGAACCTGGATTGCATGTTGTGACCTTGTTCAAAGTGGCCTAATAGTTCTGTTACACTCAGCATCATTGGCGTTGTTCTTACACCACCGTCTTTATTTATTTAAAAAAAAAAAAAGTTTTAGGGATACCTTTTAAACTATGCAGTTAATCTTATTTTTGATTTCTAACAAAATTGATGATATCAATTATTTTTTTCCCACCATGGGCCAGCCTTTGTGTAGGTTTGTGTGACTGTCTGTTCACATTTCTCAGAGGAGCTGCATTCTTCTTATTTACTTTTTGCTACACAGTGGTGAAATGTTGCAGATGCTTCCTGATTCCTTTTAGTTCCCGCAAGAAAATTAAAGTGCTTGTGGCCCATAATCCAATTTTGCCTTCCCCACCCAACACTGGGAGAGAGTTTGTGGTGATTGCTTTAGGGAGCAGTGGCAGGGCAATATTAAAAATCTACCCATATTATTGTGATTGTGTGCGCCTCAGCTAAAGCCTCCTGACTCTGGGATGTGAGCGGGGCTTCTTAAGTGCTCTCCTGGCAGCTTTGTGTTGCTTATAAGACACCAGCTCAGGATACAATTCAATTAAGTTCTGAATATACCACAACAGGCTGTATCTACTTATTAATCTAAGGCGTGACTGTGTATTTATGTAAGTTCTTTTTGCTGTTACTTTAAAAATCAATCTTGACTAGTGTGAGCCAAGTTACTAGTAGCTTATTTCCAGTATCACTCCAAGAAAAATGGTTGTCTAAATATAACATTTACATACCGCTAGACACCAGTTTGAAGACTTACTGTCCCGCAATGAGAAGGAGAAATAATAAAAACAAGACTAAAAATTAGAAGACCTTTTGTTTATTACTGTTATTTATTAAGTTTAGCTGCCTCCCCAATGCTGCAGCGGCTCCCCTCTCTGCCCGCTAGCCAGCCTCCCGGGGTTAGCATAGCTGATCCTTCGACCTGATCGAGTCACTGAACACGTCACATGTCCAAGGATGAGTCACTGATTGGTTGATGTGATAATGCAACCTCGTTAAAGCTTAGGTATTTGAACTCTGTCGCACTGAGCTGCCCAAATCGCTCTGATCATGATGCTCAAATCCTGCTGCACGACGTCGCGTCTGTACCACTGACTTAACATTGAACCTGGCCGACTCTGCTGCGCAAATCGCGTTGAGTGTGAACGCAGCTTTAAGGCCAGTTTATACTGTACTGCACAACGATAAGCCATCACATCAATCACATGGTCTTGTTCACACTAATGTTTGGATTTGCAAGAACTGCAATGAACTTCTGAGTGGCGTCTAAACATTTCAAGCAACACAATTGTCTCCTGCGTTTATTTTAGACATGAACAACATCCTGCTCATACACTTGCTGCATCTGTGAATGCATTGAAGCAGAGAGGTGTGGTGTTTGTCCACCAAGCAGAAGAAGGATTACAGAGGAGAAAAAAAAAACAAAGAGATGAATTGCATTCTCTAGTCTAGTGCAAAATATGAGATATATCTTTATGGGATATGAGATCTTTCCAGATCTTTTTTGTGTGTCTGTGTGTCTCTGTGTGAAGTCTGGTATTTCCCAACTGCTTTAGTTAAGTTTTCATTATCTTCAGTGTGAAAAATACATTTTTATGGACAAAGTGGCTCTGTAGTCACATACTCTAGTCGCTTTAAATAAATTCAGGTTAAATGACACGAATTGTACACGATTGCAATACTGGCATAAAATTCCAGTCGCAGGTGACTCCACCAGCAGGTGTCACATTCTGCAGCGACAAGGGCGATTCTTCTCCCATGGCTTTGCGACCACTGCGATGCAAGCGATTATAAATCAAATTGAAGTATTAACCAGCCTTTAGGCTTTTATATGTTTGGGGCTGCTAAGGGGTTGCTTTGCCAAATCTTGCAGTTGATATTGCAACCCCAAGCTACCGCTTGCACCGTCCCTGACCCAGACCTGCAAACCACACTGCCGTGCAACAAAATGGTTTGCATTCACTTTACTTATTTCAGAAAAAAACAAACTGGAGGTTAAAGTTGGAGCTATTGCCAGTAGTCATAGAAGAAAAGCATTGTAAACGTCATATTCAGCCAGCTGCTGAACCTCTGTCAAAACATGCTAACGTGGCTCCTGATCAAAATCTACAGCAGCAACTGTGCCCAAAGGCAAACATCAAACAAATTCAACATCATAAGCAGTGGTACTCTCCTTTTGACTAAAAATACATCTTTCTACCTGAACTACTGTTGAAAATCAAGCAGTAATAGTTTAAGGCTCTCTTGTTTTGCCATGACAGTACAATCAAATCAGCTAGGAAAATAAATCAGAGCATTTTGGCTGACAAGCAATATGGGGAATGTTCTGTGTACAGGCAGAATAAAATAAACTTCACAATGGTAACTTTGAATAAAGCAATAATACAACTGTATCAGGATCATGTAGGGAATGACAATTGGGTAGACGTGGGGGACAACAAGTTGTTGGTGCATCACTGAGGCAGAAAAACATACAAATGCCTCCATGATCACTTTGAAGTCACCAAACAACCCAGTTTAAGGTAATCGACGGTGGGAGTAATGTGGAACAGCAGCAGAAAACACACTTGTACACCAAAAAAAGCACACAGATTACTTTTTAAGTTGTCTCAATCTCTATTGCACTCATCAGAAGTCTAGTTTGACTTCCAGGTTCATTGCTTTATTCAAACTTTAAATAGAAAAAAGAAATAGAAGAAAACTAAAAATGAGATTGGGAGATACAAAACAATACAAATTATAACTAATATAAATCGAGTTACAGCAGCCTTTTTTCTGCCACAAAATAATTAACACAAATATATAATACAGGTAGATTGTCTAGTTTTCTCAACCCTTAAATAGTAGCACAACAAACAACCCAAAAATAAACCAAACGTAAAAGAAGAGTGACAAAGAAAGTATCTGACATTACACACAGGCATGGTATACTCTGAGGACACTAATCAACAAAAGGTGATGAAGGTGTATTGATTGTGGACTAAAAGCAAGTGTGAACATGGATGAGGTGGGAGCGGAGACGGAAAGCCAAACAGCTTGATGGGAAAAGAATTACAAGAGTCAACAAACCAAACATGAATTAAAAAAAAAAACATGGATCCTTACAGCATCAGTTGGTTATATTTTTTAAATCTTTATCTAGCAGTTGTTTTTATTCAAAGCGACTTATAGAGTAATACTGGAGGTAGTGCCAGAGAAAGTATACCATGTTAGAAATGATCCTATTTGGGACATGTCTTGAAAACACTATCCCAGTTGATCATCTATGCGGAGCATGGAATACAAATAATATACAATTTCCTTTTTTATTTATGAAAGAGCCAAACTTGATCTCATCATCAACGGATATAATACTATTCCTGAGCCAATAAACAGCTTGACCTTGAAGAATAAAAAAATCTGTTAGGTTTTACTTCAAATGACCAAGCCTGAGTTCTCATAAATAACCATGCTGACAGTGTATGTAAAGTCATTCACAGATTCATTGTCAAAGGAGGAGGGCATTTCTTTGTCTGGGTCTAACTTTGGATTCTCTTGGCTGACTCATGAATGTGTACAAATTTGCACTGAACACTCCAGAGGGATTATGTCATGTACATTTTTATATGAAGTGACGTCAACACTTAGCTATCGGTTTTAACATAAAACACTTTTGTTTATGAAAGAAAAAGTTCTTTTTATCAATAATTTATTTATACTTTAAACAACATTCTGCCTTCAAAGGCAGGTACGTCCAAAGTCTGGCTTGCTGGCCAAATGGAGCCTGCATTTAAATATCCAATGACCCTCAGGTTTCTTTCATGAAAATCAATAATATGCAGCTTCAGCACTTTCTAAAGATTTTATGTACAATTTCTTGTTTGTGGTTGGCAAAATAACCATTTCATATTCACCATGAAGAGGCACAACCAGACAAGACATGCTATCTACGACAAATTAACTGGGAATAAACGGTGTGAAAAATGAATTCTTGCTGTTGGTAGTTTTGATGACTGTGCCAATGATTGAGCAAAGCACAGGAGAGATTATTTATTTGCTGTTTTTGATAAATGAGATTAATATGCACTTGGGAAAGACATTTTAGCTAGTGATGGAAATATATAGAAGTTTTTGCACCATTATTTGTGGTAAAAAATAGTTCAAAAGCTTCAGTCTTTTCTTCTGTTTTTTTTTTTTTTTATTTTTATTATTTGCTCTGCACGTAAACTAGCACTTAGTCATTCATGTGTCATGCGTTTGTGGAGAAAAAAAACAAGATATAAAAAAAGAACCATTCTGCCTTTCAACAGTTTTTAATCCGAAATTACATAAAATGCTTTGGCATGACTGAGCACCAAATTGTCTACAAGCTCTGCACTTTTGCATTCAGTACAGGAACTCTTTTGGGAGAAAGGTATTACAAAGACTGTTAGGCATACTCAATGTTAATCCCAATTGTATGGAAGACTGATTCCTTTGTGTTGACACAGAGAAATACTCTCTCTACTTAATAATGACATATTTTCTCCTAATCTCTGCAGCCTGACGTAACTACACTGTCACAGCACGATTGTTGTAATAGACAATGTGGACACCGTTCTGTAGAATTTTGTTAGCTGCTGACAAGAATGACTGCTCCGCCAATGGTTTGCATATAAAACTCATGTTTGGGTTTCTAACGTCGTTGCACAAAAGGAACCTGAAGAAAAGGCTACCCTTCAATCAAACTGATTCACACTTGAGTGGATACATTTTCGCATGCAATGGTTGAACTTTGAAACCCACTGACATTAGTAATGAATGTCTTTCCCCCCTTCGTGATGCTATACCTGGCCTCTTTTGCAACTGTGGTTTGTAAATGTTTAGCCTTGAGTTTGTGTAGCCTTTGGTTTTGTTTGTCTGCATGTAAAGTTTAGCTCAGACTCAGCTGTTACAAAACATGTATGCATACAACTCTACTTTTAATCATATTCTGCAAGGAAAAAAGCAACAATAAACATAAAGGTTTATATTAAAACACTTAGCGTTTTAAAAGAATTGCTTCTTCCAAATTACACAAACTGCTGGTTAAACTTTCTCAATTCCTGCTTGCTGTTTCTGAATGTTGTCTTTGTAAATGTTCACTTTTACAACCTAATTAGGTGTGTGTGTGTGTGTGTGTGTGTGTGTTTTTTTTTTTTTTTGTCCAGGTATGAGATCCGGGATCCACATTTGGTCGAGGAAAATGTCCTTCAGGTCCTGAAGGAAAGGGCAGACTTTGAAAGCTATAAGCCACGCTCCTTCAACATGCGTGAATTCTATGACCGAACAGGCCACGACATCAAGGACATGCTGCTTTCCTGCTCCTATAGAGGCACTGAATGTAGTGCCGAAAACTTCAAAGTGGTGAGTCACACAAGTCAATAGTTACATTTCCTCTGCAAGGCCAGCTGAGGCCTTGGCAGGGTAGGGGTCGTGTGCATTTGATTGCAACAAGGGGATTTGTGTTGCAACAGCTTTTATCCTTTCTTGGTTTTTGTACTACCTATTTTTAAGGTAGACATTTGCAAAAGAAAAACATCATATAGGAAAGTAAAAAGTTTTTATTTTCTGTCAGTTCAGTAAGTTTCCCCTGGGGGCTGAGTAGAAAACCTCTCCGTGTGCATGCACTGACTGGAGAAGAAAGAGTAGAAATATAGTGCGCTGTGGAGTTCGGTGTGACCGACTGACTGTCTCTCAGCTGTGGTGCAACATTCATTAATAGTTTAATGACTTTAAGTTGAAGTCATTGTCATTAAACTTAAAGGAATTGTAACAAAAGAAAGACTGTTTTCTCTGACTACATGTTTCCATTGCTACATAACAGATTTTGATCTTGTGTCAGCTCAGGAAGTTTGCTTTTAGTTTGTTGGAAAGGTTGCTAATGTTGTATTAGTTCATTTAACTTTGACCAAAATATTCTGATTGCTACTTTTACACTAACGTAGATAACTGTTGACTATTAACTATTGATAACGTTACAGAGCAGTAATAATGTATGATTTTAAAGACACATGTTTTTTCCGTATTTCTCAGCTTGGAGGTATAACGGTGGGATAGGGAGAAGCTCTAGGGGAAGAAACTTAGATTGCATCCACTATCACTCAGATTTTGAATTCAACCCCCACCCTCATCCTCTTTTTTATGCAATAGCTCCCTCAGACATCATGGTACAATTTATCTCTGAATTGTTTTTATGTGGATTCTGAAAAGCATTTTTCATAAAATTAAAGAAAAGCCAGATGTTAAATCTAAGGTAACTGTACTTATTATCATCTGTTAAAACGTCAGTAAATTAAAACATTTTTCTTCACCTCTCTCTCTTAAAAAAGCAGTCATAGCGAGTCTTTTTCTTGCTCCAATAAAAGTTATTTTAATAATTATTAAAAGCATTAAAATATGCAAAGCCTAAAGTAGCAGAAGATATATTTTCTGCACCTCTTTAACAAACAATCTAACAAAAAAAAACTAGAGAAGGAGTGTCTTTTGATGAACTGTTAGTTCCTCCCATTTTTCACAGCCCAACAGTCCACATCATTGACAGGAATACACATTGTTATTTATTTCATCTTGGAATGAGACATTTCATGTATATTTTAATACTGCTTTTTTAAGATACTTTTTAATTTATATTTTAAAATTATTCCACATAATTACTTTTATAATTCACTGTAATAAATCCACCTATTTTCTAAACATGATTGTGCCTGCATGGGGGTCACAGGAGCCTGGCCAACAGCTGTAAAGCAAAGCCAGGCTGGACCTTGGACAGTTCATGGCAGTCTACCACAGGGCCACACAGAGACAAACAACTCCACAAGCTCACATTCACACTTAAGAGACAACGAGGAGTCACTAATTATTCAATGAATGATGTTTTTGGACTATTGGAGGAAAAAACCACAAATGCACAAGGAGAACATGCAAACTCCACCAAGAAAGGATGGATTTAGCCGTGATACAAGAGTGCTAACCACAACACCATTTTTTGTTTGTTTGTTTTGTTATAAATTGTGGTTTTACTACTATACATGTCAGTTTTTTTCATTTGTAGACCGTCTGTGTAAATAAATAAAGTAGCTTTCTATTCCTTATTTGGTTTATATCGTTTTAAAGAAACAGAATGGTAAAGGTCAAAAGAGTAAACCCTTGAAGCACTTCATCAGATTGTTTTTCTGCTCTAAAACGTGAATTTCTTTAATACTATTTTAGCATTATTATATAACTATAATTGTATTATTCATGTGTTTTTTAACCACTAAATACTACAACATTTGTTTTTTTTTTTTTGCCCTGTAACGAAGCTGTTTATACATTTTTCTGTTAAGCCTTAATTTGTTTTGGGTTTAGCTGTCATTGTTCCAAAAAAAAAAAATTATAAAAAAATCTGGAAATGCTTTTTGGACTTTAATTTGTAAACCAACTAAATAAAAAAAGAAAAAAGAAAAACAAAATTGCAGTTAAATATTTTAGACAAAAAAGACAGAATAACACATGTAACACACGTATGCATTTCTGAAAAGATTGAAGTCTTTTGGGTGATGTGATGATGATTAATCTGTAATAATAAATTCCTAATGATTTGGGAACTTGAAACAAATTAAATATCAATTAGTCTACTAATATCACTGTTCTGGCCCAGGCTTTCATCCCATCCTTCATTTGTCCACAAAGATGGAGCCTTTCGTAATGGCGATAATGTCCCCATCAACCCTCCTTTGCTACAACACCATGAAGTGCAGTTCTAGCCACATAGAGTGCTGCACCTTCAATGTGCTGATATGTCCACATTTCCTGTTGGTAGAGGTGTTCGTGTCAGATGGTGCATCGCAGTGCTCCACTGTATTAGCGCAGCAGAGGACCTGGCTGGAACAGCTCAGCAGAGAGCACTAATGATGTGGAAAGAGTCTTTACTGCAATGGAAAAGGGGATGAAATAATGCATGATGAGTACTTCCATGAACCTGTAAAACCTTCAACATGGAGGCAGTAAAACTGTGATTAGCATTCAGCAGTATGCCTTTCTGGACACAAAAGAGAGGTCACCAATGCCTTTAGGATCACACTACCTATATGACAGTACATCACTTTTACCTGTGAGGTATAAAGCTGTGAGACTGCAGTACTAAAATAATGTTAATTTATAATCAGTTTTTTTTATTGCTGTAATCTTATAAATTATGGATATTTTGCAGTGTCAGAGCTGATTTTTAGACACTTTTGTTCATTAAGTCATTCTTTCAACACTTTTAAAATCTGATAAGCATATAGTCCTAATATGAAAAAGATTTTTAAAAAAGGGACTAGACAAACTTACACAAAATAAAGTCTTTTGGTCTGTGAAGTCTAACAGGAAATTTGGTTCAGTAACTGAAAAAAATGAGTCAGAAAAGTGTTGACTGACTACAAGCATGAAGACGAAAAATAGGAATGTTTGTGTCATCTTTTTAATCTGTAAAAACATTGAGTCTTTGAAAGATCCCAAATTGTGTAGTCTGGTGTTCTACACACATGTCTAAACATGCAAGACTAAATTATTACCAAAAATTCATCAGTTATTTCATACACTACTTTGATACAAAAAAGTAATATGTTCATGTAATATGTTACTTTTGTAAAAAGTTACTCCCAGCTCTAGCTAAGATATACAATACAGCATAAAGAAACATTTGCTGTTCATTAGTCTCAGTGCACAAATGCAGAGCCCTCTGCAAACA
Organism: Oryzias celebensis; assembly: GCA_014656515.1. Classification (NCBI taxonomy): domain Eukaryota; kingdom Metazoa; phylum Chordata; class Actinopteri; order Beloniformes; family Adrianichthyidae; genus Oryzias; species Oryzias celebensis. The sequence continues at coordinate 17,217,560 of BNCR01000005.1, forward strand.
GTCTGTTCACCTGCAGATGTTTTCCAAAAACAGGCACGCACAAAACTTTATAGGACTCACAGCTAAAGCTTAACTTCTTGGCAGAAAGGGTTCAAGAAAAAGACAAAAAACATCACCAGAGAATTAAAAAAAGAAAGGAATGGAGAGAGAGAGGAAGGCAGATAAATGGAGACTGAGGCCCAGGTAACAACAAAAGACCTTGAAATGAAACTGAACGTAAATGATCAAGTACTGCAGCGAGGTACAAAGGAACAAAAGAACAGCTGCCACAATAGTAGCACCCAAAGAAGGACTATCAGTAGACAGCCAGCCATGTGCTTGTTTACCCTCCCACAGACTGCAAGGCTACACCGTGTCGCCTGTTTCCAAATGCCCATTTGTTTCCCGGAACACAGTGAGTTTTGCCTGCTCAACAGGTATCTCAACACTTTTCTCCTTTATGTCAGCTTCGCAACAATTAAAAGCTGGGAAAGTAAATGGTTTGAAATGATGGAGGCTGTAGTGCAACTAATGCAGCATTTTAGGTTGCAGTGAAAAGGATTTGGGAATCTCTAGCCTCATACACATGTTTTACTGTGGCTATTGCATGCACATTTTCTCTGCATAGAACTCCTAAATTGTTTGTTTGCCACCAGAGTTTTTTTCCTCAGATAGCAATAGAGATGTCTGATTAAAATGCAGCCGACTTGGACGCGTTTTAGAAAAACCTTCTCCTTTCTAACTTTTGATATAAGTTAGGATACGGCTTTAGTGATTCATTAAGGAAAAAACAAAAGTCATTTTATTCATCTTTCAATCTAGGAGAAGAGTTAAGAGTTTAAATTTATACCTCAACATTTTTAACATTTTTACCCCGTGCTGTGTTCACGTTAAGTCTGAAATTCTGTCATTGTGTAAACTAGGAGAGTCTTGTTGCTGAGTCATATGTTTACAACTAAGGGTTAAGAGCCACGTGATTTCTGAGCATAAGCACTGACAGAGTCTAATTGAATTATTTAAGCAGTAAAATTTGATTGCTGCAGAGTCTATGAGTTCTTCAAAGCAAACTTATTTGTGGTACATACTGTAATATCTTTGAAAAATCTTAAATCTTGTGTTCCTAACCAACCTTTTCTGGGAAGCACTAGACCTTTTGAACATTTTTTTTTTATTTTACTTCATTATAATTGACTTTTTATCTGTCAGCTGTAAAAGCTAGTGACTTTGCTGTCATCTTTTGGCAGGGTAAGTCTCACCAAAATCCATGTAGGAGGTATATCAATCACTTTGCTATTACAGCAAAACTCAAAGACATGGATCGATGAGTTGTTGCTGAGTTATGGATAGATTCTTTAAATTCTCCTTTAGTGTGACAGTGCAAATGGTCCAAGCCGAAAATGCATTGTTTGTTTTGCTTTCTTTTTTTTATTTTGGTATGTAATCAATTTGTTAATTTGTGTGATTTACTTTGCATATTTGAATTTGTCTGTCCAACATTTAAACATTTATAGTTGTTATGTAAACATGTAGTTGTAGAGTTAGATATACAGTACTAATTCTTCCTTAACAGTTCTAGCACATCACCTGTCAATCCTGGGAGAGGATCCCATCTTCATTTGGGAATGCCTGAGGTTTCTTATTTTTTTCCTCAAGATAGTTTTTTTTTATGAGTTTTTTCTTACCAAGTAGGAGGGTCTATAGACAGGGATGCCAGTTTAGCTATATCTGTTTACTTTAGCTTAGCAACCAGCTATTGTTTATATTTTGCTGATTGACTTTATGTTCTTTCCATAAATACAGATGTGAAGCCCATTGAGACAGCTATGGTTGTGCCATTAGGCTATGTAAATTTAAACAGAATTGAATTTAAACATATTTATATGGACATGTTTTTAATTGACTAAATGAGAAGATGCCAAATAAAATTGATCTCTTGGTTTAACTTCTCAGTTAGTGTGAATTTCAGTTATTCAAACTTGGGCTAGAATTATTTTTGCGCCTAAATTATTTGCTGTCTTTGGAAATATAAGGAAGAATGGATTATTGCCGTATAGAATCATCAAATTTTATTCCACTTTTATTTATGTCAAGTGACTCCAACGTTGGGAGAAAGCAAATTAATCTAATGGTAATTACTTTTTTGTCACTGTTGTTATGGTGTATTTTTTACTGGCTTTTGTGGGTTTTATTGCTGACCACATTGCAACATTCACCCTGTTGATAAAGAGTTCACTTGTCAAAGAAGTTCTTGGTCGTCCTGAAATACTACTGAACCGTGAATCGTCCAATCTGAGCTGTCTAACAAGCCTGTTTTGTTCCCTCTGCTGCTTGTATTTCTGACAAAAACAAAATGGGAACCAAAGTGAAGAGTAACTCATTACGTTTATCTGTCACTGTTGCTTTCAGTTGTCATAGAAAGACTGTCAAACTTCGGTGTAGCTTCCTGTTGGTCTCTATAGATGTACATTTTTGCAAGAAGTTTGGAGGAACTCGAGACAGATGCTTTGAAGTGAAAAAAGACAGTTTCCAAATATTTGTGCCTAATACTTTTACAGTGATGTAAGAAAATGTTTACTTTAAATCACATTTTGACTTGATCTGATTCAGTTTGTTTTTTACTGAATCAAATATAAAGCCATCTTTTGTTTTAACTTGTCCTGTCCACCAGCTGAGAACAAACAGATAAGAGCTGAAGCCCCCTGTGGAGGACAGATTTTAATCGTACAACAGGGGGTTTTGAATCTTCTGACACGCAAGGTGTATCTTTTTATGATGTCTTTTTATATTTGAGGCTAAACTTATACACAATACGACAGCACACACACCCATACTTATGCAAACAAACCAACACGTGAAGCATTTCCTTCTGTTACGCATATTTGTGCAAAGGTGAGCTGACATCACTGCTCAGGTGAGTGTTTGTGTTCTACTGAAAAAGAAGGAGAGTGCCAGATCACCCCCACAGATCCCCGCTGAAGCAGCAGCGCCAGCCACACACACACAGACACACACCCACGCACACCCCCCCACACACACACACACACACACCCGCCTGCCGGGCAATCACATCAGCTACCCAAACCAGGACCTGCTGGACCCCCAATGCCAGAGAGCAGGGGGGCACAGGAGCATGGAGAGTGCAAGCCCCAGCCCAGTCAGAAGTATAGCCCTCCCGCCACACCGGGGGGGCCTAGCACAGGGCCCCAACCCTGGAGAGCCCACTCCAGACCCAGACAACCATCTCACAACTTTCTGAATTCTGAGCAGCCCCCCGCAATAAGTCATTCAAAACCACGGGATGGACGAGAGCTTGTATTGTTTAAAGTTGATTCGCAAAAAGGGAGCATTTGGGTCATGTGATGATGTCATGGCTTCTGGGGACCGCCTGCAGCGTAGCTAGACCATTGATAATGTATATACATGTAAACAGATGCATGAGAGAAGCCTGTTCAGCGGGATTTTTAAATCGATAAAAATGTTTCAATTGCAGTTTTGCAAAATTTGTCCATTTCGATATGCCACAAAAACCACCTCCTTCAAGCACAAAAACATTTTTTCCGATAAATGCAAGTTTTTTTGAAATTGTTCTGTTTCCATTAAGCAAATTTATTATCACAAATCCAATGTTTCAGAGGTAATGGAAACATGACTACTTGATTTTGTCCATAGAGCAACATCGAAAGGTTTGCTTCCTTTCCTTTTGTCAATTAATTTGATTCACATATCAGTGTTCACCTTTTTCCATCTTTTGAGACTGGTGCCATTTTTCTTTTAATGTTTTGCTGTGTATCTGCTAAATCTAAAGTCAACATTAAATAACTGGCTATTTTCTCTGAATCTATAACTCTGATCATGAACAAGTGGTTTCAATTCAAACCTTATTTCTAACTATTTGTGATTGGTTCAACAATGTCAGCGCCAGGTGCAAACTACCCCTGAAGTAGACCTGCCAGCAAAGCATGCCCGCTGCATGTAAAACAGCCAAATATGAACTTGCTGTGCTGCATGCTCTGAGTCAAAATCTCAGTTTTTAACCTTGTTATTGCACAAGCTCTGTGTAGTTCATATTTAGCCAACACAAAGTGATTATTCACTTAGCACTGGCAGGTGGCAAACTGCTTTATTAGTCAGCTAATTATCATCCAAAGTCGTCTTGGCTTGTTTTTGTCTCCCTTTTGTTTTCCATCATGTTTGTAATTTAGTGATGTCCTAAAGAATTTGTGCCAATCTGCTTTGGCACATTACACCTGTCAAATTTGTTTTTCCATTATCCGGTTTAAAGTGGTTGAAAGATAACATGATTTACAGTTTTGCCATTTAAAGTTGACTGACAAAATCTGCAGCTGATTAACAATTCTCAGAATACATGCTGTTTCCTGGAACTGAGCGGTGTTGCTTTTGTCTTAACGGTATCATTGAATTTAACACTTGAGAGGGTGAATGACAGACAGGTCACAGAGATGCTTCTACATTCCACAGATGACAGGATACAGCTTTCATCTTGTGCTCTAGTGTCAGGGGACAGACAGAGTGTAGGGGGGAAAAAAACAGATGGAACACCTCTGAGTCCCATCGGGATAATGTGTTTTTGATTTTTATCTCACAGCCAGTATCTTGATCATTTTTTTTCCTATTTTCTTGGGAAAATCCTTTATCTTGAAATCATTCAAGAACTTCTTTTTTTCCTGTTTGTTTCAATACAAAAATATGGAGTTTCAATTCTCTTTACTATATCAAATGGAAAAACATCCCTGAATAACATTATCGAAATGATCGTTTTTAAAAAAGAGTTCGTTAATTTCCACGAAACTCTCCATTGAAGTCATTGAAGTTCTTACGCTCGTGACAGAATAAAGCATTCTGGATCTGATAGGTTTTCTTCTGTTACTCTTTGTGGAATACATCTGTGATTTTCTCATAGAGAAATATTATGAAGATAAACTTTTGATGTGCTTGCAGCTCCAGAATTCGCATGCTGCCCCAGTTCGTCAGCAAGTCAGTCAGTCAACTAGAGTTGTCGACTGAATTAATAAAATATGCTTTTTTTCTGATGGGAATACACACTTGTCACTCATGGCTCAGGCAGCCTCCTTGTGGCCTTGTTATCATCTGTGCTTCCACCAAGACCTGGAGGCAACAGCTCAACTATTGTTTATTCTGTTTATTTTCATTGTTTGGATTTACAGTTTTAGACATGCAATTTAGTGAAAATGGGGCTTGGGTAAAAAAGCAAGTTTCAGGAAGAAAAAGTGAAGATTCCACATTAAGTCAAATGATGTAACAATTTGAAAACAGGCAATTTCTGACACAGTTTTAAGTAATGCATAAAAAAGTGAATTTATTTTTAAAACAGAGTTCTTTGTCAGCTAATTTTCTGACATTACAATGCATGAAATCATTTAAAAGGATAGTTCAAAAAAGCTTCCAATATGAATTGACCGTATTTATGTTATTCTTGAGATTCAGCTTTTATAAATATTGAGCATTTAGCTCAGGACTCCTGAAAGTGTGCTACAGTTTTGTTATGAACATCATTCAGGTAAATATGTTAATGCATATTAGTTCTTTAGTTTGTTTCTAAATGGATTGACAAACAAAAACTAGTGAATGGCAGAACATAACCCAAAAATTAATAGGACAATTGTATGGTCACATGATCAATTTGGTTTGTGTTGGGCTAAATTTAACCCGGTTTTTCAGCTTCTGGGTTTTGGCTATAGTAAGAATATTTATTTCTAAACCCAGACCTTCCAAAAATGAGCAAACTTGTGAGAAAAGCAAGTTTTACAGTTGTTGGTGCTCACACATTAAAGGTTAGATATCAGGTCACAAATCGGTCAAAAGACCACACCTCTGGTAGTGCACAGTTTTAAAATGTGAAATTATGCAATACATCAAAACTAACTTATCATTCTCATACAATTCCAACCTTATTGAGGTAAATCTGGACAGACTTGCTCCGATAGATACTTTAAGAACTAAATCAGACATTTTTTATTGTTAGACCACCATTTAATCCAGATGCCTCTGAGCTGCCCCATCGTCTGGTATGATGCTGAAATTTAAACACACTTTTTTTCCAATAACTTTAAATCAAAATCATTCCGAGTGACTGCACTGGTTTCAGAGCTTTACAGAATGCTGTTAACAGCTTTTGGACCAGATTGTTCTGAAAGCTTTTGTGCTGCGGTGCTTTTTCCTATATATTAATCTGATTGTTGCATGTAAATTTAGCACCACTTTTTTCCCCCTTAACAATTCTAGCTAACTGATTAAAGACAAAATTTTTCTGTAACATTTCCCTCTGTCAAGAAAAGAAATGTCATTATCTTTTCTTTTTAACAGCAGCATAGGGGTGGGGAGTGAGAAACTAAAAGCACCAGAAATCACTTAGAGACTGCTGACTGTACACTTCACACTAGTCAAACTCACTGCACACAAGCCACAGAGGTGCAGCATATTCATGCGGTTCACTTAATTTATGCTTCTATTCAGTATTAAGTATTTGCAGGCATGTGGTTATGCATGTATCCTGCTGCATGCACACAAACAGGCCACATTTGGTTAAAAGTTCAAGATTTAATATCAAGCCTGCTTCTGCTGACCTGCAACTTTGTTGGTTAAATCTCCCTAGCAAAGTTCAAACTCGTTTTATCTCTTAAGAGGCTGAGCAGTTATCAAAAAAAAGTTGCCAGTTTGTAATTTACTAATCCAGAGCAAGTTTGCTTCAAGTGCACTTTTCCCTCTGCTGTACGCATTAGAGTATATGCAAGCCTAACTATGTAATATTTTCTGAGTCGTATTTCTTATTTACAGGAAAAATGATTTTTTTTAAATGTAATGTGGTTATTGTAGCTTCTGCAGCCTTTCTTTTTTTTAATAAGGGAAAGAATTTTTGTTCTAATGCCAAACTGACTGAGTGACTGCACCAACGCAAGGCTACAAATCATTCCACAGCAAGTGACAGCGCAGGTTTACTCAGCAGAGTTACTGCTACAGTACCCTGACAGTGACACCAAGGTTATCTTCCGATTTACTCAAGAAGCAGACATCTGGGAAGATAAGTATTGAGAATAGTGCTTTTTGATTGAGAAAAGGGGGTTTTATTGTAGTCATTATGAGCAAATGTGCTAAAAAAACATGAAGGAATTAGAGTCTTTTCAATTTGCCTTCATCCTTGCCTTTTCCTGGCTATACTACATGTTTACTACACTAAACAGTGTCACCAATGGGGGACCTTTTGGTGTGGAGTTTGCATGTTCTCCCTGTGCATGTGTGGGTTTTCTCCGGCTTCCTCCCATCGTCCAGAAACATTCTTCATAGGTTAATTGGTTACTCTAAATTGTCCCTAGGTGTGGATGTGAGTGTGTGTGTTGGTGTGTGATTGTGGCCCCTGTGACAGGCTGGCGACCTGTCCAGGGGTGTCCCCTTCACCCATGAGTAGCTGGGTTAGGCTCCAGCAGCCCCGTGACCCTAAAAGGGATGAAACGGTTTAGAAAAAATGAATGAATGACAAAAAAGCATTTACCAAATACAACATTTCTCTAAAAAAAAAAGGTTGTCAAAAACATTTAAAAATCTATATTACAGCAGTTAAAAAGTAAATTATAGTCAGTACTATGCTACTATTAGAACAAGATTAAAATGGAGCTGAGCTTTTGCAACTTATCTATATTTCAATTGTCCTTTTTTGTGTCTTGTGCCTTGGCCTCACTGTCCTTTCCTTTAGCCCCGACACGTAGACAGACTTTGTTCTGGTTCAAAGCTTGGTTTAGCCGCGCAGCAGAGCTTCACTTGATGTGCCAAAGAAAGAAAAACCCTTCACTTAGCACTGCTGTGCATGACTTCATCCAGCAGATTATGCTCAACCAACTGCAGACTGAGAGCAAGAGCTGATCCCCCTTTTCCAATGTGAGCACGTTCAGTCTGGAATGTGGCTCATAATCTGTTGACTTGCATTACATTTTTTTGAACTGATCAATAACTAATTAACAAGCTCAGAATACCACAAATACAACTTGTGTTATATGTGTTTAAACTTTGAAGGTAGAGTAGCTAAACTGGGTAAAATAAAAATGTACTCTGAGTTACTGAATACATTAATCTTAGGCGCTGTGACCTCAATCAAGAAGTCATTCCACTATCCATAAATATTGATGTTATATTTATGTCATCAGCCACCCTAAAAGTGCATGCTTGAATAGACTTTAGTGCGGGGGTTTGAATATACATGATGTCTGCACTGATATGCCTGATTACAGATATGTATACGATAGCTGCTCTCAGCAGGAGAGCAACAGATCAGTGCACTCTAACCTGAAGTGCACCTCAGATTTTCTAAAAGAGGAAGGATGGCACATATTTCTGCAGGAATCAGAAGAGCAGCAGTAAACAGCTATTACTATGCACCGTCACAGTCTTGACCAGCATTACAATTACTCCCCCCCTTAAAATGGCCCAAGTGGATCTGCATGCCCATCAGTGTCAAACATTAAAACGTGGGATGCCAGAAATTGCTTTTTTTTATTTTGTCTTTTCAATTTTGCATTTGAACAGGTCTTAATGAATCATTTGGGTAATGGGGCGGAGAGTCATGAGGCAGCAGGAAACAAACGGCAAACACAACAACTGGCAGCGTGTCCACTTTATCATCAACCTGCCCTTGCCTGTCACTGGTATTAGGTTTCATTTCCTGGCATTACTCACTAAACTTTTTTCATCTCGTTTTTTCTTACATCAATATTTCCAATGGGTGATGATGGGGATGCAATGTTCCCATTGAACTTTTTTGGAAAGGAAATTTCGGCAAGATTAAGTCTACATCAGATGATTCTCTTTTTCGTTTGAATGTTGAAAACTGCACAGAAACTCATTGGTAGCTTGTGAAACAAATTATATTTAAAATTCTTAAAGATCCACTTCTATGGAAATTGTGTTTTTGTTGTTCTTTATATTTTTTTTTTCATAATGGTGGACAATATATACGTATATAAAGAAAATAAAAATAAAAATTGCATTTCTGATTATTTCTTTATTAAAATTATTGTAATTAGGAGCAATAACTTTGGAAAGTGTGTGACAGTAACAGAGGTGCTTCAATCAGCAAGTCACAAGATCCCTGCTCCACTCCATCTTGAAGCATCCAATTGTCGAGGACTAGATCCATGTATGTTATCTTTATTGTTCAAGCTAACATAAAAACTGTACAGCTGGATAGTGCCGATATTGGTCACCATTTTTGTTGCACCGGTTATGTTAGGTTGGTTTTGTGAGGGCTGTAAGCCAGCGGAGAGTGGGTAAACCAATGGATGGTGGGAAATGGGGTAAGCTTACTCCACTCTAGTAGTCTCACCCAGAACTCAGAGGTGTATTTTCTCATTAACGCTTGCCCCTCTGCAGAAATCCATCTTAGAAAACAACATATGTATGATTTTTTTTCCGTAGCTGCAGAATAATAATGAAAAGACCACTGAAAACACTTTGATGCACAGCTGAAGGAATTTCTGTAGATGCATGTTGTATTCACTTGCCTTAATAACCATCACTATTTAAATGTAGCCTGCTGCTTTATTGACCTGCATCTGAGGGCTTTGTGAAACCAAGCTACAGCAAAAGTTGGAAGTGAAAGCAAGAAAATTGACCGAGTGAGAAACTGATTTACCACTGACATGCCAGTTTTATTTGAAAGCATACTCATTTCTACTCAAGGGTCTGTGAGGAAGACACAAATTCAGAAGATTCTCAGTGAAAATTAGTAAAATATTGGTGGAGTCTGAGTGCAGAAAAAGAGAGGAGCAAAGGAAAGAAACAGACAAGCTGATGAATAAGATGATGAAAAGCTTATTTCATATGTATCAAGAATGTCGTCAGTGATGGAAAAATGTCATCACCCATTCATTCATTCAAAGCACACATTTGTTCCCCAAGTTTTTTTTTTCTTTTTTTTATTCCATACCTGTCGCATTTTTCAAAGTGTAAAAAAAAATACTTTTTGGAGCAAGAGTTTAAATTTTCTAAACCCAAATGCTTAATTTATTTTTTTCTCCGTGGAGAAGTACTTCTACCTATTGTAGGAACACACAAGCTAAGCGTTTGACTGGAGGCTTGTGCAAAAATAAACAATCTTGTGTTACTAAACACAGAATTACCTTTTCAAGGGAATCTCTTTTCTCTAAGGCAAATTCCTGTGTCCAGAAGCTCTAAGCAACTAATTTAATATTTAGTGTGGCAGTCATCTCCAACTCAAGCTTGCTAGCTGTTACCTTTGTCTGTTAAATAATAGTTATGAATTTATAATGGCTCACAAGTGTTAACGTCGACAGGTTTTGACACACACAATCCTCTGTAGAATAGTCACTCATAAAACATTTACTGGAGTCAAGACTTGATTTTCTTTCCTTGAGCTTCTGAATTCGTGAATCCCTTTCAGTCTGCCAAAAATACATTAACTGAGCTCTTTTCAGATACTTAAAATACTTGTGAGGCACAAAGTGTATGGCCCGTTTTAGATGATGATTTAATTTATTTGTCACACCTATGGTATGGAGGACCTCATCTCAAAATTCACCACCTGCAGGCATGTAGATGACGACCCAAAAATAACATTTCCTCTGGACTAAAGATACAACAAATGGAAGAAAAAAATAAACCCCAGAGAGACTGCAAACACACAAATCTACACAACACAAATTTAAATAGAAAACATATAAATTTATAAATGTATAACAAAAAGAAACTGGAAAAAATGACTAAAAAAGCAATATTTTATTGGTGTTTATTCTGATCATTTGCAAAAAACAAAACAAACTAGGATTTTCACAAAAAAACAACCTTACTAAAGCTAAAAACATTGAACTGGTGGTATAGGTAATACCACAAATCAATTTCCTTATTTGTTTTGTTTTTTTCCGTTCTGTTTGAGATTGATCTCTTTTTAAATGAACAAACTGAATTCATAATGCAAATTGGCAGCATTCAATTGAACCAAAATGTAATGTTAGTGTTATGTCTGCTTAGTTTAGGAAAAAATGTCCCATTAAGTCACATTCATGTGTCTCAGTAGGTCGATGGTGAAGATGAGGGTTTTGATATTGATATTTGGGGTGTAGACGAGAGCAATACATTGAAATATATATTAAATTGTTGGAAGAAAGCTGGCTTCTTTTGAATATATATCTTTAATGACTTTGTTTGTCTTTTAATCTGTCTTAGCTTTAACAAAACTGACTGAATGTTTGTCTGATCAGAATTGATAGGTCCTACAACGTTATAAACACTTTATTAACCTTTGTTTTGGTTTTTACTTAACAAGAAGTCTTCTTTTTTCAAAATCTAGAAACAAGTAGTTCCACCAAGCCATTCAAAAAGCGAATAAGCGAAAAAGCTTCCTCCTATTTTAATTACTTAAAATTGGATTGTAATACTTACGAATAATAGGGATTTTTTTCTTTTCTTTTTTTTTTTTTTTTTTTTTGCTATTTCTAATTCTGGTTTATGTACCTAAATATAGTCCATGTCAATTAGTTTAACAAAAAAAAAACAGTGTAATAGATGGAAAGACTCATTTTAGCTAAAGGAGAGTACAATCTTAATACAATCTTGCAATCTTATATCAAGTTTTTCTATTATCAGGAGTTTGGAGCAAAAATATTTTGGCTCATTATAATTTTCTTATTTTTAGATCCTCTCTATTTATGTAACAAAATCTCTCATTTGTGCTGATTATAAGAAAAACTTGGTGAGGTGTAGAGCAAAGAGAAGTTAAAACAATTTAAAACCTGATAAAAGGTTTAAAATATTTGCAAATATCATATAGTTTACAGTGTATAAGTAGGCTATATTTTGAATGACTTCTTAACCTTACTATCCTTGGACTTGACAAGAAGAAGTAAATATAATTTTTTATTGCATGTTCCACATTATTTTTTTTTAAGTTGCCAGAAGTGATTAATATAAATTTCCTATGTGCATCCCTCACTAAAGAGGACATGTGGTGGAGAGCATGGCACACAAGGGGGCTATTAACATGTTAGTGTTAGATCAACTATGGAGCACGAGGGAGAGAAACACAGTCGAATGTGCAACTTCAATACAACCAAATACATTCACTGGAAAAATGAGTTTCTCCTTCAAAACAAAAAACACACTGAAAATAGGCAATTAAGCAGGTCATCAAGTAGAAGCAAAACAAGACTGCAAATAAATGGAGCATTTAGGGTTTGACTAATTAGCACCACACCATAATGAGACAAACCACATGTTTCTTTTTTTCTGTAAAAACCCTGGCAACAGCAAGCATTAAGCTGCAACATAAAAAATTGGGCTCATACTGGTGTTTTTTTTGTTTAACTCTCCTTGACTATTGTTAATCATGACACGCAGGTAATCCAGAGCAAGAAATTGGAGTCATCCCTCCAAGTTACAGGCCTCTTTCTGTCTTCACAATTTATAGTCTCACATTTAACTGAAATAAACACATTTCCAATAGGTCAGTGCCAATCAAATGTGTGGTCTTTTTTTTTTTTTATTTGATGATATGACAGCTTGATCAATATGAATTAAACAAGAACTTATGTGTCTGCTATGAAAGAAGTTTTCATTGAACTTGGACTGGAGGACATGGCATTAATGGTACTGTAGAGGGGATTTCTCAAACTAGAGAACATATCATGTCTCACCTTAACTTCTTATGTAACACAAAAGTACCACATAATTGGTAGAGATGATTGATTGGCCAGATCATCAATGTCTGCTGACAGGCCTTGCAGAACTCCATGTTTATGATTTCAAACCACTTTTTTCTCTTGTGTGCATCCATTTATGGGAATTTACTCTGGCTTATTATAAATTGTCTGTTGACAGTTTAAATAAAGTTACACGTCAGACACAGTGACACAGACACCAAGGTCACTGACATTGTTACCCCCAGCTGAAAACAAACCAGTAATGACAAAAGCGATGACCAAAACTGACAGATATTGCTTTATTTAGCAGCTTTTTTAAACCCCGGGGGTTCTTGTTAGAACAGAGACATATTTTTAGCCACTTTTTTGGTGTTAGTTGAGACTTTTGGTGAGTTAAATGTGAAACCTGTTTCACTTTGTCATTATTTTGATCAAGAACTGCAGCAGTCACTGCTCATCCAGTGTACTCACAGTATGTTGTGATAGAATATTCAAGTCTTAATAGTCAGGGTGGAAAAGGTGAAAATTGACCCTCGTGACAAACATCAATAGAATAAGTTTGACTATTTCGTAATTTACAATGTAGCTGACATCAATAAATATAAAAATAGATATAAAATGCAGCTGACGTGAATACATTTGCAAATTTTCGAGGCAATTTAATTTGGCCTTCAGGTTTTCGTTCGTGTTTCATTAAGCTTTTTAAACTATTTTCTCTTAAAGCGCTTAATAATTATTTCAAAATGTGTCTGTGTTGCTTGACTCTTGCAAAGGTTTTTATTATCGGATATCCTTGAAAGGGACAGTAAAGCAAAAGCAAATTGTTGTTTTACTATTGCCTTCTTTTATGTATTTTATTGCTTAGATTAAGTCTTGCCTAGTTTAAAATATAACTTTGAGACTGACAGAGCCTTTGAATATGTAAAATCAGAGCCCGGGTAATTATCCATTTCAAAAGAAGCCAGGAAATGAACAAGAGTGCTGGTTGGAAAGCTTAAGCAGCAAGTGCCCCCATTCTGTGTTTGCTTTCAGGTAGTTCCTTCGACTAAAGCTCTGTCAAAAGAATGGTAGTGCCAAAACAGAATCATAGTGGTACATTTATTTCAATGTAAACATAAAATATATAAATTGAACTAAGCATTTTTCTTTTCTTTTGTATAAAACACTTAATCAGGCATATAAACATAATATTATGGGTATGTTCATAATTGTCTGTTACATTCCCATTATAACAAAAGGCACCACAGCACAATCAAAACAACATAAAGCATAATCCCTCCATAGGAAAAAAAAGGATTATGATTTCCACTCATATCTCTTCTCTTCTTCTATTTTCTCCCATGCCATTTAATACTCCATGTAGGGAATGAACAAATAATAACCAGCAATCACCCCATTGTCAGATTGAGTAAAGTCTGTGCTCTTCTCCAGGGTTAGGTCCGGATGCCACATTAGTTTGCTTACAGTACAATTTATTTTTCATGGTTTCGTCATTATTTAACCACCCTCCCTGATATGTGTGCATTCAAACTAAATGATTGTATCACTATTGCCACTGAGGATTAGAAAGGTGCCAGGAGGAATAAACTGCTGATGTGTGACACTTCTGGCTCAAGCATTTTATTTGGGAATAAAGGAAAACAAGGTAGGACTGGATGGAAACAGACAAATAAAGGAAAAGTGCTTTCACAGTCAGACATATGCATACTTTGTATAAAAACACTTGCATGTAGTAATACAGTTAGCTAGCTCGTAGCCTCGGCTGGGGTGATGATGGTGATGATGATGAGGTGCAAATCTAAAAGTCATTATACCTCCCTATGAGTTCTATTATCGCCGCTGACTGATAATTGCACTGGGCTGTAGTGCCATGAGAGAGACAGCCTGGTGCCTTTCTTTATGGCGCAGCCTGATTTGATCTTTAGGCGCACTGGTGCGAACACTCAAGACGTTTTATGATGTCCTTTTGTGTCACTCGGACCAGACAGAGCCGCGACTGTGAGATACGAATGGGAATAAAAGGGAAAAGAAATTAATGTTAATTAAAAGCGAAGAATGCAGGATGGCAGAGTAAAATCAAATCTCATTTATGAGAATATTTACTGGCCCCTTGCTCTCATTTTTGCCCATCTTTTTCTTTTAAAATGAAGAGTGATGAGGTGGGTTTTACCATTAAAGGGATGATGAGTCTTGCAAGGACGACTGAATGGGGAGAAGTGAACTGAAATGACATCTCTCTCATACCACCACTAATTTAATGCCGCTATTACAGATATAAGTGGATTTTTATCTCTCTCTGTGCATTCTAACAGTCAGTCATTGATATTTAACTTTAGATGAGCTTGGCTGGAGAAGGCTCCCCGAAGAGAAGACTGTGGGCTTCAATTGAGAATTTTCATTTTCCAACGGAAATAATGAGGCAGCTGTAGACAAGAGTTGGGCTTAATAAACTTGTGGTCACTGTTGAGATCCACTGGCAGGCTTTTGAGCTAATGGTTGGAGTAGCAAAAGAGCACCCTCTATGCACTGATCAGCTACCAGGCAGAAGCCAAATAACAAGGCGCTAAACTTAATTAACCCAGCAAAGCTGCCCACCGCTCAGAGTTAGAACAAGTGAAGCATGGAGCTATCTTTTGATCATGTTTTCTTTTACAATTTACAGCCAATTTAACCATTTGTCAACATTGCAGGTGAACAATACAATGCTTTAAGTTTGACTGAGATTCCCTGCTCTCCCACGGAAAGATCTTGGCATCGTCGCTCACATTTACATGGATGTGATGAAGCAGCCTGCTTTCTCATCTCTCTTGATCTTTGAAAAAAGATGCATCTGCAATTATTTCCTCTTTTCTCCACCCTCATTATTACGGGAGAAGTCTCCTCGTATCTCGTTTGGTGCGGGCTGTCCATCATGAGCTTTGCTTTGATATTCAAGTGGTTGGTTGATTGAGATTCAAAGGCAATACTTGCTGTGTCCTAGGTCATCTTCTCTTCATTTGTTTCCTCCTCCCTTCTTGCACCACTTTCACCCTATTTTTTCTCTCTCGGCTCATTGTGCTTCTTTGAGTTTTGCAAATCTGGTCTGTAGTTTTATTGCACAATCTGTGGTTTAAATAATAGTGTGAAGTTCAATTAACCAGATTATGAGTTCTTGTTTGGAAGAAGAAAAGTATGTGGCTGGAGGTCTACGAAAACAAAAGAGGAGCAATATTGTTCAGATAAACTGTCAACATTCCCAGCATGCTATGGATTAGAATTAAATTACATCTCCTTTCCAAGCATATGAAATAAGGAATACTTACAAAATATTTAGTATCATAATCAGAATTTAAAAACTAGCTCAAGATGGTTCATTTGTTTCTTGAAATTGTAATATTTTTAGGTTAAGTCAATGTCAGAGGCGTTTTTTTTTTTTTTTTTCTTGACTTACTTGCTATTATACCATGTTTTTTCTTGCATGTTTTGAAAGTAAAAATTCAATGAAAAACTCTATAGTTTTCTTTTATTGAATTCATTTATTTTCTGCCAAATAGAAATGACTTCATTGCTTCTCACCTAAAGGTCATTGTTGGGTTTAGTGCATGCTTGTTGTGTGTGTGTTTTTTTAAGATGCAAAAGTGCCTGCTGGGCTTCTGCCTAATGTTGTGGTTTATGAATTGTTAAGTTTGCCTTGAGGATCAGTCAAACCAACTAATTCCTGAACTAGAGCAAGGAGAAAGTTTATACCCCTTGGAGAAAAGAGCACATTTGAGGAAGAATTCAGGCGGAGCCACTTGATCCGGCTTTACTGTGGATTTGTGATTTCTTCCTGCAAACTGAACTAAACTGAACCTTTCTCCACCCTCTACACCCTTCCCAGCCTCCAGTTTAAGGGGCTTAGTAACAAATATATTTTCCTTTTTCTCTCTTTTTCAGTATGATGTCAGTAAAATCATTGCAATATAATTATTTTTACTCCAGCAATCCCCCACGTTCCCACTCATCTTTTCACAGACCCTTTAACACAGATATTCACTTCATCCATTGCTGGTAAACTGTGATGTCGTCTTGGATTTTGAGTTTGCCAAAGCTGCAAGTTAAATTGTGTTAGAACAGTTGCCCTATTTCCTATCCCAGTCTGACCTTTTTAGACAAGAAGGCTTGCACTCTGGCTTGACCATGTCTATAAAACCAGTGGCTTCCATGATTTATTCCATTTGGATTTTCACTCTGAACTGCTGCATCCTACCCAAAGACATGGCAGACGTTCTGAGGATTCCCTCCCTACCCTGCATGAAAAAGAAAGCAATTGGAGGCTTGGTTTGGGTCATGTCGATGCTTAGATGCTGGGTATGTGGACTGAGACATTTCATTGTAAAAGATACATTAGGATGTGTGCTGACAGCAAAGCCATATCTTTAGGGCTCAAACTATGTTTTTTCCTTATGTGTGTCAGTTTACAAGAGTGATTGGAGAACGAGGCAGGAGGTCGAAGAGGTTGGAAATTAGCTCTGGAGGACATGAACCTACTGAGCATTGCCTGCAGTGAAAGCATTTGATATTCACCCTCTGAGGGTTGTGTCAGCAAACTCTCAGAGGTCAGCATGAGAAAATGCATTCTTCCCACACCTTCCCACTCACTGAGAATGGATAAATATCAGAGGGTTTCTCTGAGAGGTTTTGGAGATCATTTCATATAGGCACACTACAGTAAATGTCATCTGCTCTTTTGTGACCTTCAGATTCAGATGCATTCAAGCAAAATCAACTGCAAAGAATTGATCTACCACCACCCCCCACCCCCCAACGACCACCACCCCCTTTTTTATCTTATTAGATTATGTGATGCTTGAAAAAATGTGCTTAAAAGGTCTACATGACAGCCTTGTACAGTGTTACTCTACTGCATTGCTGTATATAACTAAAGAAAATGAAAAAGGACATCTTGAAATCAATTGCACGTGTCCATCGAGGTCTGCTAAGAAGCATGCAGATCATTCGTCATCCACTTTCCCATTAGGGAGGAAATGATGAAAGCCCTTGTTGTATAAAATGAATGATCCACAAACAGTATGCATCAGTCCAACTTGCACAGCTTCCCCTCAGCACAGAGTGATACACAAAAACAAATGATGATAAACAAATGAAAAACCAAAATATTTTTGCCCCCCCCCCAAAAAAAAACTATATATATATATATATATATATATATATAGTTTTATAAAAAATAAAATAAAATAAGAAATAATGATAATAATAACAACATTGCTTCACGCCTGTGGAGAATTTCCAAAATGAAAAACATTTTTATTTATACTAAAATTCGTTTTCATTTTCGAATATCATCCAAGTGCTTCGACAGGAGCAAAAAATATTCGTTTACTCTTTAAATGCCCCAAATGCCAGTAAATGCAAAGGAAGAAATGATTACATTTCACTTTGCTGAAAAATGTATGATTTTTTTATTCCCCCTCCAAAAAGGCAAAATTATGCTACTGAAAATTATATTTTGGAAAAAAGAAAATTGGACGCAAACCAGCATTTTAGTATTTTTTAGTAAACGTGTCTGCGTTAAGGTATTTTTTTAGATGGCTTTATTGGCTGTTAGTGGAGTGCCATGACTTAATGGACTTTTAGGAAATTTCAAATAGTTGAGTAAACCTTTTATGAAAGACAAAGTAACACTTTTTTAATGGTTTTACCAAAAAATGGAAATGTTTGTGATAACCTGACAACATTTCAGATTTAGTGATTAATTGCTAAGAAAACCAGAGAACTACTGGACTGCATTTCATGGTATTTTTCAAAGATATCAGCCATTGAAACACCAAGCCCCTCATTATGGGTTCCTCCATGACACCGTGAAGCAGTGATCGCCTTGGGGCTTGTGACCGCAGCGCATTCACAGATTGGACTTCATTAAAGCGCAGAAGATTGCACCAGACAGGGATCACTGATCTCCTTTTTTTTGTCCGTCACTTTCTATCTTTCACTCAGCCTCACTTGAAAGGCTGAACTAGTGTCATGATTGAATTGAAAGAAAAATAAATAAGTAATGCAAGCATGGAAATTGGTTAAAGTTATCTTATTAAAACTTGAAAAAGGGATGCAGAAGAGGAGGAGGAGCCCGAGTCCACCAACTAGGAAATGGATCCAACTAAAATTCAGATGGCCGGATGGTAACGAAACTCAAAATAAAAGGAAGAGCTGATGAAAACGATTATAAAAGAATGTATTATGGCTGTTACTCACCTTGAGCTTTAAGTGTTACTTCGCAGCGATACATTGATACTGCAGGTTATTTTGTCTTTGCTGGAGATATTTTAGATTATTTCTTTTTAACTTTTTTATATTTTGCTTTGATTTTGAAGGGTTAGGGTTGTAAAAATGTTGATCAGAAGATTGTTTTTTGTGTATCTTAAATTTTCTGTGAGATGATTTACAGCCATAGACATCACTCTAACATTATATATAATTACATGTTTACATAGTGACCTCTGAATTGTAAACACAAGTTTAACATAATAACACAAGTTATTGATATTGTTGACACTTTCAAATGAGGAATAATGGACATTTTGTGGAAACAAGCTTTTTGTTGTAAGAAACTCTTGATTTGAAAGCTGCTGTTTTGTTTTCTTTGTTCAAAATGATCATTAATATTTCCATTACCCTCTAGTTTGGGAACAAGTTTGAACATGTTTTAATCTGATAAAGGTGTGATCAGTTGTGTTAGTGCTTTAACATCATACAACCTATATATTATAAGAATCTCATCACATTGTTTTCTCTTTTTTCTAAGAGTAATGGCTAATGATAATCTAAAAAATATTTTCCCAAACCTCAGCACAATCTGTAAGATATGAAAAAAACCAATAGTCTAAAAAAAAAAGTTTTCAATTAAATCTACGAATCTATTTTATAATATTAAAGTGCATAATTTTAGATGAAGGTTTTAGCTGTTACTTGTGGAGGACCCATGTTGTGCACTGCTTAGTGCGTCTGCATGGTAACCATTTGGGCCTCCATTTCCTCCCACACATCACCATCTCTGCAAGTCAATACTTAATAATTGAATAACTTCCTAAAAATCTGCCATCTGCCTTTACTGATAAATGGCTAATTGTCTGCCCCCTGTTCAGTAAAAGATCTTCATTTTGGGATTCTGTACAGATGATTTCCCAGTAATGTTTCATCAGAGAAATTTAGAGTTGCGATTTAGGAGTCGATTATCTTTTTCTTTTTTTTTACTCATCTGACAAAATTGCTTCATCTCTAATTGTTTTTGTAGGTGGACCTGGTTCTTTTAGCCATAAATCTTCCATTTACATAAAAGTGGCTTTGCTTAATCTATTCAAAAATCTTCATAAATGTTATACATTTTATTCAACCTGTCTAAAAATCTATTATAAAATACATCAATAGTTCTGCCCAACATCAGGCATTATGGTTAATCTCACTAGTCAAGACTGAACATAAATCAAATTTAAAGGGACCATAAAATTGTGACTAGTGCTTAGTGCTAATGTATTTGATTTACTCTTCATTTATTGATATATTATGGTTTGAAGGAAAAAAAATAATGGTTGCTGTTTTTTAAGTTAACTTATTCTGAATGGTATTGCAAAGAAGTATGTTCACTTTGCCAGATTTGTACAATCATCAAAGACAGATAAACGTTCAAATTTGAAAATGCATTTAGCTTTTTAGCCGTCTTATCCTCAACAGTTCTGTTTCAGAACAATTGTTTTTCATACTTTCCTATCACTGAGGAAAAAGGATTATTTCCTTAATAACTGCATTTAGATTCATTTAACAATTTCTTTCACATCTGTTTATTCAGATTGATTTTTTTTCTGACTCAATTAATGTAGTAGCCACTGAGATTTTTATAAATTGATATTCCTTGAGACTCAGCGACTAAGCTTACTAGTTTGAAAAACAAACAATCAAATTGCTCATATAGTGTTAGGTGAGACATTTGTGTGTTTAAGAATTTAGAATGTTACAACCTTTGAATATATTTTGTAAACTCATTGGGAATAAATCAATTTACAAGTTCACTACCGCCAAAGGGATGGCCAATGATTTGTGTGCGTGTGTGTGTGGAGAGCTACAGTGACAAGGAATTTTGCTAACCATTAATATTCTTCTCAATTTTCACCTGGCAAGTTCTCTCTAGGGACACCTGGCTTTAATGGATGCACAGCTGCAAGAGCACTTCTTTGCCAGACTGACTCCTTCTGCTTCTGTAGTTTGCTCAGTTTATGCCAACATCCTACCAGCGCTGCTGGCAAGATCTCTTCATGATGGAGGGATAAATTGCTCATATTAACAAAGTTAGCAATTTGTCCTAACTTAAAAAATATGAAACAATGCAACATTTGCAATGCCTTCATGTGTGGGTCCCTTTGATTGATTAAATTAAAACTAAACTTTGCTGCTTCCTTCAGTGATTCATTTTGGTAGGCTAGATTTCTGTTTTGATGATGTAATGCATTGGGGCGGGGGAGTGTCTTAAAGGGGCTCGGCCACTAATAGAGACCAAAGCCACATACACCTGTTACTCCCAGCAGCTTTAGGAGACAGAACACAATTAGAAGATATATGGTGTCTAAAATGAAAGTGTTTTGCCAATCACCTCTAGCTTTGAAAGTTTGTGTGTATCAGCCTGGGGGCGGTGCTGGCAGCGCAGACTCTTCCTTTAAGGAGTTGTTCTCACTTTGTGGTGTCAGCTCATGAGAACCGGCTCATTTTGGCGGGTTCGGAAGGGCTGGTGCTCTGTGTACAGGTTTTTAGAGGGATACACAGAAATGCTTGAATGGATAAAAATACCACTTTGGGGTTGTTTATAGTAATGAATGAACATTATAATACTCTAAAAAGCTCAAAAAGTTGATTCTTAATAGTACAGGCTATTTAAGCCAATGTCATGGAGAGTTTAAGGTTTTTTTATTGTGGATGATGTTCTTCAAGTTGTTTAATAAAGTGGTGCACTACTGAATCAGCATTGAGAGAAAAATTCTGGTTATTCATGACAATGACTGATAAATGAATTAATTTTGTTAGAAACATTAAAATATGTATTTGTTACAGCATAGTCATTTCATTTTAGGTATCTGTAAACGTTATTCCAAAAGAAAATGTGGAACAAAGTTCAAATACTATAGTATATGATAAAAAATATTCCAAACTAATTTTTTTTGGACAAATATAAATTGAAACAGCAGATTAAAGACAACAATGAATGTGAGCCTTTGAAGTTTATGTGCAAATATTATTCATCCATACATTTTCTGAATTCCTTTTGGGGTCACAGTGTTGCTGAAGCCTATTTCAGCTCCTGCTGGATAAAGGAGTCTTGGAAGGCCTTCTTTCTGTGACGTAAGAGTGCTAACCATTACACACTGTATATGTTTTTATTTTTTGGTCAGAATACCTAAATAGATTGTGTTCCAGATTAGATAAATGTCTTTCTGCTTAAGAAATTAATGTTTTGATGTAAATCATCTGTTGTTTTTTCCAGTCCAGATTATACATTTTTAAACAGAAACAAAAATGCAACATTTTAGACCTCAGCTATCGTTTTTCTTTAGTATATCATCACTCAGAATTAATCATCTTGAATGGTTTGTTTCCAAGAAACATATTTAATAAATGACAAAGGGATATTTTAAGTAAGGTATGCATTTAATTCATTTTTCAATTCTATCATTTTTTGTGCTTTCTACTTCTTTTTCTGTTTTGTTTTTACAAATCCTCTCTCCCTTTTGTTTGCATTCGTCTCCCTCGCCTCAGTTTTTTTTCCTGTTCATAAAATCCTCTCTCCTCCCAGAAGAACATCTCCTGTATCTTTCTTCTTTGAGTCATTAATAGCCTCCAGATGTTGCATGTACCACAGAGGCCCAATGATCAGAACCAAAAGTTCAGACATACTTCAGAGAATCATTTGATCGGCACAGCAAAGAGGAATAGATAATAGAATAGAATAATAGACGTAATAGGAAAATAAAATTCAAGACGTTGCTTTGAAAATACCATGTCTTTCACAATGTTCTGTTTGTGACCGTTTTAAAGAAGTTTACATTTCTGTTGCAGCAGAATTTTGCAGTTATTAGAACATAAAGGTGTGAGCTCAAAAGGTTGGCCAATCAGTCACACTGGCAAGTTAATAAAGGGTTACTCTCTTGGTTCCAGAGTGGTAATTCTAACCCATCTGTGGCCAATTCTTCACTGCTTGACCTGTTCACCCTATTCCACCTTTTACCTGTTTACAATTAAACTTTTTTTTTTAAGTTCAGTTTGGTATTGTCCATGGCTCCAATGAACCTTGGCACTTTTTGCACAACTTTGGTGTGTTTCTATGGAAGATCAGCTGTTTATACAACAAAATGAAAAGGAAAGTATTAACTCAATAAGGAATTGTAACAGGAAGCATGTCTTAGGTAAAGTTTGATGTGAAGATATGTCTATTTGTATGTCAAAAGGGGTGTTTAAGTGATTAGTGCAAATTTAAGAAGGATGGGGATGATATTTTTTGGTTTTTCATGGATTAAATCCTCTGCCTGTCTGTCTTTTCTTTTTTTCTTTCTTCTTCTCATCTCTATTTTGTCTCTTTTTGAGTCCCTGGAGTCCACAGACTATTCTGCACCACTGGTCGTCCCAGCAGAAAATTCAGCTGCTCAAATGGCTCCAGGTAAAGAAATTGGAGCCATGCATCATCGCTCTGTAGATTGACAAAAGACAAATTCTACCTCAGTTTTTGTAGGACTCAGAAGAAATGAGTACAGGAGAGAAGATGGAGAAGCTGGTGATTGTGGGAATGTTTAAAGAGATAGAGAGCAAGTGAATGTTTTTGATGAAACATTTCTGTTTTGGGGACCAACTGGTTGAAAGGATAGTGGCTCGAATGTATCAGCATTCCAATGTATCACTGTCATAGTGAAGCCAGTAGAGGCAGCAGTGGGATTATTTCAGAGCAGCCCTCAAAGGAACTTTGACACCAGCACTGACAGCCACATCAAGAGATTCAGTTTATTCAATCTTAATAGAAATCTTAAATTGTATGCAGTGCAGGATGAGTGACAACATGTTAAGTATAGACTTTCATGATAGAGGTGACAGATCAGCAAATTCCTATGGAGAAGTTAGTCACTGCAAGCAACAGTGATGATGATTTTCTGTTCTTCATTCTGCCATCGATAGCCTCTGTTTTTTAGTTGCTGTGGTCTTTGAACATAAGCTTTTTTTATTAGTACATTACATTATTAAAGTTTTGAAATGAACAAAAAAAGGGGAAAAAAAAGACAAAACTGGAAGCAAAAAACGCTAACTGGTTTAAAGACCCACCCCAATAAAAAACTTTTTTCGTGTTTTTACGTGTTGTGGCCTTTTTCTAATGATTGGGAACATATCAAATTAAATTAAGATTAAATTAGCATTTCTGAGTATTTCTTGTGCAAAATCAGCATTCGCTTATTTGCACATTTGGTTTGGCAGAGGATTTTACACCAGATGCCCTTCCTGACACCGCTCTGTATTTTATCTGGGGACCGGCACATGGAGACCCAGACTTGGGCCCCCGTGTGGCTACATAGTTAGACAGTAGCATAAAAGCCCTTGCCCAAGGACCCACACTGGATTAAGTTCACTGCGCCGCCTGGGAAACGAATCCATGTGTCAGTCCTGCACACAGCCAACTGAACCATCCAGCCGCAAGACAAATACATTCATACATTGTTTTCCTTGTCTGAGCTGGCATCCAGCTAAAAACTGTACAGCTAAATAGCTTCAGTATTGCTCGACATTTTTGTTGTACTTCTAATGTTAGACAGGCTGTAAGCCAGGGGTGTCAAACTCCAGTCCTCAAGGGCCAGCCTCCTGCTGATTTTCCAGAAATCCTGCTCAATTTGCTGGTGATTACCTGGATCAGGTCTGTTTAGCCAATCAGGAGCTTCAATGGCCAGTTGGTTGGAAAACATGTAGGACACCGGCCCTGGAGGCCTGGAGTTTGACACCCCTGCTGTAAGCTAACAGGAGAGAGTGGAAACAGATTCTGTCCATCAATACTCCTTGTCAACAGTTCTGCCCACAAATCAAAGTTGAATTGTTAATGAACTACTACTGCTCTGCAGAAACTATGTTCTAGAAAATGACACAGGTTTTTGATTTTGGCTAGAAAAAGCAGAATCATAAACAAAAGACCACTGGCGATGCTTTTACAATGGATCAAGAGATGATTAGATTGGGATTTTAATTGGTGCTGCTAAAATAAAACTGAACCATTGTCAGGATATGATTTCTACATGATTTAGATCTATATCCTTGTTCAGATTCATTTTTCAAAATAAAAGTAGAAAAAGCAACCTTTTTATCCTTGGTTCTAAATCATTAAAATGAATTAATGAGTTGGAGTTAGTCACACAGCGACTTGCTTCTAAAACACGTACACAGTAATAAGTTGACATGTTAATTCTTACCTCACCAACAATATAGTCTCAAATATGAGTAATTTTCTTTACAAACACAGCTACTTAGTACAAAAAATGAATTGTTTGTTCATTACTTCTTGCACAGCAAGGATTTACAAGCTTACGCATGCAGGAGTAGACCATTTGTCACACGACAATGTAAATATTTCAGTTTGAATACACAAACTGGGACTTATAAGCCACTATTAATGTATTTTTGCAGTTAGGCAGCTTGATACTACATAGAAATGCAACTTATTCACATTAGACCTTAAGATATTTTAAAATAACAAAAGGAACAAAGAATAAAAATCCCATCCAATGTTCATGGAGCAGATAAACCAACCATCAGAGGGGAAAGTACATAAACCACCGGGAGAGGGTAAATAATGTAATTTTCTCATAGTCTTATAGCGGAGGGCCGCAGGCAACAGGGGACCACAATAGATTTAGGCTGCTGGTGGCAATGTAATAAGAGAAAATGTTTTGTGGTTAATTTCAGTTTGATTTCTACAGCAGCAGTTACAGATCTGACCCCTGCAGAGCAATGACCACCATGGATTGTGACAACAAATAATTATCCCTTGACAGGAGGAAACCCAGAAGAAACTCAGTTACAGAATCAGGCAGCCTCCCCTCCCGTATGGATTCATAAAAGTCTTCTGTAAGACTGATCGTACCTGCAATGGTTCTTGTTAATGTTGTTAACTACATGTTCTTGTGATGTTTGTGGAATTGTGCATTGTATTTTTGTCAGCATTATTACCCGTGAAAGACAACAGGAAAAACATGACCAAGGATGTATTCAGAGGCCAAGTAGTAAGAGGCACATACATTTAGGTTGTGAAATCTAGTGAAGGATGGATGAAGCGAAAGATATTAGGGTGCAGGGTTTCCGATGTGATTCCTCTCCCCCGATCTGCTGTGAGCCTATGATAAGATTTCAGTGACACAAATGTCAGCAAGCTGGCTTCCATTTTCCATTTGCTGTGGCAGAAAAAGCTGAACTGAAATATTGAGGTGAGAGAAAGAGAGAAGGCAGGAAAGGATGAGGAAACCTTACTTTTGGTGAATAGGAAGCTGATGGTGATAAAAAAAAATGAAGATTAACTTGGAATTATCTTCCTTTTCCGTAGTTTATAAAACAGAATCGAGAAGTCACTTTTTTCATGTAAATAAAACATAAGATGTCGAACAGAAAGTCGGCACCCATAGATTAAGTTGGTCAACAAGGATGACCCACACAGATGAGCTGGAGTACTATTTTTAAGTATTGTTGTTGTGTTTCAATTATTGCTTCTATTTTTACAGTTTAGATTCGTGTTTTTGTCATTTAAAAAGGTTCAGCATTTGAGTGACATTGTTTTAAAAGAATACACAAAAACAAAAATGATCTTCAAGATTTTTTTGCTCTGATGATATTTTTTTCCCATTGAAACAGCAGTGTGTTAAATATGCAAATATTAATTGCACTAACAAGTAAGCTGACTTAAATCCTTAATTTACTGGTGCAGCAAACCAAGCTTGTTTTATCTGAAGAGGAAAAGTTCAAAAACTGACCATATTTACAGGCTGTCACTCAAACATTTGGACCTGTATCACTGGCCAGTACTTTTAGTAATGTTCAAACACTATACTTGCCAGTATGGCTGAAAATACTATCCAAGATTAATAAAAAAAACATTTAATGTTTGTAATTTTTTGTGACAGTAAGTACTGATATCTATGCAACAGTAAAACTGATCTGTATAGACAGTTTTCAACTAAATGACATTATTTAAAATGTGTGAGGTTTTGATTTTTGTTATCCAAATACAAGTAGTCTTAAAAAAATCCAAAGAAAAAAACCTCCTGTTTTTGCTTGTCTATGTAATTTATTGTTAGTAGTGTTTTGGCTGCCCTTTGCCTTTTATTAAGTGTACTGAAAGCCTCCCACACACCTGTTAAGGCAGCTTAGTGTAGTGAAATTAAAAAAGCCATTTAAAATAAAAAGTAAAAAATACCTGGAACAAAACAAGTTCTGATACAGACAAAAATAATGCATACCAATGAAGCCGTTACCTGTGATAAAGTACCATTTAAATTATAGACATGACACTTTGTCTTGTTACTTTGCTTTGCTAAGATGTTTTATTCATAGAAAGCCTTCTGAGAATATGTCTGAGACTACATCAGTGAGATAAAGCAAGCTTTGCATCTGTTATCAAATACCAGCTGTTCAAAGCAACAGCATATTTAAGTGTGATATTGATCAGCGGATATTTCTGCTAGCTGCCATAATGTAAACTATATTTATCATTTTCAATCAGTAGATCATTGTTCTCCAAACACATTGCATAAGGGATTCCATGGCATCCATAATGTGTGTTTGTCTTATCTCAGTGAGTCTCAGAACTCAGCAACATTTTCTTCCTGTGTTGTTTTGAAATAAAAGATCTCCAGTCTTCGGTCAGACAGCCAACTATTCACATTCAATCCAGTTTGATATCTAGTATTTGAATTTAGTTATGACTTTCAAGTGGGAAAATAGTAAGAAAATATGTCTAATGTGTTGTGAAGCAAATACAAAATGAGACTCATGCAAACATAGAATGAACATAAACAAATGAACAATGAACAGTGCTTGTAAGATATTGTGTTTATTAAAAATGGTTTACTTAGGGCTTTTTTATGTTGTGTTGTGGTACATTATGTTCTGTCATGTTGTGTTGTGTTGTGTTGTGTTGTGTTGTGTTATGTTGTGTTGTGTTGTGTTATGTTGTGTTGTGTTATGTTGTGTTGTGTTGTTTGTAGTGTTGTGTTATGTTGTGTTATTTGTAGTGTTGTGTTATGTTATGTTTTTGTAGTGTTTTGTTGTGTTGTGGCATGATGTCATAACAGGTTTTGAAACTCAAAACAGCAAAAAGACAATAGATTGATGACAGTTACATACACCGTTCATAAACCTAATATACATTTTTATTGTATTCAGTAACTACATACTGTTAACAAAACAGACTCTCCTTCACATTCAACAAAATTGTAAAATTATGAAGTAGAGTTAACCTTTTAATTATCAGGCCTTCAAATGTTGCTAACCCCGTCTTTTGATTCTTAAATAAAAATTAGGGAACAATTAGTTATAGCTGAGTCAGAAGGCAGAAGTGGTCACTTGTTTCATACAAGCTTTGCCCAGCATGACCTGAGCTTAGGTCAAGAATTATTCTATCTAGTATTATAATTAGAGAAGTGTTGACACATTTTTTTATTCTTTGATCTACCACGACGAGTGAGTTTCTCCATGTGAGATAAAAGAAAGTTAAATTCAATTCAATAATTATTTTACCTGCAGAGACTACAGACAGCTTAAAAAAGCATTTTAAGCAAGTGCTTAACCTTATAATAAGTCTTTATTAAAATAGAAAAATATTTGTTGTATTTAATACTTTTTGAAGAAATAACCTATTTCCTATCTTTCCAAAACAATCTTAAGAACAATCTAAGATGTCTTGCAGTCAAACCTGCATTCCAATGTGTTTTGCTTATCATTTTAGGTTTTATTTTGAAATAATAAGAATGTGGGTGTTAGAGATCAACTATACTGAACCAGGCTTCTTGTTGTCAGCAGTGCTTTATGCTTTGATTTATATTCTTGTGTTGGCTCTTCTGCTGCACACTTGTTACGAGTAGTAAGAGCTTCAAACGAGGAGGCTTTCCCTTGTCAATCACATCAAGTGAACATGCTTGGCATGGCAAAGAGACCATAATCCATTGTTCCAATCAAAGTACTGCTGAAATATCAGCGTAGAGCTATGATGTTAAGATAACATGAGTTCCACTGAGAAGAAAAAAACCTGCAGATTTGGCTTATTAAAAATAGGGTAAATGCTTTATGTTGGGACTTCATTGAATTGCCTCCTGCTGACTTATCCATCTTTATGTCACACATCAAAACTGCAGCCCCCCCTGCTTTATCTCACCAATGATCTGGTGACACATCTTTATAAACAACACATAAAGCCCAGTGTACCATTTATGTGCAGCATGGAGAGGGCTGGCCTTCCTGTCTGCACACACTATGCTGATGGCACACTGGCCTTCAGCTGGGCATTATCTCAATATCAGCCATAGTCCAGGCTCCTGTGTCTGTCTATGGTCAGCTTTTGCTTTTCTTTCCTTACAATCATTTCAAAAACCTTCACATCCTCTGCCTGCATCCCAATCTTAACAAAAAGCTTACACAAATGGCCAGATTGCAATGACAATACAGTTGAAGTTCTTTCTCCATATTTGCCTTTATTCTGTATTTGTATGCAGGATAAAGACAAGACAAATATTGACTGTACCAACAGTTAATCTTGTGCTTAATTCTTAAATATTGAGGTTTATTTGGGAAAGTAGCGTTATTCTGATTTAATAACAGTTAGCCACAATAAAAATAAACTTTCTTGGGTTTTTTTATTTTTGTTTTTCTTTTTTATTTTCTTTGGGGGGGTGTTATATAACTTACTGTAGGCAACAAAGCCATGAAGTAAATGTAAATTAGCCAAAATTTCTGAAAAAAGATTTTCTATTCATACCCAGATAATCGTATCAGCTCATTTTTCTGAGCAAATACAATCTAACTTGTCTTATTAGCAGTGTTATTCATGTGTGAGACTACAATGTCCTCACTGTCCCATAGGAATCCTCCCCAGTTATGCAGCCCAAACTAAATCAATGAGGGGTTTAATAAAACCAACAATTTTTGCCAAATTGAAAGTAAAAGTATTATCATTTATGATCCCAGATCCTTTTTTCTCCATTTTGAAAACAACAGAATAATACTGTTGCAAAAAAATCAAGATCCAACATATATATTACCTTTATAGGTCAAAATTAGTTTATCAACAAATCAAAGATAGAAAGTTTCCTTTTCATGCAGCTGGAGAAAAACAGAAAAGGCTTAGAAAGGTAATTTTTCTATATTTTTGCAATTATTATTGCTTTTTTTAACTGATTCAGTTTAGGCTTTCTTTTTTCTTTTTCTTCTGAAAAGAAAATAGTTTTATTTCATGATTTCCTGAAAGTGTGTACAACAGATGTTTGCTGCAATTATAACACATTTGTTGCACTTGTTTTCATTGATTTTTTTTAATGTATAGAGGTAATTGTTTACACAAATTTCACAAAAAATAAGGTTATTTATTTTTTGTTCGACAAAAGTTTTTTTACACAGCTAAATTATTTAATATATATACATATTTACATGAATTAATTATTGCATCAACACAATATTGGTAATCTTGCATGACCAATGCTATGAGATAAATTTAGACAAACACATCTAAATATAAAAGTACTCCTAGGAGCTGATGCAGTGACTTTATATTTATTCTATAAATAGATTTCAAATTGGAGTGTGATGTTAAAATGATTTTTTTTTCTTAACATAAGCTTAATTTCAATACAGAATGTCTACCATCAGCTGTACAGAACTCATTGACACATGAATGACCCACATGTTCTACAGATGGTGGGCAGACAGGCAGTCAGTCCCTGCGTCTGTCTGTCTGCTGTTTCTAGAAACCCTCTGGGAGGTATTGACGAGTTTGCCTGAGATATATTGTGCTTCAGTCAGTGTTTGTGTGTGTTTTGAGTGTGTTCCTGTGTCGGTGTGTGCGAGTAGTTTGTGTTGCTCTTTATGACCGTGTCGCAGACAGCGGTGACTGATGTGCTACTCAGCTCGTCTGATTAATTACACGAGGTCGATGTCGTGAAGCGAACTCGAGCAGCATACGTATGTGCACACTTGGATGACAACTCACCCTGAGGATGCAGAACATGCTTACGTTGCAACTGAAAATGCTCCAAGTAGATAAGCAAATACTCAAATTACACATTCTTCCTGTTTAATCCTTTTGTTTCTATGTTTTGAAAGATTTACATAGATTGATTTTATTGGAAGAAAGGAAAAAAAATTGCAACTGTTTTCCCATTTTTGTGGATTGTGTAAACACATTTTTGCTAATATTATAGCATTTATTTTATTCGTTCAGTAAAAAAAATGAAAAAAAAAAACTAATCACAACATTTAAATCTATTTAAGTCAGTGCAGCTTTTCCCTCAGTTTGGTTTCCCCAGCTCCCCTCCTCATCTTCCTCACTGGCACTCCAAAGTGATAAATAGGCTTCAATTAGAGGCCTGCCTGGTAGACTGCAATGTGTCATCTGTGCCTAGGTCGACTTAACATTTATTCAATAAAGATTCAAGAGAGAGCGAGAAAAGAAAAATGGATTGCAAAGATATCAGGTCATGTTTGTCTGCTATCTGGGAAGGAGCCCCCAATGATTATTGTGCTGTGGCAGTTTAACTTTGGTGTTATACTTATAAAAACAGCCTTGAAGGGAGTTTGGTGTGATTAGGTTATTTCTTGGTTTACTAATGACTATTATTCTTTATGACAGGAGACTCACTCTGTGTCAGTGTTTACACAGTACACAACCTCGGGCTCATTCAAGCATATGAGTTGAGGTGCTTTTTAGTTCTCATTAATAAAAAAAGAGTAGCGGGGGAGTAATTGCAGGTTGGGGCTGTATATTTATGTTTTTCTTTTCCTATAAGTATATTTTCTAATTAAATAAATACTTAGGTCTAAGAGGTTTTTCTTTCTCTTTGTAGTTTTCTTCATTTTTCCTCCTGAGTGAGATGAATGTTGCTTTGACGATGGATACGCCACTGATGGGAATGAGGGTTACCTGTCTCTGTTTTGGCTTTAAAATGCTCATTACCACCACTTGGTGCAAAGCGAAGCAGGTCACCTTGGAGAGAATTGCTTTTCTGTAACATTTGATTAAGGACTCACTATGTCTTGTGTCATTTAGAATGCAATGAAACTCCATATCAACCAGGCCCAAACTGACATTTCAGAAGAAAAAGTGCTGTCATACATTGTAAATATTGAGAAGGGAGGGGCTGGAGGAGCAGGCAGCAACATTTTTCTGAGTTTTATGAGGTGTATTATTATGTCTGTTAGTGGTTATGCTCACAGGTTCCTTTGGTAAATAAAATGCTGGGATCTTTATGTACTGAGCTTTACTTTGCCAGTTTTGACTTGTGCATTTTAAAACAAATATGAACAACAGTATTCTACTTTTTCAATGACAAGGCAATAAAGTTTGTTCTTAAAGACCCACTCAGATGAAATTTGTGTTTTTGGTGTTATTAACATGTTCTTGTAGAATTTTTCCGATGATGGAGGACATGTATAAAGAAATTAAGCTCCACATTGCATTTCTGAGTATTTCTTTATTCAATTGTGAATAAAGAGCAGACAAAAAAATGCCATTGCAAAAAGCTTGTAGTTGTAATGTAAAAGCTGTAACGGCAAGCCATAAGCTCCCTGCTCCGATTGATTCTGATGCATCCACTTGTAGTCAACAAGATCCATGTAGGTCTATGTTTTCCTCGTCTGAGCCGTTTCTGGCTCAAAACTGTATGGCTGGATAGCTCCAACATTGCTCACCATTTTTGTTGGTCCGCTAATGTTAGGTTGGGGTTGTGAGCATACGCTAGTGGGAGAGAGATTGTAAACAGAGGAATGACAGGAAATGGGAGCAGGCTAACTACTCCAACGGTAACAACTAAGAGGGGAATTTCAAATGAACTCCTGCTGTTCTGCAGAAAGATGTCCTTAAAACAATGTGTTTTTAACTAAAAATGGCATAACCATAATTAAAAGACCACTGGAACGCTTTGAAAATAGATCATTGGAGAGTGGAATTTAAGAAAACTAGAGGGGATTATTTGGCACCCATGTGTATTAATGTCTGAAAAATCTAAATTACTCCTGCTTGTGCAAAAGTTTAACAACTAACAACAGGAACATGCTTTGCTTGTTATATTTTCTATAGGGGTACTCCAAGGTTTTCCAATTTACTATGCTTGGCTTTGAGGGGCGGCCGTGGTCAGGGCAGCAGGGCAGTTGACCCCCGATCAGAAGATTGCTGGTTCAATTTTTTGTCTCTGGTGGAAGGTTGGCACCAGTGTTTGGCAGCAGAGCAGCCATCAGTGTACATGTGTGAATGTTCTGTAACTGTAAAGCACTTTGGCCTTCAAGGAAGGGAGAAAATAGAAAAGCACTATGCAAGTATACACCATTAACTTTTTTTTTTTTTCTTGGTGTGTGTGTGTGGGGGGGGAGGGGGGGGGGGGGGGGGGGATTCTACACTTATGCAATACAAATTAGGGTTCTAAAAGCTAAACATTTACTAGAGATTATTGGGTGTGGAGACATCCATAAAAGTGGGCCCTCTTTTGCTTTTATCCTGCTTAGCAGATATGTACTATTTGTACTATTATAAACCACATTTTTCTTTTTTTGGTCTTTTGTTGTTTTGGGGTTTTTTTGTTTTTGTTTTTTTTTTTTTTTTTTTTTGGGGGGGGGGGGGGGGGGGTCATTACACGAGGTACTTGGTCGATTGTTTACTGCAGAAGTATAAACAATGTCTCTTCTGCGGAGAATTTAAGGGTGAGACGGTGAGGAAGAGGAACAGGAGGAGGCAGTGGTGAAAGGACAAAGGAGAAAAGTGTAAGATGCACTCTGATGAATTTGAAAGAGCAGAAAGTTATAACAAATAGTGTGAGAGCATGGGGAACCAGATGGGTTACCTCACTGAAGCTCTTGAGGCAAGATAGTTTAGACTTCTTGTTTTTATAACGGTCTCAGTTGAAGCTCTTAGTTAATGATAGGGAAGATTAATTACGGGCTTTGCAACATATACTGTACATAGATGGATGGCAGTCATATTGTAAGCTCTGTGGCACAGATGCAAGAAGCAAGATGCCCACGTTTCCCCTTCCCATCTGCTCCTCGCCTGCTCTGATTGTATCTCAGCTCGGCTTGTTTTTGGTTCCATGTCACCCTGCAGGCAGTCATCAAAGGAAATGCAACCATTTGTCTCTGGCTCACCTGTGCTGGATCTGCTCAGGGTGGCTCAGCTTCTTAAGCGAATTGACCTATGAGCCCCCTTTGTGTGGGTGTACTTCTCAGAAAGCTGGATCTGGAGGCGGTCTTCTCTGGACAATTTATTATGTTTTGGGGAGTGGGGACTCAAGGGAGAAAAGGAAGTTTGAGAAAAAATATTCCTTCTGGCTGTACTTCAAAGACTGTTTTAGCAAGGATCTGTGTAAATGTGTTTTTTTTGTTTTGAGTTCTCTTTCTGAATCTTAGTGTTTCTTTTTAATGAATAAAAGTGAAATCGAATGCACACACAGAGCTGTAACTGAAGCTTGTGCCTCTAAGGTGAGTTTCACCAAGTTATAGCTTGATTGTTCATAAGCTGTAAGGCCTGTGCCCAGTGTTAATTATTTGAAGTTCAACAAACGATTAAATACATGGGTGGTGTTGCATGTGCAGCCTGTAGGAAATCTAAAAAATAAAAGCAAAAACAATAGTTAAAGAAAAAATTGGAACCCTCTGGTCAGCATGTGTTTGCAATTGCTGTGCATTATATTATATCTGAATTATGACTCAACCACTCCCACTTTAGTATACTGTATAAGTAATCCTTATCCAGATAATGAGACAAGAAAATCAACATTATGTTGTAGCTCCAGTAGCAATTAGCTTTCTTGATTTGAGTTTTTTTCAAACCATTTAACTACAGGTGCAAACTAAGCTGTCTTGTTTAAGAAGTTACGTATTTTGCTTCCTCCTGTCTTATAGCTTATCTTAAGTATGTCACTATCATGAACCTATCTGGCATCATCTGTGCACATGAGTTCAACATACCATCAGATGTGTCTGTGCTGCGTCCATGGAAACAAAAGTGACATTTTTGGATAACTAAATGAAAAAAAATCGGGGGTAATGGCTATAAGTACAAATTCTATGTTCAAGATTCTCTACTCCTTTGTTCTGTAGTTCAGACTCTCAGTGCTTTTCCAAACTAGGATATTTTTATTTTTTGCGGACTTGTTTCTTTGGCTCTCGTAAAGAGACACATTTTCATCTGTTCTTCGCTTAAGATAAGGATGCCCCAAATGAATAATATTTCATTAAGTAAATTATGCCTTAAGGCATGAGAAATATTGGCAACAGAGTAAAAATGATTACCCCACAAAAAATGCTCGCCTATAATGAGTAGACATGGCAACCCTTTAAGTTAAACGCGTTCATTCTGATCTTGACTAACTTGCTCTCTCTTTATTTAAAAAAAACTTTATTTAACACTATTTGCCTAAAAAAAAAAAAAAAGAAACTAGGTTGAATGCAGTAGCTGAGGCTGATGGTCTGTCATGCCACTGAAGTAGTTCAAGGCTCCAAAGTTACTCAGAAAGACATGAGTTCAAAATAAAATATATTTATTTGTTGGTTGTTCCTAAAGACAGTTCTGATTGTAATTCTTGTTAACTTGGTTAACACTAAGGATAAACCATGAATACAGAGTGATCAACAAAGAGTCAATGGAGGGAGGGGTCTCCATGTCCGCTCTTACTGCCATCTTGCTCTGGGATTAACATATTTGTTTGTCTTATAAAATGTTGGAATTGATATGGTGTCATTTATGTTTTAGATAAAAAGTTGATTTGTTGCTTTGACCTTTCACTAACAAAGCAACGTTCTAATTTGACGATGGGGAGAGTCAGGGTATTTAAAAATCATGTGCTTCTACCATAGTCTACAATAACACTGTAACTCTATCTTTGCTGCCTAAAATACTTTTAACTAATTTATTTATTATCCAAGATTCAAATTTTATATCAACACTCTGTTTAGGGGAGAATGTTCTTATTTTGTTTTTCTGTCATGCAACTTTCTACTGGTATATTAGAAAACAAGATGGTTGGTTTATCAACTAACATAAATAGTGGTTAATAGTCCTTGCTTTGATATAAACCAGTGGTAAAGCCATTAAAGAGCACATTATCTTTAAGTACAGGATGGTATGCAGATGTTTCTCAATGAACCAAGCCAGCACTTACACCAATCAAGCTTAAAAAACCTAACAGCTCAAGTTATCAGCAGATCGGTCGATGTATCTCTAATAGTGATTCATTGTTTCTTGTTTTTCTTCATACGGTTGTTGCTGGTGGCCAGCGTAATGAACAGTGACAGAGGTTAGAGACCATGCTGCTGAGATCATGAGTCTTTACAGCCTATGCAGACATCCCCTTGTGTATAAGTGAGCAAATGAAAAAACACATACAGATAGCAATGGTCAGCTTAAAGTATGCCTGGAGGCATAATAATATGCTTCCTTTACATTATATTTTTTAACCTAGATTTTTTTTTTCTTTTTTTGTAGTATTGCCAATATGAGTTCAATTTCTTTGGAAAAAAGTCAGCATTTACAAAGGTTTTAATGTACAAACGTCGTACTGTTTCGTACTGTTCTGTGTGAGCTGTCCCAACTGCCAGGTTTTCTTTTCTCCGTCAGCTTTACAACCCTCTGAAACAAATGTTCCTTGCAGCAGGGTGTCAAATCTCCAGTAACATTGTCTTCCTATCATTCCTACCCTCTGATGGAAGAATATATCAATAAAAAAGAGTGATGTCAGTGTTTACTCATTGCGCTTGTTTAGATCATTGTAAATCTGGAATTGTGCAGAAATAGGATTGTGAAAAATATTTCTACTTACGTCAAGGAAGTACTGTAATAAAGCCTGTAAGAGAACAAACCATAACCTTGAGGAAACTTAAAGACAGCCCAGTCCCTGAAGTCTACAGAGAAGAACTGAGAGAAGCGACTCATAAAACATTCATTTTTTGCAGCTGAGTGTAGGTGTCTCAATAATATCCATCTTAACGATCAAGGAACTTTAAAAAAAAAAACTACCTAATGCCAAGATCCACTTAAAAATGCCTTGCCAATCCTTGAAATTCTGATTCTTTGAACAATTTTTATTCCTCTAGTTTCAGAGGCATAAAGCTGCCCGACTCAATTATAGAAATTCTGACATGTTTTACTGTCAGTAGGAAGATATCTTTGTGACCACGAGTTTGTCGTCTGTGATAAAACTTTCCTACTGTATTCTTTATCATTTCATATTATTATTATATATTTTTTTTAAGATTTCTGAACTAGTTTTAGAAGATTGAAAATGTTCACAGCGTTGAGAGTTTTCTTTCTACTTTCTCAAGTTCTGAGAATGCGTAGCCTTCAGAATGCCTTTCCCCCTGCTTTGTGTTTAAATGACCACAAAGATGAAATTACAGGGAATTTAATAGCCTAAATTTGCAAACAAATCATTACAGCAAGTGGAGAAACCACAAGGACTTAATCGACACAAAGGGTAATAAATCAGGTAAAACATGGAAATGTAGCTTCATAGATAAAATCACCCTAAACTGTCAGGTTTATGGTCCAGATTAAGCTGCAGTAATTGTTAGTATATGAATATTTCAGTGCATACACAAGTTCAAGGTTTTTACTTTATTTCTTTTTTCAAGTCACAACAATAACCAAGAATAATTCTGAAAAATGTTGTTAACTCTTTCTTTTAGTATTGATTTCATAATTTAGTAAAAAGTTTTAGCGTTCTTTGTTGTTGTATGTGATGGGTTTTTCAGCTTCTTTCTTGGATATGAAACTCATAAAAAAATTGATTTTTTTTTTTTATTGAAAACATTTAAAGAACTACGCTTTCAATAGGACAGTTTTTATGATGTTAATCGACACTCTCAGAGACCTATTTTACTTGCTGTGAAATATGTGCTCTGGAATAATAGGTATAGATCCAGACAACATCTGAATGGTGTCTTAGATTTTGATTTTCACCGTCTGACCTGTGAAAAAAAATAACAAGTTTCAGCTGATCCACAAGACAAAGACAGAAAAGGAGACATAACTGCTCCAGTATTGACATCTCACCAGCAGATAGCACTTTGCAGCCCTGGTGCAACAAAATTTATGAGACCACTGTGTCAAATTTAAAATGAAGAGCAGACATCCAATTAAGTGAAAATGACATACTGAAAAATTGCAAATTGTTTTGCTTTGTGTGTCATTTGCTCAATACTATGCTATTGCACCAAGATATGTAATCATAGTAGTTATATATATATATATTAACAGCAGCTCATAGTAGCTGAGGTCAGGGCTCTATCAGGCCGTTTTATCCTTTATGCTCACAAATTCTACGCGTAACATCTGATCATCTTTATCACATCTTGGAAAACAAATGTCTCAGGCTAAACCTCAGGCAGATTATCAATGCTTAATCCGTCCACCCCCACCCCCAAAAAAAGAAAAAAAGTGATTGTCTCATAATGTCTGGATCAAAAAATGTGTTGCTTCCATGGTGAATTAATCAGGATAGCATTTTTCCATCCCAACCCTTGACTGTAGTTTTTATCCACTACAGGCAGATCTTGGACCTATTGCGTACCTTGACATGTTTCCACTTTTTTATGTTCCAGTCCACTTGTTGCTGACAATGGCTGAAGCACCCTTCGGTAATGGGTGGTAATGGTCGTATCCCTTCCCAAGAATGGCTCCGTTCCGTTTGTTCCAGATTTTCTGGGTCATCTGCAGTGTTGCGGCTAATGGATTACAAAGTAACAAATTACTGTAATTTGATTACTTCTGTCAGTAACTGAGTAAGATAACGAATAACATTTCAAATGTATGTAATTTCTTACAATTACTGGACTATAGAAACCCTCATTACTTTGTTACTTAGGTTTTGTTAGCTCTGACATTTTCTCTTGGTTATATAACTTGAAACGGAGATTTAAAAAAACAAAAACATTTATTTGCGCACTCAGCTGGGGATTGATCCAAGCACAGACATGTCCTCATTGCTGCAGTCACAATGCTTTTCATATTGGCTCAAAGATGAGACAAAATAAGAGGCTACGAGGAGTCCTTTCAGGTGAGCAGCAGAGCAGAGACCCACCCCGTCTGGTCAATTACAAATGAAACGCCTCTAAATCCGCTCTTTAGTTGTGAGCGACAAGAGCCGCTCCTTCCTGTGAGCCTTTTATTTCTATAATAATTCACTCTGTCTTATTTTATTTTTCTCTCTAAGCTGCACGTGACTAGTGGTCAATTTGAGTTTGCGCTCAATGTGCACCACGCGGACAGGGTGGGGGTGCATAGTTCGGTAAATTTGCAGCAGTGCAAAACTGTGCACAAAAGGCAGAAGTAGCGGGAGAGAGACTGGTGCAATGGATGGCAATGGAATACATAAAGTCAGACAAGGAACATGGACGTATTTAATAGTTCTTTGTGTTTTCAAAAGACTGGCTTAGTTCCAGATTTGATAGACATGAATATACATGTAACAGTTTCATTTCCACTTCTGACTTTGAGCAGTAGCATTGACCACATATAACAGTTACTTATTTTGGTGTCATTTTTCACACTTTTGTGTGAATTTTAATTAAGCCAGGTTATGTCTTGAACCATGTTCATGCAGGTTATTGCTTTAAAAAATTATATTTTTTTAATTGTATTTCATTTTTATTTATTTACTTTTATGTAACAACAGAAGTCCTAATGAGATTAAAAACCTCATTTTCAAAGGAGATCTGTTAAATGAAAGACAAGAGGACCTTGTTTATGCTAAGCTGTTTTCTCCTTGAGAATTTTTATGAGTGGAAAAGAAGTAAAGTAAAGTAACAAATAGTAAATTACATTTTCAAATAGGCAATTAATGACAATTTTGATCCAGTAAGTAAGTAAAGTAATCAATTAACTTTTAGAAGTAACTTGCACAACATTGATCACCCTTTACTGGAAATCTGTAGGAAATGACTTGCAAGAGCTGATAGTGGGAAGAAAAGCTTGAGCATCTTAAGGCAACAGAAGGTCAAAACAAGACTGGCAAAGAATTGGCATACATGATTTGATTAATATTCCAAGAGCACAAATTGATGATCATTATATATGCAGAACTATAAAAAAAAGAAGCTAAGAAGGCATTGTAGGAATTTAGAAATTATAGAAAAACAAACGAAAAAGAAATCAGTCAACAGGCTCATATATATAGTTCCAAATTGAGTACAAGTATTAGT
This sequence comes from Oryzias celebensis, assembly GCA_014656515.1. Classification (NCBI taxonomy): domain Eukaryota; kingdom Metazoa; phylum Chordata; class Actinopteri; order Beloniformes; family Adrianichthyidae; genus Oryzias; species Oryzias celebensis. Next base: position 17,257,651 of record BNCR01000005.1, read on the forward strand.
TAGTTAAATGAAAAGCAAGCCTTGTAAGCATGTAAGTATAACACTGCCCTTCTGAAAACTTAAAGGACTGTTGTTTGGAATGTCACTGGTCTTTGGGTTAAATTAGGCATGTGTGATGTAAGGCCTCATTAATTGTTTGTATTGTAAAATGCTTCATTCTCGTATTGACTGACTGTTCCTTAACCTTTAAGCATGCCATTTTGTACTCCAAATCTTCCTTGTCCACTTGGATCTCCAGTCTTCATGCTTCTAACCTAATGGGCTCATTACTGCGTGACATTAAGGCTGCATTGAACAGAGAAATCAGTTTGTTACCATTTAGATAGAGAATCATTAGCTTTTGAATCCAACATTAAATTAAACAAACTAATTAAGCAAACTCATTACCCCGTATTAGAGAAAAGTTGGAAAAAAAAGAGGATATCACTATATAGATTATACCAGACATCAGTACTATCTAAATGCACACTCGGATCCTATTTGAATCTGTTGTGACAGTGGTCTTTTAACTATGATTATGCCGTTTTTAGCCAAATAAAAAAAAAAAAAACTTGTGTTCTTTTCAAAGACATAGTTTCTGCAGAGCAGTAGTTCATTCCAAATTGTGGGAGTGTAACAAGCCCTCCTCTATCACCCATCTGTTTAGATTCTCCCTCCACTTTACAACTCCTCACACCCCCAACCTAACTTTACCGGTGCAACAAAAATAGAGATCAATTTTGGAGCAATTCAGCCATACAGTTATGAACCAGACAGCAGCTCAAACGCGGAAAACGAAGACTTACATGGATCTATTTGTCTGCAAGCGGATGCATCGGAATGGAGAGGACCAGGGAGCTTGTGGCCTGCCCATTGTAGTTTCTACATCACAACTTCAAGCTGTCTCGAACAGTATTTTTTTCTTCCGTTAACGATCCGTCTCAATGTGAATAAAGCAAAAATAAGAAAGACAACTTAGAGCATAATTGTTCTTTATATATGCCATTCATCATAAGAAAAATGCCACAAGAACATTTAAAAACCCCAAAACTTCATGTTCATCGAAGTGGGACTTTTAAGATAAGTCATATATAAAGTTTTGCTTTCAAGTTTTGGTCAGTAAGGTACACAAAGGATTTTTTAACATTGATGTAGAACCAAATTATTTCAATAGTCACCGACATTTCTTCTGGCTAATAATTCCACCTCAGGTTTGGTAAGAAATTGTCAAATAATTAAATCTGTCAACTTAAGTATGAAATGAAACTGGTCAGGGAAATTGTTTAGAAAATGGTTTTGGTTTTGTGCTTGCATTGTCAAAACTGGATGTCTCCACTACATCCCTTCAAATTTTACTCTCAACTAAGGCCAGAGTACCTCTTCTTCTGTCTTAATCATGTTAACTTCAAAACAAATAATTATTGCTGTTGCAAAACGTACAAATATGGGCAAAGTACAATTCTTTTTTTTCCAGCATTTTAAAAGAAGCATCTAATAAGAAAGCAACAAGCTCCTTCAAGGCTTAATTTGTGGAATCAGCAGTGCAGCAAGTTACTTCATTATATGCCTTTTGTTTTCAAAACAAAAGGCTTAAAACGGCAAATGTATCTCATGAGCACGAATAAGGAGGACTTTTAAAGTAAAACCACAAAATCTTTGAATCTTGGATAAAGATGAACGTTGCTTTTAGCCAAAGCACTCAATTTATGGCCTTTTATTAGCCCCACTATTCATGTTACACTACTCATTCCCTTATCCGCATCCACTCATTGCACTCATTTTAATTGAAAATGCCATCATGAATAATATTAAAAGGTTGTGGCACAGGGACATTTGGCCCCTCTCATTTTTAAATGTCCTTGAATGAATTTGTGGCCCATGTTCATACCAGGTAGCTTTTTTTCTTTTGTAGGGAATGTTGGACAAACAATATTTTCCATGAAAAAGCTTGTGTTGGACACAGCTTAGAAGGAGGAAAAGAGAAATGTTTGGAGTGGGGGGAGATGACTATCTGAGCGATAGTGGAGAAGAGGATAAGGTGGAGTGGTGCTGCTGGAAAGCTCCCATTTCAGGCAAACTCAAATTTATTTCCAAGTTGGAGTCAGTCAAACTGGATTAAGGGGAGGCTATTTAACTGAAGCCAAACAAATGTTCCCTTAACTTTTAGTAAGTTACTTTTTCAAGATTTTATGATTGTTTTAGTTTGTTTGTTTTCATTTAGAAAAAGAAAATCACTTCCTAGAGGAGGAGATAAAGTCCCTTACAGGAAGAACCATCCTTTGTTTTATCTGAAAAATCGTCTTTTATCACAAAAAGGATTTCTTCTGTGACTTGGTCACATATCAGTTCGGATTAGCTGGGTTTTTTTATGTACTTTGACTTCCTCTGCAAAGCTAAGCATCCAGCTACCAGAGAAAGCCATTTTGACAAGTCAGTCATCATAAAGCCAAGCAGCCATGAAGTACATCAGGTTAGTCACGCAGACACTTAGGCAGCCAGGTCTACTGTCAGTCACATCATTTTTTTAGTCAGTGAGCCTCCTGCAGAGACAGAACTCACCAGATAGTACTCTAGTCTTCTCACTCAAGATGAACAATATTTTGGTCCTTCTGCCACCCTGTTGAAACATTAAGGTTTGAACAGATACAAATCTGACTGCCAGTTAGTTTAATTCAAACAGTCCTCATACAGCAGACACATCCTGAAATAACTGCACAAGTGATGCTGCTGTCTTGTGAAGAGATTGGCTGTCAGGTGACCTTAGATTTGTTGTCATGGAAATGTTTCTGCAGGCAGTTTCATCAAGCTTGAGCTTCTTTCAATTGTTTGTAAAATTATGAGCATAACTCTTTTTTTGTTTGTGTTTAGCGCTGCAATTGTTTACCTGTTTAATTCATGTCAGCTTTTTTTTTTTTTTTAGACAAAAGAATTTAAACCATCATAACATAGCTGTCATATTTTTCAATAAGATCCCGAAGGTCATCCAGTTCCAATGTAAGCTCAATATGTGTGTCATTGAAACACAGTACTTGTTATTTACTAAAAAATAAAAAGTTTATGAAAAAACAGAAAGATCTGCTGAACTAAAACAGAGCTTCGTGCATGTTTTTTTTTATTATTTCTTATGAATTTTTTAACATTAAAGGTATGATATGATACATCAAAAAAAATCTTTGGACATATAATTCCATGGAAAAAATAGGACAAGATTAAAAAACAATATAAAAAATGAGTGAGAAAGTGTAAAGTCCCCCTCCCACTGTCCAGGAATTGGCAACTCCAGGCCTTGAGAGCTGCTGTGTCTTCACGATTTCCAGATATCCAAGCCCTACTCACGACTGATTACCTGGTTCAGGTGTGTCCAGCCAGTTAGAACATGCCATAGCAAAGTATGTTGGACAACATATAAGAATATGTCCTCGAGGCCTGGAGTTGCCCATCCCTCCCTTAGACCAAAGTTATTACTACATTCAGTGCAACCACTAAATATTTCAATAATGAGAGATCTTGAGTGGGAGGAAAGTTTTTTAATAGAGAAAATTATTAGTGAGGCATTTGACAGCCAGATTCTTGGAATCTGGGCCGTAGACATCTTGCAAGCTAGTGATGAATTTGGATGTAGTGAAGAAACCCCAGACCCCAGATGCTGATGGTGGTAAGATGAACTATGCCAACCGAAGAACCAATTCAAGTATTGGCTCAGAGTGAAGACCAATTCCTGACGTAAGGAGTGATAAATCATCCAGCTGTATGTGATGAGGTATATCTTCCCTATTGAAATTGCACCAAAGCTTCAGTACAGATCTGTTCCCTCTCTAATGACTACACATTCAATTTCAGATACCTATATACACACATATAATTATTATTACACTTATAGATAAATATACACATAGATACACATGGAAGCATCCAACACTCTTTTGTTATGTACAAACACTAGGTATAGAATATATAACTAGTCACAAGAACTACATTTTGTTGGTAGTTGGTTTTCCTGTGAACGAGAGTGGTGACAGTGGAGAATGACAGGTATGGTCACCAGAAGATAAATTCGAGCAGATAAATAAAGAGGGACAGATGGTGAAGATCATTATGGTGCTTCCTCTGGATCTACCATCCCCCAGACTCTGAAGCTGTTTCCTATACACTGACACATGCTGTCAAGCAGGGGCTCGTGTATATGATACATTTTTCCCAGACACACACACTTATGCGCGCACACATGTAAAAGCAGCTTTAATTAGCCAGTCTCTCATCATTGTTTACCCTCTGCTCACACTGGGATGCTCTACTGCTTCTGAGGTCTATTACTTGCTGCAATGCAACCAGATTTAGCCCCTCTCGTGCACCACTTGAATAAATTAAAGAATGCATAACTGTATAAATACAATTTTAAACCTCAACTGTTTGTTTTTAGTTCCATAAGTGTCCTTTTACACTCATGAAGAGTTGTGTGGAAACAAAAAAATCTTCTTACCCACCAAGCCTGTTTGTGGCAGATGGTGGTGGATCCACCGCCTTTGGCACCAGTCTGATTTGGCCTGGTAGCAGATAGATGGACGGGTGAATCCTTAGGCCTAAAGAAAAAACTGCTGAAATTTTAAAGTCAATAATCATGCACAGTTAGTCATCATAACCATCGATTTTTGTTTATTGATATTTATTGGCAAGCAAAAAAAGGATAAGTGAGAGAATACAATAGAATTTGTAGAATCTTAGCAGAATTATACATCCGTTTTGAATTCTATCTTTCCTGTAACAGCTCAGCTTTAGTTGACCTTATAAAAGGAAATTGTCAATGGGGACAGATGATCTCATTTGTTTGTAAAGGTCATCTTGGAAGAAACATAAAAAAGATCTTTGTTTCCAAGAAATATTATTACATTTACAATACATCTCTAAGAAGTAGATGGCTCATGATAACTTTTTTATTTGCCTTAAAAAAGGCAGCTTACCTTAAATTTGATTACCTTCTGACAACAGTTTGCATTTAAATGTTTTTGTTTTTTTAATAAATGCACACCTATTATCTAAAAGGTTAAGTAAAGACATGAATGTTTCAAAGAAGATCAAGATCGTTCCTAAAAACTCCATAATTATAATTAAAAGACTTCTGGGAACGCTTTTAGAATGGATCAACATGTGTTTGGAGTGGGTCTTTAATGGATGGGGCATGCTTAAATGAAATATAGATTAATAATACAAGGAGAGCTGCAGTTTTTTTAAAACTTGAATAAAATAAAATAAAAACTAGATGCTCAATAAAAGTTCTTTAAAATACACAAAGCCTGCAATAGTTATTTATTTTGTAAACAGGAGAGAAAACAGAAAAAGTAAAGTAATGTGCACATATTGAATACAACAAAGAAACATGTAACAAAATATGAATTTATTAAAAAACACAAATGTATTTATAGTCTTAGACACATGTTTCCAACATAAAAAGATGCAGTGTAAACAATTCACTTTGCCCACACTTTTTGCAAGTTTATGATCTCCATTATTTTAATGAGGAGATGAACATACTGTAAATCAAAGGCGTACAATAGTCCAACAAGCCCACTGAATTATTTAACACACAGAAAACAGTCAAAAGCATAATGCAGAGCTCATGCTGAGTTAAGCTATTAATAGCCAGGAATTGTGACTTTTTTTCTTTTTTATGCCATATAGTAGTCAGAAGCCACAGTGATTTTCTTCTACAATTTGTAATCTATACGGTATGAGAGACTTCTTTTAAATGTAATATTCATAACCTGGCAGCATTTTATACCTCCTTGATGTAGTATTTGATATTAAAGAACAAATAGCAAATCAAACTTTTATGTGATGAACATGAGAAGTGGCTGTTTGTTTACAGCTCAAGGTACAAATCAAGGACATAATTAAAATATATTCTCTATTAATTTAATGATATGTATAATTTATAAGAACATTGTCCTACCATGCCTAATTAGTATTGATGGCAACCTGGATGTCCAGTCTTCAGGCTGTCTCATCATGGTCAAACCCATTTCTAAATCTGGATTTAGAAATGTGCCGTCAGACAGTCACAGTGTGTTGTGTTATGACGAAATTGTAATGTGTTTGCTGATCCTCTCCGTTTAGACTGCTCCTAGCTCAAGCTGCAGAAACTAAAGAGATAATGGGAGGACAAGCCCCTCCACGGAAATATATGTTTAACTGACAGATACAAGCAGTGGTGGAAATCTGAAAGAATTACTAATGGCTAAAAATGGCTCCACTGGAGCATAACACAAAGTATTGGTAATGGATGCAACAGAACAGAGCATAGATACAGGCTCAATAGATTCCAGGATCTCCAATGTCAAACAGAATCCTGGGTGTAGACTTTTCAAAGATATTGTGGGATAATTTGGCTCCTTAGTATTTAAAAAGTACAAAATGATGTGGGAACCTTTATAGCAAATTACATTAGATAAAGAAAATTGACACGACAAGAAAACAAAAAGTTGCAGGAACACATAATGATAGACATGAGCCTGAAACGTATCACCCCAGCACCCAAAATCAAACACTTATTCCCCTAACAAAATATTAACCTAAGGTATCATGGTATAATACATCAGCAAACACATTTTCTGTTATTTTTTTATATGAGATATCTAAATTAAAATCTTGTAACAACAGAGACCAACACATGAATCAAAGGCTATTACTTTTTATTTGAGTTTAAAGTTAATTATGATAAGAAAACACCAGAGGTGGAACAGAACCAAAGTCAAGTGAAACAGAAAATATTTTTTTTTGTGCTACTGTAGTGGAGCTGCTGTTTATTGGTCCTTTTATGAAAAGTGACCCACTGGACAATCAAACCCATACTCATTCTACAGCAACAGGTCCTGCATCTACCACCACCACCAAATGGATGTTTAAAAAGGATGCAACAATTCCCTTTTCCCACAATTCTGTTCAAACCTCATTTTTTGGGATGTGCTTTTGTTTCAGTTTAATATATAATTTGTGTTTCACAAAATAACAACAACAAAAAGCAAAAGAAAATTGGAAATAAATGAAAATCTATTGAAAATGTTGTACAATTGTTTGACACTTTAACGTAAGTGTGTATGCATTATGGAAGCAACAACTGACTTTTCCTAGATTTGGTTTAATGGTGTAATTTACAGCTGAGAATTGTGGCATCCCTAATGTCTAAAGACTGATGTAGAGCGTACTGGGTTGCTGCAGAGAAGGGCTCTGATTGTCCACTGGTAGAGTAGCAGAGGACTGCATATAGTGGGTGGAGTCAAAACATAAGATAATGATATTGATCCTGGGTGCATTTATGCTAGCATATTAGTATGATGATGGAGAATATACATCAACATCATCAGCATAATCATGAGGAAAGGGCACTGGGAACACTTTTAAACCAAATCAAAAGATGATCGGAGTGGGTCTTAACAGTAACAGTGATAAACATGACACTGGAACGTAACACACTTTATCAGGCCAATAGCTGCTTATCTGAAATTGTGGTTCTCGGCTTCATAGTTATTCTCAACTTTTTAAGGATATTCAAGTTGTTGGCTTATACGATTCACGAACACAATCATCTTTAACACAGGGGTCAGGTTTTATTCATTACATGCAAACCATTGAAGAAAGACATATAAAAATGGGCTGTAACCTTTGTCAATTTCAGTTTATTTTTGTAAAACTAATCCTTACTTTCACTGTTACGTAGCTGGTGGCAGTTTATTTCTTGTAGGAGTTTTTTAGATAATCTTTTTTAATACCTTGAGCTTCATGAACCCTCTATTTCTCTACTGACTCTCTTATTTAGTCCTTTTTGTTATGGGTTCAACCAGCTGTTTCCCTCGAACTGCAAGGAGAAATTTTCCTGAACAATTGCTGAGTTTAGTGTAAGTACAGGTGCCAGTTCTGCAGGTGTGTTTAACAGTGCTACAAATTTGAAGTAAAATAATGCCAATCACACTCCTTGAAGTCACACAGCTTGAACAATCATTTACTGCATCCACAAGACGATTTACTTCAGTCACTTCCATACTCTGCCACTTAATTTAGCTTTTAAGTATTAATAAAAGAAACTCACAACATGGGATCCCTTCAACTGGATTTACTGATTACTGCAGAGTTTTTACGCCAAAACAAAGCTGTGAAACTTTCTTCACAAAACCAGTTTGTCGCTGTATCATTTGCGTAAAGATTGTAATGAGTTTTGAAAAATATATAATTTATTGTGCAAAAACTATTTTGTGATGTTTTTTTTTTTTTTTTTTACCAAGACCTCAATCATTATTCTTAGTTGAGTTTTGGTCCCTAAAGCTTTTTGCACAGGTTTTGCACAGGTGACAAAAAATTGTCTTCAATGATGACCAAAAAAATGCATTCAAAGTCACCAAGTCAAAAAAGAGCATCCGGACAACTTGAGAACATTTAAATTGTTGAGTGTGATATTCAATGGTTTTTAGTGCGTACAATTTGTTAAGAATTATCATTATTTACATGACTTCAAACATTGTATCTCAATTTATATTCAAGAATGATTTTTGGCTGCTCTTAGGGGAGCTTAGCACATTTAAAAATCAGCTGAAGTTGTTAAAAATAAGTAAGTTGAGTGAGTATGTACATAAATAAAATCTCAAAAGTATTTGCAATAAAAGCCTGATTGGAATAAAAATATCTAATGTAAACAGGCCATGGCGTATACATAGACTCATTTAGATCAAAATTTCCTTCCGATCGAGATAGGTGGCTATGCCGATTGATCCGATCGAGGTGCATGTAAACAATTTATTCTAAATGCGGGTCATTACTGCACTGGCTTTCAAGTCATGCATTGACAGTATAAATTGGAGCGAGAACAGGGCTGCCCTGAGCAAGCTGCCATACTCTGGAGAACTGTGTTTTTGAGCAGAGTACCCAGATTACTCTGTACTTTTGTTTCTGCAAGCAGGGGGGGGGTGTTTTGTTACGGTGTTTGTGTGATCCGGAGGAAGCGTTACAGCACGGTCCAGCCAGGTGCTCTATGCGAGCGAGTTGCCGGACTCAGAAAAACTGTCCCCTCTGGGAGAGCTATGCTTCTGAAATGCCACTCCAAGCAGTCCTGTGAAACCATGCAAACAAGCATGTGGATTCATGTTACCAGTCGTTTCAGAAACAATAAGACTAATGTTATTAGCACGTATTTACACTTGTCCAAGATGCACACTGCTGCATTGCCCACACGTGTTTTAAAGGCTAAATGTTGTTGTTGGTACATATTAAGCAAACTCTTCCTCCAGGTCAGTGTGGCCAAGAATAAAGATCAGCACTGGCCACGTGTATTTAGAAAATTATGTGCCAGTCACATAAATATAATTATAATGAAATCACACTTAGAAAATCATCTCACTCTATGCCGCAGCCATGTTGGTTTACAACAAAACTGCACAAATTCTTCTTCTATGGCCGTTTCCAGTATTTTAGACAGTTCTGCGCGTGTCTAAATGATTTATTCTGACTGAACGTGTATGTGTTCGGTCTGTACAGGGGCTTGTGGCTAGTGATGATGTTGTAAAATTTGATTGTCTGTACATTGGCCTGATGATGTTTAAGATTGTGATTCCATAAATTACTGTACGGTTGGGCCGAGCAGATCTCGACACTAAGGCTATGTCTTAATTCACTCATTACACCATAACTACTAAAAGAAAGTATATAGTGCAGGACTATCTAGTGCCCTATATTTTAAAAGTAATTCGGACATCATGCTCACTACTTTTTTTTTTTTTTTTTAAACCATGAATATAACATCACCGAATTCATACTGAACACAAGAATTTTCTTTCCTGGTTGCCTAAGTTTGAAGAGTCTGTCCCGAGTGAATCTGTCAGTGATGCCAGTGCATCTCTGGGCTTTGGACCGGTGCATCCTCATTTTTGGTCATCAGAAACACAACAGCAAAATATGGGCACCAAAATAACTGTAAACCTCATCTACCGATGTGTGAAGTAGGTCCCCACTCTTGGTCACAGTTTCAACAGGTTTTTATCAATATATTGTATTAGCATTTTTGCTGCACCAGAATCAGCTGTAAACTGATTTACACCTGCCTTTCCTGGGTTCTAGCATTATAGCATTTTTCAACAAAACTAAATGCTGTTGTATACATATGTGTACACCGTGTTTAGCAGCTTACTAGATTTTTATATTTACTTATTTTGATCAAATTTGTATTTCATGACAAAGTTACAATGCTATTATGCATATCTAAACAAGAATAAGTCATGAAATATGTTTGGCCTTTCTACGTTATCGAGTTTTGGGTTTGGAGAAGCCGACTGAATTGTCTCTTCTGTTCTCTGCCATTTACAACGTTTTCTGTAGTGTGCTGTACTCATCTGACACCACTAAATGGTTGTACACGTGTCCACACATGTAGTAATCTGGCCCCAGTTAAGTAGAATTAACTAATGTGGTAATAAATCCCAAAACGTGTTGTCCACATATTTACTTATGTAATTTATCAGTGGCCTCTTTAAAGTGTTTACACAATCGTTACTGATAGAAATGTTTAGTTTAGCAAGATAACATTTTATCTTACAACAAATGTTTTAATTTTCTTTTTAATGTTTAGCTGCCTCTTGAATTAAACTATGTACTGATATTGAATAAAAAATATGCTTGAAATAAATAGTTCTACTTTTTCTCTTGGGCATTTTTTTTTTCAAAAAGAGAAACAGGCTTTGAGGAACAACAAAGGTGTTTTTTCATAATATAACAATCATAACAATGAATTTTAACAATGCATGTATTCTTCTTATAAAAATAAGAATATTAATAATATTATCATTAACAATAACAATAATAATTATTATTATTATTGTTATATTATTATTATTATGTAGATGTAGATAGATATAGGATGTCAGAAATACTGTATTTGTCTAATTTTAAGTTCACAGAACTCCACTCCTCTCATGTTATGGATAAAAAAAAATTGGCCCAGAAATGTTTTCCTGTAACAGCTACTCAAATCAGATTTTCATCCAATAATCTGATTATTATTTTAAAAAACCTTGTCCTTTATAACTCTCGCATGCAGGTTGAATAATTTTCCTGCTGTGATTTTATTAAATCTCAGCAATAAGTCCCTTTGATTAAAGTGTCCGTTAAAAACTGAATGTCACGTTTGTAATCACATATTTGCAATACTTTCCCATTATGTCCATTCAGATGCTAATACTTTGTGCAGTCTGGACACAAATGTACGCTACTCCTGGTGTGCCATAAATCAGCACGCTCCGTTAGGTCTTCAATGTGTTCTAAAGTCAAGTGATTGGGATGCCTCGAGAACTTTTTTTTTAGTGTAAAAATGTGTTTAAGCAAACAAAATGAAATCACACCACCAATCTGCCAACCTTTAGCCTATTTTCTATCATTGTGGAGGAGGCAAAATAGATAAACATATCACTGTATGTGGTAATTACTGAAACTCTAATGGACTCTTTAGACTGCTAACAGTCATTGTTACTAATAACAACTCTTAGTTCAACATGTTAGAATCAGATGAAGAGAGGGCCCTTTTACATACATTTCTAGGAGAGTTAAAAGGGCTGTGTGCTGTGCTGTGCAGTGTTGTGCTGTGCTTTGTCAACAGTACAGGGTGAAGTTTATGAGCAGGGTTGTTGAACTGTTGCATTAGTCTTCTCTTATGATTTGAGACGCTGTACTTGTAATTGCGCCTAAGTACAAGACAGCATTTTAAAAGCCCATTTCGGCATCAGGCTCACCTCTGGGTTTTCGTTTGAGCTCATCATCTCCATTTTTAGCTGGGGAAAAATATGCAGCATAACACTAAAGTCTGCATTTCAAATCAGAGTGTTGAAACAATAATGTTTTGTCATTTACAACAGTTTTATTTATGTAGTTTGATAAGAAAAAGGCCCCTGTAAGAACTACTTAAACTGATTTTAGTACATAGAGCAGAATTTCTACTGCCACACAGGTTAAATTTGGGAAATTCAGCTCAGGAGCTCCAATTGTTTAAATGATCTTAAACAATGTTTAAACATAAAACATAAAAATGTTTTAAACAGTAAAACATCATCATTGTTATGTTTCAGCCTCTCACTTATCACGGGAACATAAATAATAATTCATAAATTCTTGTTTAATTTAAGAACAATCCTTATATTTCAGCACATTTATACCAGAGCAGTTTCTAAAAACGTTATACATTTAAAAAAAATCATTTTAAACTGAATAAAATGACATCAATGTTTCTTTGATTATTTAGTATCACTAATTATTACATGAGAGTGGCTATAGGCAGTAATGTGATAATGTCAGGGATGTGTTTAGTCTGATGAATGTTTCATCTCTGAGATGGAGAGTGAAATATTTCCAATTAGTATCATCTCTCAGCCTGTCTCCCCATCTGAACCTTAATGCATTTTATAGTTTTGTCCTCTAATAGCATCCTTTCAGTGTTTGTTTGGAGAGATGTCTGTTTACTATGGCTGAGAGCTGACTGGAGGGCACTGTTCTTGTTGCTATGCAATAATTTTTAGATGTTCTAAAAGTGTTAGTGTTCATCAGATATGGATCTTTGTGAATTTAGTGATTTGTACTTTATGTATTTTCTGTATGTTTTGTTTTATTTCCAAGATCACATTAAATATCTGATCAATTACATTTTTTTACTGTTTATTACTTAGTTTTCTTCTGTTTATCATGTTTTCTTTAAGTCACAGTTTTGCTGTGAAGTGCACTTACATGGAGTGTTGAAAACCAATTAAAAGACCATTTAAAAACCCCAACAGACTGACAGTTGTTACAGCTTCTTACAAAAAAAATGCTTAATGGACTTTAGCAATTTGACAGTAATTCCGCAAACACTCACAATACAAAATAGCAAGTAGTATGTAGTAGTATTAAGCAGTATTAAGTAGCATACAAAAGCATGAAAAACCTTTGTACGTTTGTGCCAACGGTCTAGCCCATAACAAATTTTGATGAAAGCTGCACAAACTTTGTCCTAAAAAAGACTTGTTTTTGGTTTTTTTTTGTTTTTGCTTTTTCTTTTCCTAAAAAAACAGCATAGTCATCATGAAAAGACCACTTTCACAACAGGTCAAAATGTGATTGGAGTGGGACTTTAATTGTGCCTTATAGTGAGGAAAATACTGTACATATTTAAGCTTTAATTAACAATGTAAAATAGTAAAATAGCTGGACCTCAGAAAGTAAGGCTTGTAAAATACCTAGAGAAAGTGCACTTTTGAAAATGGTTAAATGTAAAGATTTAAGTTCCAAGTAGTTTTTATTCATGTAATTTACATTGTCTTTAAATTGGAAACCTTGGAATACATATAGTTTATTAAGTATATAATCTGTTTCCAAACTATCTTTTATGCTTTTTTTCCCAAGGAGTTGCCATTCCTAAGAAGTGCCACACATCCCTGCTGTGTGATAAAAGCATCGTGTCTCTCAGTGCTCATTAGCAGCAGTCGAGCATGACTACACAATAATGACTGATTGAGAAGAAAACACAATTAGTGATGATCTGACCAAGAAAACCACAGGCGTTAGTCAGCTCCCAATCCCACACTGAGCGCTGTGCTCTCACACTCAGACATCACTTGAAAAATAAGCAGACCCCTGAGATGCAGGCGTGCTCGTGGTGTTAGTGTGAGTTTGTCTTGATATGTTGGCGGGGTCCGCTTTCAAAGAAAGCTCATTTAAACAGCTGTGACTCGGAGGGTGTTGCGATCAATAAAAAGGCAGAAGACCAAAGGGCAAGGATTCATCCTCCCACTCAAATCAGCATCTTCACCTTCAGCAAATCTGTAGGCTGGACAAACTCACCTGAAGGTCTGACAGCCTGACACCTCCTTCTGCTATTATTTGGCCTTCACATAGACTTACACAAGGGATTCAAAAGTACAAAATGAGTAAAAATTCAAAAAAATTGTAAAAAGACCAAAATTGCTCCCCTTTCTGTTCCTCGCACCTCTGCAAGGAATTCATAATAGCACAGCAGCCAGAGCAGTTGTTAAAATAAAAAACATGAGCATGAAAACCTTTAAATATTCTCAATATATCAAAACTTAAACAGATGAGATCAGAAATGTTGGAGAAATGGAGGGCATCAGCTAAAATCAATATGTAACACTTAAGCAAAAATGTTTTACTGCCCTCAAGCCTTTTTCTAATTTGATATTTGGTCTTTTTAAAGTCTGAAAAACATTTGCTGTCCTCAGTTATATTTACAGTGAACCCTGCTTGCAAACGTGAGTTAACTCATATGCTCACACTGAGCATGTGATGCGCATTCAGGAATGCACTGATCTGAAACACATTTTGTACATATGGTGTTCACACTGAACTGGGGCTACCTGATACTGGAGCTTGTACACGTAGTTGGAAGAGACTTGGTGTGAAATGTTGCATTGGTGAAGGTCTCGCAAATCTTGTGCCAGGCTATTCAGATATATGAAAGACTTGGTGTCACATAACCTAATTGGTTGTCTGGGCATAAAGTTAATTTCTCTTGCATGATCAATTTTCAAATGGCTGGCACTTCCGTGATTTGAAAAGGACGCAACCCATACATCTCTACCAAATTGTATTCCCTGATCAAAGTCCAACCTGTCAGCAAATCTTCAATGGCCGCACGTTTTCTATGTAGAACCCGTAAACATACTTATAAACTGACGTAGCAACACATGAATGTGAGAGTGTTGAACGTAGAAGCCTAAAACGCACAAATACGGGCATTTACATAGACTTTTCGTTGGAAGTGACCACACGAATGCACTTTCGGAGGCCAGTGTGAACGTACCATTAAGTAAAGCCCAAACATTGTCCAGGCAACTGAGATAGAAACAGAAATAGGAACAACTGAATCCCCAAAATAAGAAAACCCCTAAAGATGGAAGAGAAGAACAAAGTTTAAGTCATTTTCAGAATGGCACACAGGCAGAAGATTAGACTGGCAGGGATTCAATTCAATTCAGTTTCATTTTATTTATAAAGCACAATATCACAACCATATCCGTCTCAATGGGCTTCACACCGGTATTTATGCAAAGAACAGAAAGTCAGTCATAAAATATAAACAATGTCTGGTTGCTAAACTAAACTAAACAGACTAAACGAAACTGGCATCCCTGTTCTTAGACCCTCCTTCTCTGTGAGGAAAAACTCCTAAAAAAAACTATCTTTGGGGAAAAATGTAAGAAACCTCAGGGATGTCTACATGAAAGAGGGATCGTCTCCTGGGATGGACAGGCAATGTGCTAGAGCTGTGAAAGAAGAATTAGTATATCTAACTGTCTGACTCCCATTCAAACAGAGAGTTAGATTTGCTCAAACTCATGTTTGAATGAGACCAGGTCCTCCACCCAGAGGCAGGGCAGCACAGAGCAGAATCCCAGCAGCTCCGAGCAGGCAAAACACTGCCTCTGGGAAACAGGCAGCACAGTCTTTCAGGGGTGGTTGGGTCCAGTGTTGGCAGATGACCTCCTCCTTCGACAGTTCCAACTCTCCAATTCACAGGCTTGGATACAGTTCACAGGTTAAATCCAGAATCCTCACTAGACAGGCAGAAGCTCAGACAGGGGGCCGGCAGAGGCGATTCCAGGGTAGATCAGGGTCAAAAACAAGAACAGCCAGGTAGACCAGGATTCAAACATCAGGCTGCAGAGAGACAGCAACTGTCTGGCAGAGAATTGATGGTGAACAGAGTAATAAATAGGCAGATCATTAGGAGCATGTGAAGAGGGTGATTGCTGTGGAAGACAAAGTAGACAATGGGAGGGTCAGAATCCAGACATGTACGCTTATCAGTCAGTGTTATTAAGCTACACTTTTCATTCAATATAGACATTTGATTCCTCTGTTGGCTGCATGGTGGTGTAGTGGTTAGCACTCTCACTTCATTATCTGTCTCTGTGTGGTCCTGTGATGCACTGGAGAGCTGTACTGGATGTTCCCCTTCACAAAGCAGGAGCTGGATAGGCTCCAGCATTAGTGACCTTAAGCAGAAATAAGAAGGTATCAATAGCATACATTTCCTCCATTCTTAATGATATAGAGCTTGTGTAATCACATTATGATCTATGAGAGAAACCGGAAAAAAAGACTGTGTAAAGATTGCAGGTTGTCCTTTCTACTTGTAGAAAAATGCTGAATACATTTAGACAAAAAAAGAAGAAAAGTCTCAATTCCTCAAGATTGAAATCTCGGCCTATCTCCTGAGGATTTTCCTTTCTTGATTCCACTTTATTTTTTCCTCCGTCTTGTTTCTTGAGAAGGGAAACCGCATCTCCTGTTTCGTTCTGCCTTCATGTTTCCTCTTCAAGTCCTCCTCTGTAATTTCTTCTCTGTTGTTTTGTTTACTTCTTTCCCTATCCTTCTTTGTCTCACAGAGGAGACAAGTGCCATTGGATTTTTTTTCCCTTCCATGTTGTCCCTTTGCTCAGAGAAGACTGTCTGTTTTTAATGAGCTCTGCGTCTGCAGCTCTCAGCCTGAGGCTCTCCACCACTGACCTGTTAGCATTTGCTTCGCTTTGC
Source organism: Oryzias celebensis (assembly GCA_014656515.1). NCBI lineage: Eukaryota > Metazoa > Chordata > Actinopteri > Beloniformes > Adrianichthyidae > Oryzias > Oryzias celebensis. The sequence continues at coordinate 17,274,178 of BNCR01000005.1, forward strand.
TTTCCCCTGTCCCTACTTCTTCTTTCCTTTTTTCTTTTCTATTGTGAAGCTTCCTTTTCATTTTGAAAAAGAACAATTGATGTGGGGATGCCATGCTTTTAGGTCTACTAAAACTACCTCTATTGGACACTTTAGCTGAATGCAATTACCTTCCAGCTACTTTGGAAGCATTACAGTTGTTACTAAATGTGTGGTGTTCAAAGGCACACCTGTCTGCCAAGGGAGAACTCCTGCAGTTGTGCATTGTTCTTCTGATTTATAGAAAAAACTTGAGTCAGTCGTGTTAAAACTCTTAAAGCTGCACCGAATAACAACACAATCTTTTCAGGTGGTATATTTTAACACAGTGAGAGGTTGCAGCTCGGAACATCGGGCCCAACAGACAGACATTTGATCTTTAGATGCACTCTGTCAGACTGGAAGCCAGTGGGCAGCTGATGAGTACACTGACCTTTAGCAGCTGATTTGCCACAGCAGCCTTCAATCATGGCTGACTGGGAAATGGGGCTCCATCACTGGCCAAACTGGAGGTGCTGTTGCACAGCATGACTGAATGCACCAACTGCTTACTTCTTTGATTTTATCTGCACGATAGCTGCTGTGTTCAAACTTCAGTCAGACTTATCTTTTTCTCTTCAGCAGGCAACACATTAACATGCATAACACATACATATTGCACTTGTTTTTGTATTTATTTTTTTCTTTGAGTTTTTCTGCCCTTTCCCTGCTTGTCACAGAAACACACATGGCTGTCTTTTGCATGCAAAACAAAGTCAATCCTGACCTTTCAGTTGTCTTGTGCTATTGTCGTTATTGTGCTAAGGGAAAGATGGATCTTGTTTTTCCCTCATTATTGGGGAAAAATCTAGTTTAGAAACTCATAACAAGAAAAAAATGACACTTAAACTTCATTGTTAAAATGGGATGCACAAAAACACAGTCACGGGTAATCTTTTAGTCTTCTTTTAGACAGCAGCAAACACACATTATGTCATGTTCTCATCATGCAGGGCAAAGTTTTGAAACCCACTGCAAGCAATGGGGTTAGGAAGCCAAAGTATTTGTGGGTTCTCGTGTATTACTGACAAAAGCACTTCAATTTTCTCAGCTAGTTTTACAATGTCTTTTTTAATTGAAACATTATTTTGATGCAGAAAGGAGGCTGTTTCATGAGGAATGATGCACTAAAATACCCACAACACCCTTCCTCGTTTTCCTAGATTGATTGATTGATTGATTGATTGGTTTATTTCAAGCAAAAATTGGACAGTAAATGAAAGTGATTACACAGAATTATCAAACGCATTACTAAGACAATGAAATGCATTGATTGAGAGAAAAGAAAGAAAAGGAAAAAAATAAAACAATGAAAAACGAACAAACAAAAACAACACACTTGAGTCACATTTGTTAAGTATAGTGATTAATTAGTATACAATTTCATATTAATCCAGAAATCATCCCTACACATTGGGAATCAAGTTTTCAAGTAGCAAAAATTAGATCATCTGAGAGAATTTCTAACATTTTTTTTTTTCATAAACATTATTAATTCACACTTTAGGTACCTAATATGTAATAAACATAGATTATCATTAGAACATGTAATTACATTAATCTAGTAATCATTGGTACATATTTCTAATCAAGTAAAGAAAATCAATAGTTAATCAATAAATTGCAATTACGTAAGTAACATTTCAGCGATCATTATGGCACATTACACGGCTTAATACTAATTGGTTGTGATTTAAAAAAAAACAAACATTTTTTTTCTTATTATTTCAGCACATTCAAGTCCACAAGTCCACATATTTGAAATTATTCAAACAGCAGTTGATCCATAACTCTTCTTATTTTCATATTGTGAGATTAGAGTTTCTTTAAACATTTTCTTGCATTTTTGGATGTTTAAACATTGTTAGAGCTCCTTACATAACCCATTCCAAAGTTTAGAGCCGAACACAGACACACAAAAACTGTTTTTTTAGTGGTTCTTATCAATTTGATCTTGAAGTTCCTACATCCCCTCAGTTTGTAACCTTCATTTTTTTAATAGCTGTTTTTAGATATTTAAGTTGAGCTGTTCAGTACTTATGTGGCATATACCTGCAGTGTAGTGTGATCGGTCGCATAATCACTTACTGCTGCGGTAAGAGCAGTTTTTCACCATATTATAGTATATTTTAAGGACATTCATTTATTATTTTCTTTATTGCTTAATCTATGTTACAAATGCCAAGCAAGTCTGCATTACATCCCTCTATGCAGAAAAAAACAATAACAAAACCATCATATGAGCTTGCTGTGTCTGTTTCCATGCAAACGGTGATGTTCAGGTAAAGCAGTCCTGCCTTCTGATAACAGACTGATATTTATGTTTGATTTAATGCTGCTGGATCCTTTCTGAAAGGATAAAAAGATTTGTCAGATCAGTAAACAAATCTTTTTTCATGCCGTAAACTGACATGTGTGACAGCTCTTTGATTCAGAACAGAGAGTAGGAGTCGCAGCCGCTTGCTGTGTTCAGTCTGCGTTTTCATTTCTGTCGCCTTCCTCTGGAGTACCATACGGTGGAGCCGGATTCTGCCTCAGACTGAGACTGTTTGTCGCTCTTGCTGTATCTTTGTGTAACACAACCCGCCTACAGAATCAAGCACCATCCCTGTACCTCCTTCTCTCATACTCTGGGTCTTTTTCATTCCCCGTCAAACCAGCTCCCACTCTTTAGATGCTTCACGTGCTTTGACAGGAGCAACATATTATAAGCCGAGACACTCAAATGCCAAAGCAGACATGCGCAGACTTGTTTGTTTTAAAGATACACACAAACAAGCCAACAGAATGGTTCAATTTCTTAGCATTAATGGCATTGGTCACAACTGACCACAGTCAGTCCACTTGTCTGAGATACAACTGATCATACAGAAGCATATCTTATAGAAGCAGACTTGAAGCAGTTTGAGTCATATTTTTCTGATAGATTTCCTTGAATAGTTTCATTGAATGGTTTCTCAGTCATGGGGTAACTCTGTATTAGGAGTCAGGGCCATAAAAATCATCTGAACATCCTGATAATAAAATGTTTGTGAACCACTGAGTCACACCTGGATGAAGATCCTTCCTCTACAACGGTTTGAATTCTCAGAAAAGGCTTCAATGAAAAAGCTTCTGCAAAATTAAAGCTGGATTTTGCCACTCTGGGATTGAAAGCCCAGACAAACAAAAAATCTGCCGTAAGCAGATTGTGTTTTTGAAGCTGCACTTCCTTTTGTTTTAAGTAATGCAGCCACACAGAAATTTAAAAAAACTATCAACAAATGCTTGCCCTCCCAATTCCTTTTGGTTTTACAGTTTCCTTTGATTTGTTGTTTTGGAGTAAATTTCCGCATAAAATTCTCAGCCCCCTTAATTACATCTCCTTGAAATTGTTCCTATAAACTGAGTTGTGAATTTCTTATAAGGAGAAAGAATGGTCAAGGTGAAGACATTTCCCCTTAGTTTGCTTAGAGACCGGACTTGACGATGTGGTTTGAACTGCTTAAAACCCTGACAGGCCTTTGAGCTATCCTCAAACAGACATTGTAGCTGCACAAATAAAAGGTTTAGGCTCTGGATCGCTTCTACAAACTTAAAGATCCAAGCTGTCCTTCAGCTCACAGAAAAACTGGACTCTGAAACTACACAGAAAATATCATCGTACTTATTACAAATTTTGCATGTGAAACAGTTTTTTAAATTATTTTTTTGAAAATATTTTTGAAAATGATGTGCTATTCTTTCTGATCTCCTCCCATTCCAGCCTCTCATCTCTTCCCCCTCCATTTCTCCCTCGTGATGTTATCTCTAAAGATTTTGTTACCAAGGGCATTTGCTGGAGCAGCACTAATTTCTCCTTTTTCCTCAAAATATGTAATACACTCCAGCTTGTGACTGAGCAGTTGGTCAATGCATGCATGCCAAATGAAGAACTTCAGTGGATTAATGTGCTTTCCAAGAAAAGTGGTGTCCTCTTTGATTTAAGTCATAATCCAATACTTCTATATTTAATAGCTCCTGGTTCTGTTTGTTGGGAAAAAAAAGAATTGAAAAACCTTCAGGAGAAATTGAAAAAAGAGACAACCTAATGGATGATATTTTAACTTAGATTATAATTACCATTTTAAAAAGCTTTTTTTTTTTTAAGACTGTCTTCCTTTACACTATAGTCCCAAATCCCAAAATGCCATTGCGCAGCGACCTAAAGTGTTTTTCAGCAATATCAGCAGGGTCTCCAAGGTTCCAAATCATCTGATGATCAGCTGATTTCAAACTGCCATCTTCCAACCACCACCCCTCTCACCCCCACCCCCCGCACCTGTGCTACTGTCCCACTGCCATCGTCCGAATGTTAGAAATTGTACGGTAGCAGCACTGGCACTGGATGAAGGCTGTTGACATAGGCAGGGGCCTGGTGATGACCAGACATTAATCTGATCATCCACGCCACTGTGGGTCCAAATGAGGAGACGGCTTTGATATTACACAAAACTCAACGCATGTTGTCTAAAAATGTGTAAATCGACAATATTATAATGTGTGCATGCAGACTGGAATGCAGACGGCGACAGTCAGGCGGATATTACATAATTACGAAATCGGGCAACAGGTGGGAAGTGACAGTCAGATCGCAGCCAGCAACAGCTCTGATTGGAGGCTGTGTAAAGGTCTCTGGATGGTGACTGTCCATATAAGCAGTCATGCAGGTCATGCAGTCTGCATGACCACACCTTAGATTTTTCAAAAAACCTCTTCATCCTGTGGTGGTAGTTGTATTTGCAACTGTAGCATTAGTGTCTAACATCACGTCTTCCAACTAAAAGCTCAAAGATGCCTAAATTCATAAAGTCCATTAAATGAGTTAGTGCATACACAGAAACAGAAAGAAAATATATCAAAAAAGATATTCTTTTATGCATCCCTCCACTCAGCTCTTCTTCTTTAAGCCAGCTGTAATAAAACACCAGCAGACCTGTTTCTGATATTGCAGATCAAAGAAAGAGTGAATAAAGTAGCACTGAGACTCATTTCCATACCCTTCAAAACCAATCTGGAGAGTCTGTCCCTCCCTCCCTCCTTGTAGCTGCTGCGATGACAGCAATGTGAAGGTAGGAATAAACCTGTGCTAAATTCAGATGAGGTGCTTCACAGCTCCATTCTGAAGTTGATTTCCACCTCCTTATCTGCATAATCAGGTTAATGCACAGTGGGTTAGACACTCTACTCATAGGAATTAATAAATCATGTTTAATTCTGAAATGTCTTTCATGAGCAAAATGGGATCCAGCTCATGAGTACCACTCGTTGTTTCATTAGCAAACTGGATCATTTTCTCTAAAGAAAACATTTCTATTTGAACTTGAAATAAGAAGAAAATGAGTCGCGTCTTTGTATTGTAGAACACTACCCTCATTATATCTCAGTTTCTGTGTTTACTGAAGGTGTTCTCTTCTCCCAAAGCAAACAAAGTGCCTGAAGCTTTCCATCCTGTTTACTTTTTACATGCAGTAAAGCAGTAAAGCAGTTTCAAATATAAAATTCATTTTTCTGCACATCTGTATTGGAGTTCCAAACTTGCTTATGTATTTCATTAGAAAAAGGGCTTCATGTGCTCATGTTTATGACAGCTAAATTTTTAGCTGTTTAAAGACCATCTCCAATGAAAATCGTGTTTTTGGTGTTTAAAAAATGTTCTTGTGGCATTTTTCTGATGATGGAGGAATATATAAAGAAAGTTAAGCTTACAGTAAAATTGCAGAATTTCTTTATTCAGATTGTCATGAATCAGGAGCAGATGTTAAAACGTCATTTGAAAAAGATTGTTGTTGTGATGGTGAAGCTACAATCTAATCAAAAGCATGTTGACAAATAGATCCATGTCTGTCTTTAATTTCTTAGCTGGCATCTGGATATGAACTGTACGGCTGGACAGCTCCGATACTGTTCACCATTTTTGTTGCAACGCTAATGTTAGGTTGTGGGTGTGAGGAGCTGTAAGATGATGGGGGAGCATGTAAACAGATGGGTAATGGGAAATGGGGGTGGGCTTGCTCCCACCCACAACTCAGGGGTGAATTTTTAATGAACTACTGCTGCTCATAATTAAAAGACCAGTGGGAATGCTTTTAACATAGATCAAAAGATGATCGTTGTGTGGTTGGTGAAAGGAGGACCTTGTTTTTTTGTAATTGTTCAGCTGGCCTCTAGCTTTTACAGTTCTGAAATTGTATTTTTCATAATTGCTGTTCATTAAAACGAATTAGATGTTTCCAGGTAAAATCCAGTAAATTCATTTAGTTGTGAGGACCTTCAACAGTTTGATTTGAACGTTTGTTATGTTACTTCAGGTAATGCGGTCACTATATTAGCAGAACTGGGAGTGATTTCCAGCTTTTTATCCCAATGCATTTGCTTAATAAAGTTGGACAAAAAGCTGTAAGATTCAGTGTTTTTCTTTTCAATGAACTCAACTCCAATGAATCCAGTCATTCTTTGATTTGATGATGTACTCCAGAATAATTTCTAGACTTTTTTTCTTTTGATCAATTATTGAATTGCTGTGAAAGTAGAAAGCACAACATGTCTTCTCTGCCTGTCAAGATTTGTAACATCTGACATAATTCTCAAACACTTTCTCAACAGCCTCACATTTACCCTTGTAAATTTCATGTCAGTTTTATTAATATTTTTTATAGACTTTTTAATTACCCCAGCTTGTTGTTCAGTTGTTTTGTTTTTCATTTACTATTTCCATGAATTTCCATATATCTTTGAAGAGGTCCAGCCTTTTATGATTTTCACTACTCGATACTTTAATTGCCCCACAGGAAAATAGAACAAAAAACTGTGTCTCCTTGAAAAATGTGTGTGTATGTAAGAATTAACCAAACCTAAAAACTAACAAAACTTCTGTGTGATGGAACCCGTTTTTGAGTTCTTTCTTGTCTTATTTTTTTTTAAATCAGAGGAAGTTTTGGATCTTTCTTCAACATTACTTGTGGCGTGACCATGGATTAGGTTTATCTTGTTTTCAGGGAAACCACACACAGTAGTCTTGTAGAAGCGCATCGGCACTCCATGATTACATCCAGCTCGGGTCGGTATCTAGACGCTGTGCAGTGTGGTGGATGAATTTGTTTGGTCGAGCTCCCTGCAAACCTTATCTTCAGCCATTCTTAGAATATACAATTCTTGTATTACACTCTGAAGATGATTCCATCTAAAACCTTTTTTAAGAATGAACATTAAATGATATGTATAAATTTTTGGAAGCAGGCCAGCATTAGAGCAAAGCACATTATGGTGCATCGTGTGTGTCCACAAAGGTCAGACAGCCCAGCAGCTTGACTGTACAGGTCACAGCAGCTGAGACGACTAAATTGAGAAATAGCAATGCATATCATTCTGCTGCGCGTCTGTGCATGACAAAACAGATGTATTTCTATCATCGGGACTTTCCTCAAAAGGGACCAAAAAAACTCATCCTAACACTGCAAGAAAAACTGCTTTGGGTGGCTAGTTCTCAATCACAGTAGATGGATGCATACCTGAGGCAGGTTCAAATTGGAGATTGTGAGGAAGATGGCCAAAGGCAGGTGAATGCTGGTGGTGAAGATGTGGTAAAAGGTAAAAAAGGAAAGAGCAACAGTTCAACAGAATACCAAAAAATGTAGAAAAACAGGAGTAAGATCTAATTATTGCAATAACTTGTCAATTCATTTGTGCAAAATAACAATTTCTAAAAAATAAGGGGGAAAAATGTAAATTTTTACTATTATTTACAACCTAAAAATAGCTTCCTTTCTTTTTTTTCATTCAACTGACTCTCCACTTGTTGGTACAAACCATGTCATTACCAAGGAGGGGTTCTACCTTTTGCAACACTGTTAATTCTATAAAACTTTAACGCGGTGAGCAAATCTTGTAATTTAAATGTATTTTATTAATGACTGATTCTTTTAGACATATTTGCAGGAAGGTGGTGTTTAAAATCTAGTCATTTAAGTATGTAAAACAAAAAAACAAAACAGGAATGTTAAAACATATACTCAGAAACTCATAAGAGGACCCCAAAACATTTTGTTGTTCACTTTCATGAAGGGTTCATAGCATTCAATGTGACATACTAAATATAAGACACTCTGTTCTTACTCTATGTTATTTTTTCTTCAATTGATATGCTTTTATGCAAATTATGAAATGCAGCCTTTAAACTGCTAATGCACTGCACACAGATAGGTGCATTAGAGGCAATATGGGGCTCAGTAATGGACACTTTTTCTCATAGAAGAACTTTCAGTCAGATCTCTAGAGAGAAACAATCCAGAGAGTTGTATGTCATTAAGAAAGCATGCTGAAGAAATTGGAAAAAAAAAACATTACGTTTCGGGGTTCCTGTTGAAATTTGCAGATCAAAATGTTCCAAATCTTAAGTTAAAAACAGATTGTGGTCAGTGTGTTCGGAGTTTTCCTTGCTAAAATTGGCAAAGCATTCTTGAATGGATTTTTTTTTTCTGTACTGCCCTCCAAAACACAGAGTTTACTTACTTTTTCAATTATGCATTGAAAAACATTGTGCTAAATTAATGTAGTCATGAAAGTATGCTATTTCTTTATGTTTTTTAATTTTTCTTTTCTTTTATTTTTCTTACATTTCTTTCTTTAAAATTGTGATTTGCATAGAAAGAAAATACTTTTTTAAACAGTTCTACTAAGGAAAAGAGAGATTACAGCTTTGCCACCTAAACAGTTTCCGAGCTCTGGCATAAAACCAATTTAAAAACCTACAGCAGCATCATGCATGTCTTGGTGTGTGTTGGTAAACTGAAGACTGTTTTATATCATAAAACTCTTCTTGTTTGTAGGTTTACTACATATTTCTTCACTTGTAGGAAATCAGATGTTACAATCAAACAAAATACTCTGAGCTTGAAGCTTTTTTTCTTTTCCCAAAAATGCCCCTCTTAATCCTCCACGGGTGATACCTCACCCCAAGCCCGGGTCCTCTACCAGAGAGCTGAGAACTTTCTGGACTGAGATGTTTTGAGGTCTTTCCAGGGATCTGCTATAACCACTCCTCCAGTTTGGGGGTTACAGCCCAGAGTCCTCCAATTACCACGGGCACCACTGTCACCTTCACCTTCCAAGCTTTCTCCAGTCCCTCTCTAAGTCTTTGGTATGTCTCCAGTTCCTTCCTCTTGATGTTACCATCACTTGGTACTGCTACATCCACCCCAACCTCTCTCTCTCTGCCTTTTGTGCACAGTTCTGCACGGCTGCGAGTCTACCAAACTATGCACACACATCCCCCGCCCCCACAGAGTGTGAGCGCAAACTCATATTGAACAGTCACATGCAGCTTAGAGAGAAAGATAAAAAAGAAAAGGATGAATTCATATAAGAAAAATTGGCTCAGAGTCCCAGGAAGTAGCAGACTCTAGTCTTTCACAACAAAGAGCATTTAGAGTTTTTTCATTCGTAACAGACGCATCGGTGTGCACGGGGCAGGTTCTGCTCTGCCGCTAACCTGCTGCTCCACGGAGATGGCAGGACTCCTTGCAGCATTGCTTTTTGTCTTAGTCGTGGTGCAGCGTTGAGGCAATCAGCCTCTTATTGGAAGATTGCAGGTTCTATACCCGCCTTGCCCGCGCATGTGTTGAAGTGTCCTTGGGCAAGACACTGAACCCCACAATGCTTCTGATGGAAGGTTGGCGCCAGTGTTCGGCAAAAAAAAGTTGTTTGGTCAGTAGTACAGTAATCAAAACTTTACGATAAAGAGCAAGCCTGCAGTCTGCGATCCGTAATGTTCCACTCCTTATTTTCTCACTGCTCCCTCGGCTTCATCCTTGCCTTCATGCTTCATATGTTCACTTCAACTTTCCCCTTCCTGTAGTTGAGTCTGATTCATTTTCCCAGTAACAGCCTTAGTTCCTTGTGATTTATATGTTTAGGGTCATTACTGACGTGGAGTAATACATTTCCGTTTTTCCCCTCTTCTGTGGCTTATCCCCATCTTTCTTTTGGCAGAGTCTTGAGGTCCTGAGTGGAATATCAATGACTCTGTTTGTGTTTAATCACGGCCTTTCACTTTTTCTCACGGCACCACTTCCAGGCAATCTAAAAAAAAGTTTGGATTTTTAAGGTGTCAGTGTTCTTTCTCTTTACTGATTTCACAAACAGAGCAGTCACTAAAGGCACAGAATTATCCCTTTTTAGCCAACAGGCTTCTTCTTGTGTGTTTTTGTTGCTGTTTACACAAGATTCTGCACGATGAAAACGGAAATATGTGAAATCATGCTTGTTTCGAATGCAGCATTTTCAGGGTTTATTAAAGATTTTTTTTTTTTTTTTTTGCTGTTCAACTTTTGACATAACTATGATTTTTTTGCATTGCTATGGGTCAGTTTGCACCAGTTTGCAGAACTGAATATCCAATTATGCCATTATTCACATAGATGCTTGTTTTTGAACACGTTCAAAAGGTTCACTTTGTTTGAAACAATATCCAGAAATGTAAATGTCATCTATTTTGTAAATAGTAAATGAAATGGTGGCTTTTGATTGGTACACAATGATTGGACACATCATTTTCAGTTTTACTATAAGCTATCCCATTTAGGTGTCAAAGGCATTATAGTTCCATGTTCAATTTTCAACTAATCACTTTATACACGGACTACCATCTGATGTTTTTGTTACAACTGCCCTAAGGAGAGATACGGGCTGTCTGCAGGTGAATAATAGGCAAATCTGGGGGCACATAGGTGGTCCACACAAAATTTTAAGATCCTAGACACCCCCCAGTGAGCCTGTAAGGGGAAAAATGTTTACAAAGGTTGTATTGAACACTTAAGCAACATGTTATGGTAGGTATAGGTGAAGTAGGTGAGACACAGGCATGTCAAGTGGATTTTTTTACCTCCCCTACCGGGTGTTATTCTTATGCTGCAGTCACGAACACAACTGCCACTGCGCGATGGGAATTCATCGACAGAATCTTCAAGATTAGCTGACGTCGCCCGCTTTTTTTTAAATCGTTGGCGTGGTCATGAATGCAGGTGGCGGCAGTAACGTAACTGTCAGTTAGGTGGGGAGAACATCATTATGAAATCGAGCAGCCACAGAGCAGCGGCGGCCGGATCGCCAGCTGGCAGCAGCTCTGATTGGACGATGTGTAAATGTCTCCGGATGGCGGTCATCCATATGAAGCGCCATATCAAGAAAAAAACAGGCCATTCTGCACCACTGATCATTCACAACACAGATTTTGATCACACATAATCTTTTCAATTTACAATTTTACACATTTTTAGACAACATGCCACCCAAGAAAACACAATGTTCTGTCTTTTCTGCAATCTTCTAAGCATCAACTGCAGTTCATCAATACGCAGGTCTCAGAGTGACTGTGGTGCCATCAACACCATGAGTTTTGTACAGTATCAATGCCCATTATGTATCCAGTATTATCCAGTATTATTTATTATCCAGTATTATTATACTGTATCCAGTATTATTATCTATCCATTTATCTAGTATCCAGAGATACTAGATCCAGAAGATAGCAATTAGAAATCGACCAGTAATCAGAGGATTTTTGGGACTTTGAAGACCCTCCCATGCTGCCATCCTGCCACCACGTAGTCTCCAAATGTACCCGGGCGTCACTGATCAATGTAAAAAAATTGTTTGGTCACTGTTTAATTTTAACTGTTTCTTGAAACCTCTGCGGCCGCCGCACAACATGTAAAAATCTGACTGCCACCTTCCGATTACAAATGCTGTCGCACTGCCACCCTCACTTGCGTGAAGTTCACAGCGCGGTGGCATGTTGACATGTGTGACCATAGTCTTACAAATACTTAACGGTACACTTACCCATGCACGACATTGTCAATTTCATGACACCCCTTTAGGTGTCTGCACGATCCTTAGGGGGACTGCAAGACACACCTGCATTCCTCTTAAGATGGAGCCCCTCGTTTCTAACCCTCCACAGGTATAGAGACCCCAAAAACCGGCTGCACTCATACGGTTCAACCTCCCATATGGGTGCATATAACTAAGACATTATTTATGATGATCAGGCTCCTCTCTTAAGAACCATAAAAGAGTTTTCATGTTTACATTTTCATTCATCAGCTATTGCAAAACTGAAAACAGTTAGCAGCAGCACCCCCCCACCCACCCCACCCCCCCCCGAAAAAATAATGAACACGACGGCCATATCTAACAGCACATCAGCAGAAACTCCAGATGCAGTTAGTTATCATTACCGTAATCATTTGAATCATTCAATTTAGAGAGGAGATGTTCTGGGAGCTTGAAGGAGGGGTCCAGTGAGACCAAAGGTAACCTCCTCATTACAGATTCTTCGTCAGCCACAATGGCAACGTTTCCCTGAGTCATTACCTGTAAACTCTCTGAAGACACCAGTCTTCTGACTGTTGAAAACCAGGTTTCAGAGATCCGGTTGACTGTATTTCAGCCAGCTTCTCCTCTTTTTATAATATACCGCTTTGTCAGCACTGAGTCTTAATGAAGCGGGAGCCATTTTTACAGCATGGCCTTTTTCTCTCCTTGAATTTATTTCATACAACCTGGTAAGAACAGTTCCTAAAGAAGAATGAGGCGATCAGTCAGGATTTTAAAGACTGCAATTATTTCACTCCTTGTGTTGATAATTTTTCACTGAACATTTTAAAAAAGACAATTTAGGGTTAATTAAATTCTACAAAACCGCTGAATCAGCAAAATCACTATAGACTGATAAAAGAATACTAAAAAGGAGAACATTTCAGGGCAAAAGATTTGGGCAAAAGGGCTATCTTTGTTTCATTTCACAAGATAAGCTTTACTTATAAGCTATAACTACCTCGGATGCTTAAAGCTTGTGATTTGAAAACTGAACTGGGCTGTAGAATAACACACCAAGTCTGTGGAACACTAGTGAAACCACCTCGTCATGTAAAAATGTGTGTGTTTCCTTTTAAACACTTGTTTTTCTCTTTTTAACGGATTTTATTTAACTTCCTCTCACTCCCTCTTGAAAATCCTCAGCAACTATATTTTGTTTTAAGCTGTTTCCAAAAGCTATAGTTGTTCCAATACTAAAGAAATTGGACTCATTTGTTTTCTGGCGTTTTATTGCAAGAAGAGAGAAGACATTTAGACCAAAAAAAATCTGCAGATATTTACAAATAGCAAAGGAAAGACGAGGTGGCACGGCTAAAATGGAAGTGAAAATTACTTTGCCAAAACAAAATAGAGGTGACCTTCCATCTCCCTGCACTGGTTGAATTAAGTGAGCTCATCATTCTCACCCATCTGATGTAAACGCCATATATACCACACTTCTGCACCTTCATGTTTATTAATTTCTGTCAGCTGGAGATGCACTAAATCATTGACCCTCTTTTAGTGCCTCAGGCTCCATCTAAGCATGGGAACAAAGAGGGCATATTGATTTTGGCCCCTTCTAATCAGCCTCTTGGCCCTTATTTGGGATGTGGAAATGCTAAATCTTATGTAGAGAGTGCCTGTCAGGACCCGTTCAGTTTCTAATCTTCACGAGTTGAGAGCCTTCTAATCTTAAGTTGTTAGGGCAGAGGAGGAAAAAAGGGAAGTATAAAACGTCACAGCAATTCTCAGGGAGTTTGAAAGAACTTTCTAAAAGTTTGCTTTGATAACCCTTCAGCTGAACTGACTGGGATGGCTTTAGTGAGCTACTTAAGAACCAACATTAACAAACACACTTTCTAAATGGACAGTCAAGCAGATGTGGCAGTAGGTATTATAATTTAGTCAGAGTCATGTTGTTATAGATCATTTTATTGTCACACCAAGGCATGGTCATCGTTGTTGACCATCAGTCGTTTACCAGGAGAAGAAACTACAGAGCATGAATCCGACGGTTATGGAAGTAGTCACATGAAGAATTAACTCTTCCCTGTGAATATGGAGAAGTTTAGATTTATTCCATTTTTTTTTTGTTTCTTAAAACACAATAGCATTTTAGAAATGTGATTTGTTTTTTTCTTCCTGGTGCTGAATTATTTCTCAGTGTCATTACTTCCAAAAGGTATAAAACAGAAAGGGCTGCTGTCTGCTTTAAATAATAACTTTACTTCAGGTTAGTGCAAACACCTAAAAAAAATGATGTTTTAATTAGGCGCATTGTTTTTTTTTACTTAGTTAAATCATCCATCCATCCCTTTCCTTAACCTGCCTAATCCCTTTTAGGCTGATGGGGCTGCCAGAGCTTAACCTGGCTACTGTTGGGCAAAGGCAGGATACACCCTAGACAGGTCGCTAGCCTGTTGTAGGGTCACATAATCACATACCCATACACTTGTCTCTACACTAATCTCTGCAGTCACCAATTGGATTCTACAGCACAAAAATGAAGCCTGAAATAATAAAGGGATATTGACCACATTCTAGTTAACAACATTCCAAAAAGAGCAATTAGGCAGAACAAAGTCTGTTGGGTCCTCACCTACAAGTCAAAAACTAAACCCCACACGCACAGATTTGAACACAAATAATAACATTTGTGTGTGTAAAATGGAGTATACTGTAGAATCAAAGCTTCTCCCTACTAAAACTAGCCTCCAGTAGATCTTTGGAAGATCTGCAACATTTGCTACCTCTTGGTTTTTCTCAGTTTCAGGTTTAGAAGGTTGGGCTTTGGTTGTAACTGTTATCATCAGATATTGCTTGATTGCATAAATATATATATATAAATGTACAAATCAGTCGGCATCCTTTTTACCATAGACCTTTGCAGTGGGATCTTTAAATGTCTTTGGGAATCATTGAAATTATTAATATTTTGTTCTTGGGTTTTCTTGCATTGGAAATTCAATGTTGTAGTGAAAAAAGAAAAAAAGGAAAGCCCAGACAGCTTTTTTACATTTAGAAATGTAGCTTTATGCAAAACACAAATACTGGTTTTTAGCAAATATAAAGCGCAAATGTAATCAAATATCATTGCTCACTTTGCTGTTGAATTGGTCAAGACTGTTAAAAAGAAATGTATGACTTTTGAATAATAAATCAAAAGACCAGCATTTGACAAATACAAAATACAATCCCCTTTCTAATTCTGCAGACATTTACTTTTTCATTATCCTGCTTCTATTGTGATTTTGACATTTACAGAGAAAGCAGTCACACTGCAACACTTTTTTTCATCCCACAGTGGTTTGGCCGACTAAAGTGTGGCTTTGACTTTCTGCCGACTTATTCCGCTGAGAGATGGCAATTGATTTTCCTTCAGCAGATATGCAAATTTTAGACTTGGTAGCATGTATAAGGCAGTAAATGTGAAAGTGCATCAGGCTGATCGGTGATCATGCCAGCAGATGGACAGACAGGAGAGTGACACTATCCATTACCAAAGCCTTTCTGATCAAAGTTGCTCTGCAACCTCCAAAAGATTAAAGAACTACTGCTCTTGCTTCCTTTACTGCATAAGATGTCCACATTCCTGACACATTCCTGACACATTTCCTGTGGTACTACAAGATAGAAAAGTATTGTATTTTATTTTAGTAATGAATCTTGTCTCAAACATGACTGTTTCAAGTCTTTTGAGCCTTGAGTTTTGCAAATAAATTAAGTCTCAGTATATACTCCTCCATAGAGCACTCATTACATTTTCTGATAAGACAAATAAATGCTTTAGCATCAAATCTTCATGCAATCTGTGCCTTTTTGCTTTTTTTCTGGTCTCTTCGTTCTCTCCACTGTTTGACCATCTGCAAACACTTGGTTAAAGACAAAGATGCACCAGCTGTGTCATATGTGAGCTGTTGTGATGAGATAGGTGGCTCCAGCCTCAGCCTCAGTCAGAGTCTCTCATAAAGGGAAAAAATGGCGTTTTAACAGGTTCACTACATTTTGCAGCAGTGATAAAGCAGCTGTCACCCACGCAGGCACAGCTTTGTTTGCATGAAAGTCCTAAGTAAGACAGATACAGACGGGCAGAAGAATCACTGCGGAGCACTTACTGCAGTCACAACCTCTCTCCTGAAGTTCACTTTATGTGCACGCAACCAGCCCTATCATGTCCCTCATTATCAGTGCTCTTGCTTGTTTGCCCCGTGGCTCTTAGGGAAGCAAAGATGTGCTTCAGCTCACAGGAGCTGGTGTGAGGTGCCGACTGCCAAGACTCATGACATGATTCTTTTAACTATTATGCTGAAAACATAAGAAGAAGACAGAATAAGCAACACGGCAAAAATTAGCTTATATTTTAGAGATGATGTTCGTGGGTATATGGCATTAAAGAAAATCACCTGCATCACCTGAAGTAAATTCAGTATACGCAAAAAGTTGGGAAGGCTTCAAAACAAAATCTAATCTTCTCTCGGAAGAATTTTTCTACTTTTCACTTAGAAAAAAAAGGCATCCGAATCACACAAATTCCACAGCTGAGTATCTGCAGCATCACCCATGCTCCCTTAAAAGAAATAAAAAAACCTGGAAGAATATATTTTTGCTGATCTATCAAGTCCAGCTACCTTTGGATTTGGTATATAATTCTAGGACGCATTGCATAACATTTGTAACAGGTTTTAGTTATTTAAATGTGTTGCAGATTTTCAGTTATTATTGTCTGCTAAGCAAAGTAACACAACTGATCTCAGTGAAGTTGAATAAAAGACACAAAAGAATAGGAATAAAACATTTTACCATTTGGGGATTAAGCAATCTACATATGTAAGTCCTTTAGAAAGCATAGAGTTGAGGGTTTGTATCCTGTGAATACATTTTTCGATGCTCTAACAAGCATTGTACTGGTATGCGGAAAAGGAAGTACTCTCTACTTTGATGAAAAGCAGATATTCTCGGCTGAATGAGGCCGAATAATCAGTTTGGGGCCTTCGCTGCAGACAGTGTCATAGACAACATTTCAACAAAAGAGAAAAAGAAATGTGAGTCCATAACACCGCTATGGATGAAAATACAAAATATTTTTAGTAGAAACAAGAAAATCAAAACAAATTGAGGGAAAAAAAAACTTGTGCAATTTGGGAGATTAGCGTTGAGTGTTTTAAATGAAGAAGGCAGCTTTTGGCTTGCTGTAATAGGTTCTATGTCACATTGACAAGCTTTTTCCAATGGCGTTTTTATATCAGCTTCGGATTGACAATCTTTGAATAAATAAATGATTAAGGATGCATTTTTAAGCTTATTTTTTTAATATATATTTACGCCCTCCATTACAAAAAAAATTGACAAAACAACATGTTAAAAACCCAAAAATCACAATTTTCATCAGGTGGGTCTTTAAGAGGCACGTCTGTATGCCTGTACATGTTCAGTATGTTTGTATTTACCTTTTGGCAAAATTGTTGCTCAAAATGGAAAAAACTTCCAGTATTTACCCGGCCCCCTTTTTTGCAAATTGCTGGATTTGTTTGAAAATATGTAGTAACTGGTCTTGAAATCAGGCAGCATCACTAATATTACATTAAATTGTTTAAACTACAGTTATTATTATTGGGTTCTTGAATTTTTTTATAAATACTTAAACAATTGTTCCTGAGAACCGTGTCACTCTTAAGATGCATTGCTTCAGCTCTTCTTGGTTAAACAGAGATACTTTAATTAGGAGAGATTTTCAAAATAAAGCAAGGGCGAGGCATGCAGACACAAATCAGCTGTGGCTGGATTTGGAATAAATGAACAGGAAAGATGCGAGATGGAGGGCACCTCGCTGCGGAGGTAAGGGTCAGTCTCATTGATAGTCACAATCAGAGGCGAGCTGATGCAGCAGCAGGGATGAGAGCTAATCAGGGAGCTGCTGTTGTTGCCCTCTAACCCAGTTCTGTTTGTGCTCCACATGTCAATCAGAGCCAGATAGAAGACTCCCCTCGTCTTGACCCCAATCAGGACAGGGTGCTGGCTCCATGGATTTTATTGATACAAAAGGCATGAATTTGATGTATCTATACATCACAACCATCCATCATTGCTGCAATCCCATCAGGCATCCATCGTCAATACAGCCTCCAATGCTCAAGCCTTAACAACATCACTGCATCGGTGTCTGCTATTAATAACCACAAATCATCGGTGAACTGGTCATTTTTTGGCTGACTATCTCCTCCAGTCTTCTGTACTATTATTCCTAGCTGTAATCTTCAGTAACAACATACTATGCTTTAGTACTTTTTTATTGGCTGCCCTCTGTGGTTGACCACATCGATGTTGGCAGGTCAAGAAGCACTAGGTGGGGAGACAAAGTAAAACTCCACCAAATGACAAGTGCTTTCTTTGAAAACATACAGTTGGTGCTGTCACTGTCCAGCTGCCCTCCACATTCAGCACAACCATAACTATTGATGACTTACAGAGTCATTGATGGCGTGTTGAAGAACACGTTTGATCCCAGACACCACCACAGCAGTCAGCAATTTCAGACCATGGCTCTGTCATTACTGAATCTGCACCATCCTATCAAACTACTGCCTGACATGCAGCAGTTTGACAGATTTCACAGTTTTCAAGAATGTTGTAAAACTGAGAATATGTGAGTTTATTTTTCTTATTTCAATAATGACACAGATACTTGATTTTTTTATGACAATATCTTTAGTAGAATTATTTAATTAGTAACATATTAAAGTACAACTCTGATCATCGTTTGATAAATTGTAAGTGTTCACAAAAGTGGTCTTTTACTGTAATTATGATTTTGTCGTTTTTGGCCAAAATCGAACAAACCTGTTGTTATCCAGGACATAGTTTCTGCAGTAGTTCATTAGATATTTCCCTTTGAGTGGTGGCGTGGAGTAAGCCTGCCCTCATTTTCCATCATCCCTTTGTTTCTATTCTCTCCTACTGGCTTATATCCCCTCACAACCCCAACCCTACTTTATTGGTGCAACAAAAATGGCGAGCAATATATGCATATATAATATATGCAATATGCATGTGGATCCATTGGAATGGAGCAGAGCAGGGAGCTTGTGACACGCTGACTGTGCATCCCACCTACAGGCTGTTTCCAACAGCATTTTCATTTGCTCCTGATTCTTAACAATTTAGAGAGAGAAATGCTCACAAATGCAGTTTTAATCTCCATTTTCTTAATATACTGTATGTCATCCATTATGAGAAAAATACAACAAGAACATTTTAAAAACATTATTATCATTGGAGTGGGTCTTTTAAAAAGTCAAATAAAAATACGATTGAATCCAATATATTTTAGAGCATAGATGTTTTTATGTGTTTTATATTTTAAGAAGTTATTCAAAATGATGTCCTTTTTCTGTTGCGCTCACACATTTTTATGGCATTCTGATGTTTTACTTTGTTTCGGCGATTGTTTGCTTTTTTATTTTCTGAAAAGATTCTTTCCAGCTCTGCTCCTGACAGCTAACCACAAAGATCTGGCCTCCTTGGACTAGTCATAACCTGATTACAAGTACAATTTTATCCTCTGTTATAAAACAAACTAACGTATTGCAGCCTTGGTAGAGGAAGTCATGGTGTCAAATCACGTCTGCATGTTAGCTAAGTAGGAAAAGACTTACTTGCTGTAATGTCTCACTGAAGAACAAATAAAGATAGCGAACTGGACATTGTTCTCGTCTGTAATCGCTTCTCTCAGAAGGGGCGCACCTGCATACAACACTGATATCGAGGTGGCTTCTGTTTGAAGGGGAAGAAAGAATATTGTGTTTTTGAGAATAGCGTCATTTTCTCTGGCCTCTTCTTTATTGTGTCTCAGCATCTTCTGGGAATACACTGGCATGGTTTTGTTTACTTGCTCTTTGTTGTTTTGTTTCTTCCTGCATGGGCTGGATCCAGTGAATCCCACAATAACTTAGGAATATGAATGCTAGGCTATTGACTGAGCTTTGCCCTCATACAAGTAAGATTATTGCCTCTGCTTGTCAGCTTTTTTGTCTGACATCTTTATTTTGTTTCTTTATTGTTCCAACCCAGGCTACGATCACGTTTATGAGAAACACGCAAGTTATTTAAAAACACTAAAGACTGGGTCATTCTCTGCTGCTGTGTGTTTGTGCTCAGGTTCTTTCTAATGATTTTCTGACTGTGTGTGTTTGTTTCCATGCACGTGCATGTGTGACTGCATGTATATTCTGAGTAATGGGCTTTGTGCACGCTCTCTTGCTGACGGCCTGGCTGTATCCATGGCAACTCCAGGTCGATCCTAGCTGTAAGCAGAGCTGAAGAGAGGGACTTGAAAGGGAGTGTTAAACCTCTCCTCTCATCTGCCCTGTGCTCTTCTTGACCATGGCAAAATGCAGCGCCTTGTTGAAATCTCCACCCCAGGGGTGTATGCTGTGTCTGTGGCCAATTTCACCGGCATGCTAACACAACACCGCCACCTTTTGACACGATCCAAAAAAAGATGGAATCGATGTATTTTATTCAATTCCAGGTTTCAACTGAGCTCAAAATTTAAATTGAAAAGTCCAGAAAAACAACTTCTACCTCTTCCTTTTACCTCAGAATGATAAAGAGGAACTTAAAAAGTGGTAAAACATGAATAAATACATACTTTGTCAACATGTACCACACAGGTAAAACTGAAGATTTGAATGCTAGTTAACAAATGATATTAATGTTCTAAATGTGTATAAGCTTTTTGAGAAAGCTGGCAGGATTCACATCTTTGCATGACTCCAGTAGACATGTGGCTTTAGTTTGATGAAAAAGAAATTAAGTTTTTCAGAATGATTGTGGTGATATTAATGCAACTATAATTTATACTAGAATCAGAAAGACAGCTGGGAATTAACTTCCACTTATATTACTAATGTTCTCTGAATAGCCCTTTATAAATAAAACTAAAAATAGAAAGAGTTGTGGTTTTGTCAGCAGTTTATCTGATATTTTTGCATTTATTTTTACAATTTTTTTATCACATTGCTTTGTAAACAAGATTCATGAGACCAGAAGCGTTGTGTTGTTGTTTTTCAAAAACCCACCGAAGTACAGTTATAGTGTCATCGTGTGCAGCTCATGGTAACCCATTTTTTTCACAGAGGTCAGAGCACAACTTCAGAATCTTATGAAGGGAGTTTCTTTCCTGTCTGAGCTGCAGAATTTTTAAAACATGGTCGAAAGAGAAATCTGACATGTTTTAAAATCAAATTCCACAACTTGTAATATTTGATGTTTTGTGTCATGGTCATGTCAGCAGCTGGCTGCTCTGTATTCATTAGTTTCAATTCTTTGAGTATTACAGATGATTAAAGCATGGGAATAAGTCAATGAACACAAGCAGATTATCTGTGAATTGATTTCAGGGAATCCAGTGTGGAGTCTGGAGTCTGTTTTCAGTAAAAGTTAAACTTCTGGGGAGGTTCACGTCAGGCTACGCCTCAGGGTCTCCTGCTCTGCCACAGTTTTGTTTTGAATTCACATCAAAAATCAGTCATCACAGTTAAAAGGATGCTCAGCAGGAATGAAATGTCACAAACTAAAAAATGACAAAGGTTTTCTGTCTTACTTTCCTTTTTGAATGTTTAAAAAGCCCTTTTTCAGCACAAATATTTACAACAAGTTTAATTTGACAAACCTGTGTTTTCCAAGTTAAGCACATAAATCGAATAATAAAACATAATTTTAAAATGTTATCTTTGCTTCTGATTTTGCATCTTTATGATTTGAATAGAAAGTGAAGTTTTCATTTTGCCTGCAACATAAGTGAAGTCCAAAATCTTGTTGCTTTTTTGTGAACACAGATTTGTGTGGAGCACACAAATGTTTCCCAAAAGGGTAAAACAAATTTGAAATGTTTTGAAAATTGGTGCCTATCAATTGAGTTTTTTTCCTTTACTAGAGTTTCCGCACTTCATCCTTTGTGTTTTCAGGTCAGTTTCACCTGATATCATTTGCTGGCAAACCACATCTGTTTTTATGCCATTAATTATCTCATGTTATATTTATGAGTCTGGTTTTCATTTTATCTTTGACATGTACTCTGAGATACTCGTGTTTTTACAGTTCATGTGCTCTCATGTTTAAGTTTAGTTCATGAAAGTTACAATTCCTGCCACAAGCGTGCCAATTCCACAACAAAACCGCCATGCTGTCAGGTGTTGATTATACTCAGCTTGTTTTCAAATGACAGGGAACTTTTCATCCAGTGTTTTAATATAAAAGACGATCTTGAATCCTATTCCCTTCTGAGCCCTACATGTTAAATCAATGAAGGGGGCAAACTTTCCATTTGAGTTTAGTGGCATTTTATTGATTAATAGCTTTCATCCTGAGAGAATTCAAGCTGTTGAATTTGTTTAGTGTGTGGAAATTTTCCTGCTGACATGAAAGCTGGCAGGCGTCTTTAGTGAACTTCAAGGCTGTTTATTTTTGTTTTTTGTCCAATCTTCCTTTCATACTCTTAATTTACCTTTTCATTCAATTTAGTTGTTGGTGCTTGTATGTGAAAAATCATTGTGTTTTATTCAAAGTAAACTTTGAAGAAAAGCTGTTCCTTTTATTTATTTATTTGGAGTCTTCACAGAAAAAGAAAACGTTTCAGTCCAGAGAGAAGCCTGCAAAATTACTAATGGCCTGTTGTCGCCCCCTAGTGGACGATTGGTGACATTATTTTAAAAATATAATCTCAGAGACAAAGAGGACGCATTTTTGTACTGAGCTTGTAGTTTGCCATGTGTACTTTTTCTTATAGGTAAAATTTTGGAGAAAACTGTTTTTAGTCTGAACTTTGTAATTGTTTTTTTCCCTACAAAAGATCTAACCACTTTTTCGTTATTTTTACATAGAAAATAAACTTCTGTGCTGTAGTCCATTAAATTTTGCTCACAGCAATTTCACAGCTCACCATCTTCTGCCAACTCTGACTTGTGTTATTATGAGTGAGTATTCATGCATTTGCTGCGGGACTGAAGCTGAGGGAGCTGTGTGACCTTCTTGCTCGGTCAGCAGAGATCCTGGAGGCTATATACTGATCACTAATGCATATGCAGGAGCAGCCAGTAGGCCACCATGCTGTTGAGCAAGCCTCTACACAGGGGATCATAAAAGTACATCTCAATCGTTTTCTTTTTTTTTTTTTTTTTTTTTTTTAGTTCTCTGATAGATCGACTTCACAGCCAAAGCTAAACGCATATTGACCAAGTCTGGCGTCTCAGCAACCCCCTCCCTTCAGGCTTTAACTGTGTAAATGTCTAGGAAAACACATTGGTCGAGTAAATGTGTTTTGTATTGGTATTACAGGTTTAATGCGGCTTCCTGGCACATAAAATGTGCTGTCATTACATATCTATTGTTGAGAGTGCCGTCATCTAACGTTTCATTTTCAGGCTTCGTCATGTTTCTGAAAATAATCTCAGCCTGTTTAATGGAGCCGGATCAATGCAGATAGATTGGTCTCATACATTTCCTTTTCGTACCGCAACTAACACCACCTCTGGGAATCGTTTATCATTTATTGCACTTATCGTCATATTTCACCATGAGAGGATCCATTAAAGATGCTTTCTTCTCTGCTCCTTATATATTTATATTTTTATTTTCACTTAATCTGCTTTTCACTGCTCGCAGGTATGCTGGGATTTGTAATTTGAGTTAGATCTGCAAAATGAGCCGTTTGATTTGCAGAGGGAATTAGTAAATGGAAAACCTGATTTAATATAATCGATATCTTCCACGGTGTTTGCCCCTTTATGGCTCATGTCTTCCTATTTTTCTGAATTTTCTGACAACTTTTCAGATGAGCAGAGCTGAAAAAAGACTTCCGCAGGTACTGTTATTTGTGAAAATGTCCTGACCCTTTCTATGCAGTTGAGTAACACCTTGCATCGTCCGTATTTGATTACACAACTGTGCTGAGATCATTTTATTTTTAGGGGAGGAGTGAGGACAGAGTGAACTGTCGATTCAGCAGAAAGCTGCTAATATAGTTAGTGCTTTTTCTGCTCCTCATTGACTTTTATACTCTGTGTCAACCCTTTTTTTTCTGTAAATGGCGAAACTCTGCCCAGTGTTGTGACCTGTTGCTGGGTCCAGTGGGAGTATTTTGTGTCCTGCACACAGCCTAACCTTCCTCATTTTTTTTCCTCTTTCTTCCCCTCCTACTCCTGCTAATGTTCTATTTGGTTTGGAAATGTTTCTAATAGAATAGATCTGCCTTCAAGACATAAAGACAAACCCAGTCAAGGCATGACAGCGAGTGTGAGGGATTCTCCTTTCAGCTTGAGCTCTTTGCACATGATGTTTTGACTCTTTTTGACTCTGTTTGTTTTTGCTTGGTTCTTCACTGCACTTCAGCTGAGATTTCAACTTTTTGTCAACTTTTTGAGCTTTAATTGACACATTTTTACTCACTTTTTACCTGAAATATTGAATTTTTTCCAAGCTTAATTTTTTTGTCTTCGTTGATCTTTTTCACCTCTGTCACCATGCCGGTACGGATCATGTGCACCATCTCCTTTTCCACTGATGATGAGCCCAGTGGATACGGCAAAGACGGTTTTGATGACTATTACAAGCGAGTGAGGAAGAGCCGCAGTGATGGGGACTCTCAGGACTACCTGAATAGATGTAGTGAGACGGAAGATTATACCGAAGAGGAGAACGATGACAACACGGTGGATGACCTGGCCACTTTCTTTGGCAACTCCTCACTCCATGGAGCCAACCATGTATTTGTGGAGGAAAAAAAGTTTGGTATTCGCCAGGGTTTGTGGGCAGTGGCCTTCACCACGGCTCTGACCTTTTTCCTGCTTCAGGTGGCCGACAGGATCATATACTACCGCCAGTATGACCGAATTACCTTGTTGGATGAGAATGTGGCCAACAACATGACCTTTCCTGCCATTACCATATGCAATTATAACCTGGTTCGGAAAACCCAGATGAGCTACAGCGACCTGATTTTCATGGGCCCCTTGCTGGGTTTTGAAGAAGGCATGGCACCGGGGTTTGCTCTGGCGCCGGAGCCGGACCGCCCTCCAGGCTCACGCTTCAGCCTGGATGAGTTCTACACACGCACTCGGCATCGCATCGATGACATGCTGCTGGATTGTAGCTTTCGAGGTTTAGAGTGCGGCCCTGAAAACTTCCAAGAGGTAAAGGACTTAAGAACCCTATGAGATTAAATCAAATTTTAAAATTGTTTCTCTAGTTTTGTCTTTTGTGGAATCATCACACTCCAAACCAAAACGGGTCCGTTACAGTTTTCTAGAATTGCCTTTCTGCAGTCATTTGACTAACTGATGGTATCGGTGGTTTTCAACCTTTTTGAGCCAAAGTAAAATGTTTCCATGAAACAAATCACACCAACAACCTAAAATGATAAAAAAAAATAAATAAATAATAACTCTTCAGTCTGTATTACCATTAGACAGTCAAGTTTTGTAATCTTCTTGGATTGATGTGAAAACAGAAAAATTTCCTCAAAAATAAACAACCATCAGAGCAGTTGTTTTTAGTTAAATAAAAGTGTTTCTTACTACAGTAACTAAACAAGAATGTTTTTTTTTTCTCAGCAGTATGGTTTTATTAAAATCTTTTTAAAAAAATTAAAAATTGGACATGAGCAAGCTCCACTACCTAAAGTGACATATTTGGTATCACAACTGTTGTATTAAGGGAGATGATAGAGTTAGACATAGAAAATGCAAAAGTTATTCTTTTCTATCGTATTTTTAGGTTTGTGATTGCTGCTCTTTGTATTTTCTTTCAAATTCAGCTTATCGCACAAGTGGAATAATGATTGATCTCATAGAGTAAACAATATTCCAGCTATTGGTTTGTGAACTTGTTTGACCTTTTTCAGGGTTTTTTTTCTTTTTAGAAAGAATGTGCAGACTGCTAATGGATATGCCAAAGATATTTGAGCTGCAACAGCATCGACGTATGAATGCACAAATGCACTCTTGCCCTTTCGAATAATTCAATAACATAATTTGGCTTGTATTTGTCAATGAATATTGATTCTAGTGGTGTAGAAACAGCATAAGATTAACAGGAACAAATGTTTAATTTATTAGTCATGTAAGTGACTCATTTCTTTTTGTATTCATTATTTCAAAATAATGGAAACAAGTTCTGCTTAACTGATTAGAATATAAACTAGGTCACATATAGGCAACTCCAGGCCTCGATGGCCGCGGTGTCTGCATGACTTCCTGATGTACAAGCCCTACTCATGACTGATTACCTGGTTCAAGTGTGTCCAGTCAATTAGAATAAATAGTATGTTGGAAAACATGCAAGAATGCCACCCTCAATGCCTGGAGTTGCCTATCCCTGCACTAAGCTATGTAAATAAATACATGATAATATTGCACCACCAATATTACTATTAGTCTTGTTGCTAAGAGATGAACTTTCAAAATCTAACATAGACTAATTAAAATGTGGAAAATATTTTCTGAAATATGTGTCACCTGTCACAGAAATGGACAAAAAGCAGCCAGTGTTGCATTCAAAGATAAGCAATGTCTTAACCGCTGACAGTTCATTAAATGAATCCAACAAACACTGATGGCTTGGGTTTGGAGTTTGAGTGTGAAAGAGCTGCACACAGTGGTCATACTTTGCAAAGTCATAGTTTGCAAAGATGAGATGTTGAAGATGAACAAATACGAAGGAAAATTGTCAGTGTTTCTGTGGTTCATTGTGGTATAGTCAAAAAGAACACACTTGCTTGGGGAAATAAAAAAAGGAAAGAACCTCGTCTAAACTAAACAAAAAAAAGTTTTCCTCAATCATTTCAGAGAAGTTTTTGCTTTAGAATATTTCTGCTAAAAATAAAGTCCACAAATGTATCATCACAGTGTGGATATTTTGAATGAAAGCAAGCAAACCTCCTCAGTTTTTGTTTATAACTATCAGAATCTGATCCAACCAAAACTTTGAGAAGTATTTAGGTCAGCGATGGATCAACCATGTATGTCTGGTCAGTGATCCTGAGGAAAAGCAGGGTCAGCTGTAATTGATTTAGACAAAAATATGCATGTTCTGAGAATAAATGCTGCAATACATCATTAATGTAAGAAAGAATTAGTATGTATTCCAAAACTGTGTTTGCTTTCAACTGAATGTGCCATTGCTTTGAAGAACTAAGTCTTTTACTCACCAATAATTATCATTTAAAAGTAAGATACAATCTGAAAACTAAAATCATCTTGTGGATACTCCATGGAGTTAAATGTTCATAAAATTCATAAATAATTTTCTAGGCTTGGTCACATTTTTCCATAGCAACACCTTACAACACTAAAAACAAATATTCAAGTGAACTAGCATTGGAGGTGTTTCGAGTCAGATGAAGGTCTGTCTTTCTTCTTACATTAAGAACTTGACTGAGACAAACCACAATTAATCCCTGTCAGTTCTAATAGAAATAATTATAGTCATTTGCAATTCATGTGATTGATTATTCTTCCAGGCGCTGCGCCACAACCCCTTATTTATGAATTCATACTTTTCATTGCTTTTGTTGCTTCTTTTTTTCCAAAGCAAATATTTCAAAGTTATTAGTAACTAAGTTTTCACATTCAATCACTTTTTAGAAAAACCATTAGCTCTTTGTTTTTGTGTACTGTCCAGGACGCGAAGCCTCACACTGTGTCCTGGGTGAGTAATCTAGCCACTAATCTTTGTCAGATGGCTGTTTTGTCTCCAGAGCCGCTGCAGCCCCTCACCAGGATAACTCGCTCAGCATACATCCACATATTTCCTTTTTCTCCTGTGTAGCAAATCAGTGGACTGCATTTATTCTGCATAATGTGCAAATTGATAGCAGCAGGGGTTCCTGTACCCCTGATACTGGCTGTTTATTATATCTCCTAAAGAGCCACTAATAGCTGAACTGACTTTGTTGCTGCATAGAGCAGGGGAGGTGAAAAGATTGATTGCTTTCTGTCTCTAGAGTTTTGCATTCCTTCCTCATCTCTGTTTCTCCCTCTCTGGTATGTGTGCATATGCATGAGTGTGTCTTTGTGCAGAAACAAGCTGGGCTGGGTCAATAGGGAAGCTTTGCCAGCTCCCGTTCAGGTTACAACAATTCTAACCCAGAGCAAAATGTGAGCCCCCCTTAGCGCGGTGAGCTTTGCTTCCTGTTCCCATCCCTGTCCATTAAATGCAGCCTGATGTTCTCTAGAGCTCAGCATCATCAAGCAAATCAGCAAATGGCTCTGATTACACCCTTCTCCTATCTCATCAAGAGCATCAGTCAGTATAGCTCAGAACTCATTTCTACCAGATAAGAAAATGGGAAAAAAAAGAAATCCAAGTATATCCTTTCCAAGAATGTAAAAACCTATGGGCAGAGCTGCTTTTGCCATCTGACTCTAAGCTTTAAAAAAGAGTGTGTTTGTTCAGCACGCCTTTAATGGAACCATCAGGTCAAAATATATTCCATCCGATGTTGGTAAACTGGATGAACGAAGCTCTGTAGCGGCGAGAGCTGCTCCTCCCATGCAGCAAGCAGCTAAGCCAGTGCCAAATGTGTGTTCAACTCAATTTGATCTTATCACTTGTTGAAGTACAGCTCCGCTACACCTTGACCAATTAGGTAAATTGAACTGTCACTTCTTTAAATGGAAATTGATTTTTCTATTTTTTTTTTTACCAGTGGATTCATCTTCTTTCTTACCTTCTTGTCTGCCACTTGCATACATTATTTGGAGTTTTGGGTACTTTCACATCTTGCGTTTGCACTAAATTATCCAAAGAAAATAAAAACAAAAAAAAACATATGATGATTCTAACCCAGGTAATAATGAAACACATATTATCACTTTAATGCAAGGCATGTCTTTATCCACTAATAGAGGGTGTAAACTCAAAATTCTGTCTTTTCTAGCCCTACCTAATCAACTGTGAACACATAAAAAATGGATTTCATGTGTCAGAGAGAAGAGTCTGATAAAGAAGGACAAGTGGCTCTGTCTTAAAGTGATTAAGGCGTGGACTGAAGAAGTGCTTGGCTCCCTATATGAGGTGACAGCAATGGGACATTAAATATTCATTCTTCTACTCAAATTCACATGACTCTGATTTTTTTTTCCCCAACTCCTACTTTAATTTAACCTGACTGTATATGTGGAGTTTAGAGTTCCTCATTCGTTTTAATAAACACTGACTTATTTCCACATTACCTGTAATTTATCAACATTAAAATACAACATTATGCATGACATCGTATTTGTTTCTTTAAACAGCCATCATCTTGAACAATAATCACAAGGGGGCAGTGTCATACAAAATGTTAGAACTTGAACAAGCTTGGATAGTATTTTTGGACTGATTTGCGTCTTTTTTTCCTCTTTTTGTTTATAAGTTATCCTTAAGAAAAAGGGCAATACCTTTTTACCACACTCAGAGTCCCACTGCAGACCAGCATCACTGCAGCTGCGCCACAATGACTCCTGTCTGTCTAAAGCTGCATGGTTGCGATAGGCATGCTGCCAGCACAACAGTGGATGCATTCTTGCAGGACTTGTTTTTCTGTGGTATTTAACTCTATTTGTGTGTTTTAGGGATTAGGAAAAAATAAATAGTATGTATCAAGCAGATTTGTGTATATTAGAACAGATTTCACAGGGAGTCATTCAATATTATTTCTCTGACTCTCTCTAGTTCTTTTTTCCCCTCAGATGTTGTTTCTCTGTTCAAAAACATTATCCAAATATTGGGTTAAATGTACTATAAATTCACATACACTTGCATTTATTGCAATTCCATTTAATAGTAGAAATAGTATTTTTGACTAACGTTTGCTTTTCCATGAACTATTCTGTTGTTGTTTTTGTCTCTTAGAGGATTCAAAGTGTGAGGATTAAAACTCAAAACCATCAGTAAAACAACAGTCGCTTAGTTTGCGGAACCAAAGTTTCATCATGCAACCGACTTTGATGATGCACATGTTTTAAATCCAGCCCTGCTGCAAAGAAATGAGCAGCAATTTGGAACAAACCATTAAACAACCTTGGAAAGCAGCTGCTTGAATTTATTGAAATAAGCCAAAAAGACAAAGGCCATAAAAGTTTTTTTTCTATTTAATAAGAATATATTTTTTAAAAAGGCTGTGCCTTTGGTATTCCTTTATGAAAGAGTGCAGTAAAATAGAAGCACCTGTATCCTCCCTCAGTATTGGATCTGCTTTTAATGAATGCTTTCATTAGTATTGTCTCCATTTTCATTGGAACCCAGTGACAAGTGGTGCTGCACATCTTTTTTAGTTAAGTCCAATGGGACACAAAGCTGGAGTCTTTGAAACTGGGGAGATAGGTCTATTTAGTACCTCCATTTGGTTTCCGCCAGCTCTTTATACCACAATTCCCAAACATTGATTAAAGCTCTATAAAAAGAAGTATGAAATTTTCATTTTTCTCCCAGACTAAGACAAATGATGTCCAATAAAATGAGAGAAGCTGAAGTCTTGTTCCAGCAATGTGGTATGGAAAAGACATATGACATGTTCCATATAGGGCCAATAGCTATTTATGAGCAGCTAATTAGGTTGACATGGAGTTTTAATGGCTTCCAATAAGACTTTTTCCTGTTTCTAATATCAGAGCTGACATAAAGTGTTTGACTCCAAATGGCAGAATGAATGTCTGAGAGAGTTTTGCTCTGAGTTTTTTTTTTTTTTATCTCAGAATTTTCTCCTATTCTCTGATCTGCTGGTGTCTCTGTTAGCATATCTGTCCCTCTGGAACCTGGGTGACAGATGCCCGCTTCTCCCTTTTCTGATGTCTGCTATGTCTGTAAAACATAAAGAATAAACTTTGTGGAAACAAAATATTGTAAATCCACTAAAACATTTCAAAAAAAATTTCACGTTTGTTGTCACAAATAGAGTGTGTGTTATTTTTTCCAGAACACTAAGGGATAAACAAACATCTCCAAAGTCTGCTCACATTTAACATGACTGATGTATTCATTTACACAGTGTCTAAACAATAAGGAAAGTTCTTGGAATGTGTGTACACAAATACAAAGAGGCAGTGGCCTCATGTTTCTTTTCACAAGACAGTTTAAATCTGACCAATGTAAAAACTGTTCACACTTTAAGGCCTACTAAAGAACAACTTCTGAATATCAATCTATTAAATCCACTTCATCTTTGATTTCACAGGAATAGCTTTGACTGGATCAACATCAACCTCAAAATGGGAATTTCTCCTTCTTTTGTGCAGAATTAATAATGTCATGGCTTTACGAACTGCTTTTCATGTTATCTGAAGTCATACATGTTAAAATGTTTCCTTTCTTGAAGTAGAGCTAAAGATATTCAGACTAGGACAACATTAGGAACTAGGGAGCACTTTTTAAGCCCTTGACCCCCTGCAAAGCAGCTTTAATTATCAGACAGTGTAAAGTAGTGTAAAGAACTTTAGTTTTTGATTAAAGTAGAAAATCTCCATATAGGTATAGACTGTTTACCCTCAGACCCTATTTTCAACAGAGCAAAATCTCTTGGTGATCCTATAATTAAGGTTCTAACAGTGTGGTAAAAGTGCCTTCAGCTTGTCTAAGACCATCAAATACTTTGTTCATTGAGCAACTGTCCATCACTGACCTGCCTCTGTTTAAAGCCAAACTAAAAATACTCTAGTTTTTGTGCTTTAGTGTTTTACATGGGTAATTCAGTTACGTTTTGTTTGCTCTTTGCTTTCTATGATTGTGAATACCCTGCTTAACCTATAAGCAGAGAGATATGCTTGATAATAGACGTGCTTATTAAAGAATCAGCAAAGGCTTGAAGTCGTTCCCATACTGAAACCAGTCATCCAACAATGACGAAATTTCTTTGGTAGGAAATAAAGAGGCAATAGATATGACTGATCTTGATAGGTCCATCAAAACTACTTTTTTTTTTTCGTTTTTCTTTGTCTTTTTTCTGACTGAGGTCATATGAAGCTAGCACAAATTCATGTTTTGTTATGTTTTTTTGTGAGTGTTGCATTTGCTATAAGAAAAGTTGAACCGTGTGAAGCACTGGGTATGTAAATGACTGACCCACTTTGAAGGAAAAATTGATAACACAGTGTGCACCGTAAGCTCTGTATTATATTAGAACAAATGTAAAATTGCAATCTAAAAGCTGGAGGCTATCTGAAGTGCTCAATATTTTTTCAAGAAAACAAGTAAACTATAATATTTTATCCTTTAAAATTAACAGTACCACCTGTAGGCTTTGTCGCTTGATAGTCTGAACACACTTCTCCTCGGCCACAGAGAGACACTATAAACAAAAGGCCTTAAATGGAAATGAGCTGCAAAGAGTCCATCCAGAGCAATTCCAGTCAAACGTCTCGTACCTGATCGGTTGTTGATTAACCAGCCTATTGAATGAGTGGGTCTGAGGCTCAGTCGTTGCTACCTTTTAGCGATATGAAAAGAGAAGGTTATTGTATTATTCTGTATCAGAGTCTGAAACCCACTGTGAATGCAAATCTATATTATTACGATCTGCTTAAGAGGCACATGGTGAGTAAATTATTGACTCCAGCAGAGAAATGCATGCCGTAATCCCCCTCTCTCACTAATTCTTTGTTTACATCAGGGCTTTTTTTTTTGGATTTGTGTTAGTTTAAGGTTTAAAGTAACTGAGAAGCAAAATTACAAAATGACAATTGCAAGTAGGATTGGGTTTGTTCTCCCCTTCACATAGTATTTCACTGAAAAAACAGATCCAGTAGAATTAGCTAAAAAATTCTAACGTTTGAAAAATTATATTTAAAAAATAAAAAAAAATAAAAATTGCCAGTTGGGTAAGAAAATGTTTAACAAGTATTATGTATTATGTATTAGTATTATTATCTATTAGTATTATGAAAAATAACTGAAGTCACTGAGACAGGTTTTCCTAATCTAAGATTCTTTTGCTTTTGAAAAACTTTTTTATTAAGAATTTTCTCTTGCAAGACAGAAAATAGGACATTTTTTCTTGTAAGAAGGATATTTTTTACTTTCTTAAGGTTTCGTTTTTGCAGTGTGCTCATTCAGTGTCAGTGATTTCATCGCTTTCAATAAAACATATGTTATCCCCAATATATCCATAAACACAGAAGAAAAGAAAAGAAAGGTAAAGATTCATGTGAATCCTTGAGTGCAGCTTTGCATTGTTTGTATGATCATTTTTGGCAGACCTTCATCCCTGTGTCTGCAGGCATGTTAGCAAAGACAAGGTTTGTCAGGCAGCGGCTGACGAAGATCGATCTTTGTCCTGGTTTTATGTCTGACATCTCCTTGACGTAAGACATAACACTCATTTTCATTTTTGCCTGGAGCAGCAGTTTAGGGGTTATTTGATTCAAAAAGATGTTCTTGTCAAGAGAATACACGAAGGGAGACAGTCTGAAAAATCAAGGCGATTTTATAAATGTAAATTATAGCAGAAATCTGAATTTTAATGATTGATTAGATTTCATTGCTTTGTTACTAGATTGAAGTTCAAGATGAAAAACATTTCATTTTTGTCTGAATAGATGTTGTGTTTTCATCAGCTGTTCAGGGGGAAATGTTTTATGTACATGTTTTTAAATTGTATTATGGCCCAGTCCAGATATGATTAAAGAATGCTTAAGCTATCATCTTCTGGATAACATCTACTGAAAGTTCCAAGATCAAAACAAGAATTTTGGTGACCAAGTTTTTGCTGTTGTTCTTTTAAAACTCTGGCAATCTCTTCCACTAGACATTTGAGTACTCATGTTTTAAATCTAAAGACTTTATTATCTTCGCTAACTCCCAGAACCTTCACTATGGATTTCTATTGCATGTTTTTCTTTATGTTCTAACTTTGATCTTCTTTTCTTTTTTACTGTGTTTTCTTGTCTGTGATTTTAACATTATTTATTCCAAAGGCACTTAAGCCAAATGTTGTTTTTACGTGCTACCGATAACTATCAAATCCACATTTCTACACCAGCCTCAACAGACAAGTCCTAAAAGTGAAAGTGATGCATTAGCGGCTATAAAAAATTTTGGGGAAGATTTTTGGGTCAGCTGTTGACACATGTTGAAGTAAAAAACATCTATGACCTATGAGCTATATGTGGTCTTATATTTCAGTGCGCCTCATGGGTTACATGACACAAGTTAGAAAATAGACCATTTACTGATGGTGCGCCCTATAGTGCTGAAAATATGGTAATTCCATATAGTAGGTTACCTATAGTTAGCAACCCAACTCAGCTTCTCAATCTTTGATCATTTGAATCGTTTTCATCTTCTTTTTCCATTCATCCATCTTCTTCCACTCATTCGGGAGTGGGTTGCTGGGGTAGCAATCTAAGCAAAGATGACCAGACTTCCCTCTCCCCGGCCACTTCCTCCAGCTCCTCTCTGGTGACCTAGCTTCTCACCTTATCTCTAAGGGAGCACCCAGCCACCCTACGAAGGACGCTCATTTTGGCCGTTTGCATCCAAGACCTCGTTCTTTCGGTCAAGGAGCGAAGATCAACCGGTAAATTAAGAGCTTCGCTTTCTCTCTTCACCACAACAGACCGGTACAGCGACAGCATAACGGTGAACACAGCACCAATCCACAACTCCAGAATGGTAGAGAATCCAACCCCTGTCAAGGGACTGAGTTTCAGAGCCCAGACTGTGCGTAGAGATGAGCCTAACTATACCTAGCCAGTACCACACGACCTCTCGCGAGCTCAGGCTCCTTCCCTTCCAGAGATGTGACGTTCCAAGTCCCAAAAGCCAAGTTCCATGACCGGGGTTTAGGCTGCCGAGGCACTCGCATTCGACTACCACCTAAACCACATTCCATCGGCCCCTTTTGAGAAGAATTTGGAAAGAAAGAATTTTCTCACTTTAGGTTCTGAGAGTCACTCACATAGAAATTTCACTACAGCTTAGTGATTTCAGCTTTTTGCCTTGAATAATTTGAACTGCCTAAGGTTCATACCCTGTTCTTTTCTTTCTTACTTCTGAGTGAGAACTCATTAGTTGGCTGGAATGAGCTTCAACCTGTTTTTTTGTTTTTTTTATTATTAAACATTTGGTCTTTAGAAGGATCCCAGTTTTGCAGACTTAGTCATTTAATTGCGGTTTCTTTGAAAAGTATTGCTGCTGTTTTCCACATAGCCTACTGTGCTGGGATCTGACCCCAAGTTTAGCATTTTATGGAAATTCAGATCTAACAGAACAAACAAAGCTTACCAGCAGCTTTGCAATGTTCTCTGTAAAGGCAGATTGTTTACAAGCTGGCGTGCAGAAATGCGATCTGCAAAATCTGACCCACTTTCTTTCTTCTGCTCCATTTATTTAAATTTGAATTTTTAATTTATGGCATTTACAAGTACCTTTTAACTGGTTGATTATTTACCAGAATAACTGTCAACATTTTTTCAAACTTTTTTACTAAAGTGTTTATATTTATTTTGTGTTCAATAAAAAAATGGACTGAAAGCTGGTTTTAAGGGCAAGCATGATGAAGTAAAAAATAAACTATTCAAAATACAGTCCAACATGAAATCAACTATACAGTCTATGTTGAATATTCTTTTAGATTCTTTTATTGCATTTTTAAAGCCGTCTTCCACATCACATTAGCTCTTAACTTCATCAATAATGCACCTCTTAAATCATCATTGTGTGCTTCTGACAGCTACATAAATTTGTGCAGCAGCACAGGAAACTTACCTTTGCATTGTACAAAACAAGAGGAAGGATCTCGTTTTGCAAGACGGATCCATTTGTAAATGTCAGATAAAGGGGAGCATTTGTTTCACCAAGGGCTGCTCATTCATTCCTCCATGGGCGGCAAATAGGAGGCATCAGGCCTCTGGGGACAGGGAACTGTTTGCTGTAGCTACCGGGCTTCCTTTAAAATCCATTCATCACAAGCATCCCCCTCTCACAAACTCTCACAAGTCTAGCTGTCATGATGCTGCCAAAGAGATTTAACTGTGGTGGCATCCTGTGTTTTTTGCAGGATGCAGATATAGACAAATCTTCTACTTTTGGCAATATCGCTTATAATGTAAGAGTCCAAATTCCTCCTAAAGGTTTAGAAAAGATTTGTCAAAGTTCACTCTTGAAGCTATGTTCACACTTCCGGAGCAGCCAGAAGATGGGGCGGCCGTGGTGTGGTGGAAAGGGCAGTCAGCCTCTGATTGAAGGATTGCAGGTTTGATTCCGGCCTTGCCCGCTCATGTGTCAAAGTGTCTTTGGACAAGACACTGAACCCCACAATGCCTCTGATGGAAGGTTGGCGCCAACAGCGGAGCCACCATCAGTGTGTGAATGGGACCGGGACCGTGACTGTAAAGCGCTTTGGGTCTTCAATGCAGTATACCCCATTACATAACCACAAAACCTTTTTTTTTTGTATGAGATTGAGGAAGACTTTCAAAGGTGTTTTTATATATATGTATAAATGTGCATGGGTTTTTGCATAGATCTAAAACTGAAAAAGCTTCCACACTACAGTATTCCCACATAGAAGTTAAAATAACTTTATAAGAACTAAAGCAGAGAAAAATACTATGTTCCAACAATTGCTCATTGTTTTGGTGGAATTGCCCAACAATGAGTTCTGGTCAGGACAAGTCAGTGTCAAGTTTAGCAAGCAGGTGGAAAGCCAGATGCAGGGAGAAAACACAAACCAAGATATAACACTCCAAAAGGTTTAATAACAAAATGCTAAGCTAAGGAGGGCATAGCTTGAACATAGAACAAGTGAAGTTTGAAAGAGAGTTCTTTAAGTGTTGTGTGACTAGTTAGCAAAGTGCAGGCAACTGTGACCGCTCCGAGGATCCACTGGTGAATGGGTGGAGTCAAAGCCAGCCTGCACAGAAACCCAAGAGACAAAAAGAAAACAAAGACCATTCAAACAGGCGCAACATGACAGCCAATATTGATAGTCCTATAAGCACCACCTCCTCACTCCACCTTTTTCCAAGGAGATATTTTCCAATCTTTTTTTATTTGTACTTCTTCAGATTTTTGTCATAAACTTTTATTTATTTTTGTTTTGCTTTATTTACCGGTGATGAGTGGTGTTTTCCTCATTAACTTCCTTTGGTTTTCCTCCTGCCCTTTGGTCTGCGAAAGTCCATCTGAATTTAATCGGAAGTGCACCACATCACAACTCATCTGAAAGTGAGCCATAAATAAATATGAGCTCAAATCCAGTTTTTCCATTTTCATTTTCCTTCATCTGAGAATGGTAGTTTATAACTTTTATTTTGACACTTGCTTCTGACACTTTGCATATGCTGAGGTATTCAGTTATTTTCAGATATCTTGTTTTAAAAAACAATCTAAATTATACTAAGAAGGGGGTTACATAACTGTCTCAAGCAGATGTGACGACTGCAAGTCACATTCTAAAAATCATAATATTATAAAAACAGAAAAAATATACATAACATTTTTTGCAAGGATGAAATGCATTTTTAAATTAAATGCAACTGAGGATTTACTACAAGATATACTTTACTCACTTCATTTATTATTTGTGTATATTTATTGTTTCTATGTCAGTAAACATGTAATATTTAAAAACATTTGATATTTAAAAAAGAAATGTAGAATTATGTCAAGAAAGGCAAACTTAAACAGTTCTCTAAACCTATTTTAGCAGCAGTTGCAGCTGCCATCATTTATTTGTAAAATCTATAGAGTTAATTTTACTACATTTAATTATTTGCATTATTTTTAAAGAAGTTGCCCTCATCTGTTGCATCATTATTTCAATGATTTGAAAACTCATTCATTTAAGAACTAATTGAAAAAGCTGCTTTCTGGCATATGGTTACGCTTATAGTCTATGTAAATCAACACCTCCTTTCCTGTCAGCTGTTAACATCTACTGGACCCTGACTGCTGCTGTTGCCTGCAGCTTGTTTCCCTTCAGTTGGCTCTGTGCTGCACCAGCTCTCTCCCTCCACTATTGCTTTTGCCCAATCTCTATATGCTGAGTATTCCCACTGGGGGTCAATACAGTCAAGCAAAGCACAAAAGTGTGATGATCACAGAATGGAAAAAGAAAGTCGAGAAGAGACCAAACACACATGAGAATAAAGTTGATATTTAATGAATAAATGTGATAGAGAAAGGCAAGATGAAAGGAAATGCATTGTTTAAGCTCTTGTAAACAGGAAACAGCCTGTGAAAATGAAAGGTATTGACAGAGGCAGGATCTAAACATTCAAGAGATTTTAGGGTATGGATGTTGAGAGAAAGGATGTCTAGGAAGATGATGGGTTGTTTGTTTTGGTGCATGCAGCTTCTTTATTCTGCATGACAAGATCTGAGCTGGTCAGCTCTGTACTATGTGGACTACAAATGACATTTTGATTTACTGTGGGGTCTCTCAATAGCTAAATGCTCTAAAAAAAAAACAAACCTTTACCTTTACCAGTCAATCAGCGGTACACAAAGAGCCCTCATCATACCTTGTCACATAGTATATTCATCTCACCATGTCATTCATCTTTAAGGAGAAGTATTCTAAAATCCACCTCAACAAGCATGTGAGTTGTTTTGGTGAAATAATGTAATTATCCATTATTCTATTGCAAATTGACAGTAATTCTATCAGTCACCGAACTTTGAAAGAGA
The DNA here is from genome assembly GCA_014656515.1 of Oryzias celebensis. Taxonomy (NCBI): domain Eukaryota; kingdom Metazoa; phylum Chordata; class Actinopteri; order Beloniformes; family Adrianichthyidae; genus Oryzias; species Oryzias celebensis. The sequence continues at coordinate 17,312,776 of BNCR01000005.1, forward strand.
CACCTTTCCTCATACACATGATACATCATAAAACCAATCACTTTATTGTATGTTGCATTTTTTTTCAATTGTTAATACTGGTAAATTACTCTAGAAAAAACAAGAAGAGAATCCCTTCTAGACCATGGTTTACACAATTTCCTGTGACCGGCAGGATCTTACTTGGAGTTAGCAAACAGTGAAGTAACAATAAACCTGTTTATCCTGTAAAGCCCACACCATCAAAGAATTGACAATTCATTTTGTTTAATTGGGATTCATTTAATTTGTTTTTCTCACAGCGGCAATGCAAAAAGTAAAAAAAAAAAACACCACGTTGACCTACTATTTCAAATTTGATACACACATTTCAACATAGTGTAACTGTATTATAAATACTTAGATATCAATAAATTTTGCATTATTTTAATATAGCAAGTAGCCATTTAAGCAAGAAATAACAACAAATGAGTTATTCTCACTGTAATGTTTTACAAATTAGCTAAACTTATCCTGCCAAAGTGTTTTTGAGATTTCATAGAGGTAGCCATTTTTAAATGAGCAGGAAAAGTCCTTCTACTGCTCCTAGTGGAACAATACTGCACTACAGGGCAGAAAACATGGGCCAAGTTCGATAGAATGGGTTTTTAAGGAAAGTTTTGTTCGTGCTAATTACATAAAGGTCCTAGAAATGTACATATCAAATATAAAACAAATGGTTATACAAATGGTTATACAGGATTAACAATGGAGAATTTTTCCTTTAAGTGTAAATAAGAATAAAAAGATCCACTGTGTACATTTTTACTTATATAAAAGGTTAAAATGAGAAAATGCTTGCGTTTGAATCATGTAGTGAAATACAGCATAATATGAAGAACCTTGATTTTTTATATATATATATATGACAAAAACATTAGTCGTATTTACAACTACTCTGCCAAAATAAATGTTTTCAGTAAACTTTGACTTTGTGGAAGTTCTAATGTGGACAAAATCAGTTACTGTGAAAATCCCAAAACACTTTGAAGCAAGTCCTTGAATTTATTCCAGTCAGTAAGCATCACAGGTCTTGCTGTGGAAACCGTTAATTGCAGCACACCATGGATGCTCAAAGCTGTAATTCCTCTCTGTTTTGCTAAAGGGACTGACTGGATGTGACGTAAGGTGACAGCTAATAAATATCTTTGCTTGCCAAGGTCTTTTCATTAATCTTCACTTGGCTTTTGAATGTTAATTGCTTCACTGGCCTCGCTGATTGAAACTGGTCTTCTTTGCATTTAGATAAACTGTTGGGGCAGAAAGAATCCACCCTAAAAACACACACTGATCCCACTAATTCACATTAGCTCCTAGTGATCAAGCAGCTAATACACTGTGATTTTTTTATAGCCTGTGAAGGTAATTCATGGTGTCACTTTACAATGGAGACTGGCATTTGCGAGTACAAAATGATCCTATGATTGCACCTTGTTTGGTTTTACACCATAGCTACCAACAAAAACTGAGTTCAGCAGGCAACTGATTCTGTACTTTACAACAGTCTATGGCAGATCTGTGTTTAAATGCTGTTTTAAACAAATTAATTGTGACAGATCGAGTCACTAAAATGAAAGATGAACTATCCTATCTTTTATTAACTGCATTTTTTCTGCTCTTGATTCGCAATTTGAATAAAGAAGTACTGGGAAATACAATTTTACATTTTTGTTTTCTTCGTATATGTCTTATAAAATATAGTATTATAAAAATAAAAATGCTACAAGAACCTGTTAAAAAACACCATAGATAAAATTTTCCTAAGAATGCATCTTCAAAGCTTTACGCGTAAAGTTTTTTTCTTTCTATCTGGAGATATACATGACCACGCATTTTATAGCCTCGTATTAAAAGTTTTTATAAGTTTTCATAAACGTTTGTCAGCAAAGGTTGGCCTTTTTTTACAGGACCTTTATTTGTCTGAGCTCCTTTTATATCCAATCATTTATCCTCTAATTACATCACAATATTTTGCAGAAAGCTTAAAATAAAGTGAAATCACTGATGTTGTGTATGACTATTCTTGAGATACAGTATATGCCCATGATCCCTTAACAAATCTGTGCCTGCTTTTATAATGGGTTCATTAGTGAAACTCTTTAGCCATTGTTTTTAGCAGCATGCTGTTGTTTTTCTGTTCTTGTAGTCAAACTTGTTGTGGGATTGTGTTTTTTTTGTCAGGCTAGTACATCATTATCCCTTCACCCAGACGGATTAGCTTGTTTCACAGAGCCTCTCCTCCTGATGTATCTCCTCTCATGATGAGGTACTTTGAGAAAAGGGGGTTGGTCCAAGGATTTTAAATGCCACAAGTGTCTGGATGCTTTTTCTGCAAGTGTTGATAAGAAACCAACCACATTCTTAAGTGCAAAATGCAATCCACTTAAACTAGATGTGTTTAAGGAATCTAAACACACGTTTTTCACTGGATTTATTATGATTTGTGCAAGAGTCTCCAAAGTATATCCAAATTCTTTGCTGTTAATCCTTACCTCTGAAAACTCACCCATTCCCCATGACATCTCCACTTGTTAAAATAGAGTAATAACCTCACTGGAAGCCTTCATTACCCACTGAGGAAGGATTATGAAGGGAGCAGCACAATCTAAGACAGCTGAATGTGACAGTGGGCGACCTGTTTCCAGAAACACATAGAAATGTTCAACTGCTGATGGTCTGAAAAATTCATCCATTCTCTATTATGGTTAGTTTTGCATGAGTTTTACTCACACATGCCGGAGTGCACTCTCCATCATGTAGACTGTGCAGTAGTTAGGTCTTGACAGAATGGCAGCCCTTGCATTGCAGGGAAGCTTGCATGCAGTCTTGTGGTTTCGTGTGAGTGACGCTTGTTGTCCATGAGTGCGGACTGAACTTTGCCTCCTGTCACTGACTCCACGCTCTGTGAGCACTTAGACTTTAGGCAGAAATTTTAAAGCTGCGAAGATTTGGCAAAAGTAAGTGCTAGGGAGTGGACACCAAAAGTACTTTGAAAAAAAATTAAACTGTGATAACGAATAGAAACTATTCAAACGTGCACTTAAGGTAAAATTGTGCAGCAAAATCTATATCAGCTGCCATGTTCTTTCTTTTCTCTGAACATTATTCATGTTCATGCTTTATGCAAGAAATTTACACACTGATTAAATCTATACAAACTAACTTATGGTTACTGAGAAAGCTTCTGTCATGAAACACTCCAGGTAAAATAAAGTTTCCCAGATCTATTACCTCATTAAAGGACAACACATTGTAAAAACTATCAATGTAATGGTAAAATATGGATTTTGCATGGATTATTTCTGCTTTGTTGTGTAAACATGAAAGGTAAAGTAATTAGCATTTCTGAAAAACTGAGCTAATGGTAGCCTAATGCATTCAGTGACAATGAAGTATAGTTATTAAGGTCTCTGATCATTATTAGAGAAACCATTACATTCTTAAATGCAAAGCAATAAATTCATAAAACATAATTGTCAGTTTAAATGTTGCAGGAAAACTTACAGCGCCTAACAAGCAAAAGACTGTCTTTTTGTCACACAGAGCAGTGGAGCAAAAACCTTTAAAAAACTCATTTGTAGGTAGGAAATCATGTGGAAATTCAACACATATCTTTCCCTTGCCATTTTGCACATGGTCACGGACACAATTATTTCAAATGATCATGATTATCTCAAATAAATCCCATTACAAAATAATTGAGTCGAGCCTAGTTGAGGTTGATGAAGGAAGAAATGCTTGGATTTAATTTATCTTGCAACCATTTCAGCCAATTTCTAACTTTCTATTTTGATTAATTGAGTATGGCACAAAATGTCTTTCCGTGACTGTTCACCCACTCGTTTACTAAAGTAGTTTTCTCCTTCATGAGGTCACATTGTGACTATAAATGTCAGTATTGAAAATAGCCATACATTTTCAATTAATTTTAACAAGATTTTGATTGTTTTGTTGCTTTCATTTTTTTATCATCTGATGCAGTTTTGTTTTGTTTTTTGTTTTTTGGCTCAAGGTTTTGTATTCTTAAGTCTACTGATTCTTGCTAAATATCTTTTCAGGTCCTACATGCAAATACATGAAAGATATTTCTTAAAGGTCTTTTGAATAGTTCTTGACCACACAAAGTGAACTGAAAACACACAGAGGGGAGGAGCGGAGGGTTAGAGTTTGCACTTCAGCTCTGTCGAAGTATTGGAACTCTATGTGATGATAAAGCACCACTTATCCAAAAATCCCCAAGAGTAAGACTGTTCTTTAAGGTTTTTTGAAAATGGTGCATTCAAGTTTCTCTTAAAAGCCTACAGTCATTTTTTCTTCACTGCACAAATGCAAGTTTCAAAGTAAATAAATATACCTCAATGTGATTTTGGTTCTTTGAAACTTCATAGAAGTACTGCGCCAAAATGTTTCCAAAAATGTATCTTTAGCCCCAACATCAGTGATAGACAAGACTTTCTCTGTGTGATTTGGGTGCTCTTATAGGCTACTTGTCAAGTTTTTTGGAGAGACTTGGGATGATTTCAGACTGGAAAAGTCTGCTGGTCCGGGCAGAGTTCGCTTAATTTGGTCTGAATCGAGCCTTGAAGCTTGCATTTGGTCTGTATTCAGACAGACTTTTAACGAGTCCTTTCTGTTTGGATCCAAAGCCTGTAAACAAAAGCATTCATTCATTTTCTGAACCGCTTTATCCCTTTCGGGGTCACAGGGCTGCCGGAGCCTAACCCGGCTACTCATGGGCGAAGGCAGGGGACGCCCCTGGACTGGTTGCCAGTCTGTCCAGTGTTGTCCCCTGCCTTTGCCCATGAGTGGCCAGGTTAGGCTCCAGTGACCCTGAAATGGACAAAACGGCAGGAGATGAATTAATGAGGTTAAATAAAAATGTAAAAAATAAAATTCACTTTGGTAATCTTAAAAACAGCCATAGTTCATTTTGGGTCAGAGAGTGGTTTCTGGTGTATTCAGACTGAAAATCTGCTTCGGATTATCAGGGGAAATGAACTCTATTTCACTTTAAGCAAACCAAATGTGTCACACCCTTAATTGACCATAGGAGCACTTTGTAAGTGATGGACTGGTGACCTTCCAGGAGTCTCAATGTCCAAACACAGAAGAGATCAGATTTTAAAAAGAATTCATGCATTCACATTAATAGTTTTTCTTCTGACATCTCATGTTAGTTTAGCTGATAAATATTAAATCCCATTTCAGCTCTAACTAAGTGTCAGAATTGTGTATCACGATTTCACGATTTTCATATAAATACAGGCTTGACTGATATTAATGGAGTGTGTAATGCAGTGTTAGATTCTTACCAAATTGTGAAAGAGCAAGATTTAATGTGCTTTTTTCTGTGTGTGTCTGGGTTTTTGTGCGTGTATTTTTATCTTTAAAAAAAGACAAATAGCCTTAATCAGCAAAATGAAGAGATTTCCTTAAACGACCAGCACTAATGAAGTGTGTGCGCGTGCGTTAAGGGCTAGGTGGAGGCTGAAAATGAGAATTTCCGAGGCAGACTGCAAACGTGTACTGAAACACAAGTGCGTAATTTTCACGGAGTCTGTTGTCTCTTTGAGTTCCATTGAGGTTCTCAGAGACTAACTGCTTGTAATTTGGATGAAATAATCCGACTGGAGTCCGGGGTATTGCACATGTGTGCGCTAAACCTTTCTGACCAAGTTCCCCCTCCCGGACAGGCTCAGAGAGCCCTGACAAAATACTCCCTCGTCTCTGCTTTTCGAGCTGCTGTTGAGTGCCTGGGAGGACAGAGCGGAGCTGTGCGCTTCACTCTCTCCTTCCTTCCTTCAAAGTCTCTGACAGCCTCCGCCGTGCGCAAAAGCGGAGTTTGGGCTCTTTGCGCGTTAACAGCGCGCACCAGGCTTGCCCGAAAATGTGTCAGTCGTGTGGATCGAAGCCTAAATCAGCTTCTGTCGCTGAAGCCGGAAAACTCTTCTTGAAACACACCACCTTGCACGGGTTGAGGCACATCTTCCTCGGCGGCTCCTACCCCCGCAGAGTTGCGTGGCTCCTGGCGTTCTTGGCGGCTTTGGCGCTACTCTTCATCTGGTCCACTAACAGAGTGCGGTACCTGCTCTCATCACCCGTATACACCAAGGCGCACATGGTGTACGCCAAACGGCTCGTTTTTCCAGCAGTGACCATCTGTAACCAGAACCTCCTGCTGCCCCGGCGCATGAAAAAGACTGACATTTTCAGCGCGGGCAGGTGGTTGGGACTCTTGGGGAGAAACTGGCAGCTTTCCCCGACAGCGAAAGAGGCGCTCATGTCTCTGCGGGATGAAAGCAGCGAGAGTGCAACTGGCGAGCCGCCCTGGTCTCCCCTGTCTCGAATTTTGGACTTCAACCACTTCCTTCCTCCTCCCCGGGATTCTCAGCCATCCATGATGCAGCTGCTGGATCGGCTGGGTCATCAGCTGGAGGAGATGCTGCTGTACTGTAGGTACCAGGGGGAGCTCTGCGGCCCGCGTAATTTCAGCACCGTGAGTCTGTTCCCAAAGTAACTTTTTATGTGTTTTCTGTTCAGCACATTTTCTCCACATGTGGAAACAATTCTTGGTATAATTGCCACAATATCAGCTGCTTTAACTGGCTTTAGACAGGCAGTGAGTCAGAGTAGACACCGTGCGTATTCCTCCGCTCTGTTGCTTGCTGACACGCCTCAGTGATTTAAGTGATCGTCTCGAAGTCTGTCCGATAAAAAACATCATTTATGTTCTCCTGTTTACCCTAATATGTGTATTATATTCCATAAGGGTTCTGTGAATAGTTCATGATTATGATGTCAACTGCTTCTCCCTTTTCTTTCCTTTAAAGGGCCTGTATCATCCAAAAGCCACTTTTTTTTTTTGCTTTTAAGTGTATTAAGATGATAATTCCTCATGAAAAACCACCCAAAGAGATATTTTTGATCTATTCATGCGTCTTTGAGTATTCTTCTAAAACCCTGCTCTCTGAGCACCAGCCCCTCCCAAACCACGGAAACCAGCAAGTCCTGCATTGTGACGTCACAAAGTGCAGACCAGCCCCTGCCAGGAAGAATCTGTGCTGCCAGCCACGCCCTCAGACTAACACACACATACCCACTTTCTCCACGGAGCTAGTGGTGATCAGCGAAAGGCTTTCATTCTATGTGCACAATGTGCACATCTCTCTTTGCAAAAGTGCAGATAATGTTTGTTTTCGAGGGGGAAAGGCACATGCTGGCGAGGGCAGCTCTAGGCTGACGTCATGGGCGGAACCCACAAGGAGCAAAAGGCGGTGCCTCAGAGATCAAGTTGTCTGAATTCCTGGTATGAAAAGAACTCATGAAAATAACTCATATTTCACAAAAAAAAAAAAAAAATCACTCTTTACTGTGCCAAAGGTAGTATCCTATCATGGATATCGTTTAATTGAAAGGCTTAAGAATAGCATGACCCTTTATTTTTTCTATGTAAATTACCACAATGATTATGTAAAGCTAAATATCTTTGAAACTAATTTTAAACCAATATTAACATATAGGCCTATATTACCTCATCATAGCTCAGTGTTTACAAGAGACCAATCTCCCCCTAATGAAGACTTTTGATTAATGTAGCAATCCCTTGCATTGTTCACTGACAGACAGTGTGATTGAGTGCATTTAGCTGAAGTGCAGCCTCATTGATTTCACTTTATTATTCAATTTAGAGAAATGAGAAAAACACTCTTCTACTCCCGCTCCCACTATATTACGCAGACAACCAGATTTTCAACCAGCAATTCAAAAAGAAAAAAAAAACCACAGCTTCATGTGTGGGAATCTGCTTCCCAGCAGCACTGGAATAATTCTAGGTTTTTACCACATTTCTTATTTAAAGACCCCTCCAAGGAAAATTGTGTTTTTGGTGTTTTTAACATGTTCTTGTGGGGTTTTTCCCCATTATTAAGGACATATTTAAAGAAAATTTTGATTAAAATGGCATTTCTGAATATTTATTTGATCAAATTGTTGTGAATCAGGAGCAGACAAAAAAAATGCTGGTTGAAAAAGCTTGCAGCAGTAATGGCATCTGGTTCAAAACTGTACGATTAGCAAGCTCCCAAATTATTCGCCATTTTTGTTACACCAGTGATGTTAAGTTGGGGTTGTGAAGGGCTGTAAGTCAGCAGGAGAGAATTAAAACTGTGAGATGATGAGAAAAGAGGGCAGGCTTAGCAGAGTGAAGTCCTGCTGCTCTGAAGAAACTATGCCCAAGAAAATGATGTAATTTTTTAAAATTATTTTGGCTAAAAATAGCATAATCATAGATAGCAAACCACTGGGGAATGCTTTTAATATAGATAAAAAAAATATTAGAATGTGTCTGGTGTTTAAGTTGCACTCTTCTCAACGATGCATGGCAGAGCTGCTTTCTCCCATCTTAAATTCACATTTTGAATAGCAGAACCAGCTATCATAACCCCCAACATGTTCTTAAAATATGTTGGCATGGTTTGTGTTGTCCAGAGTATTTTGAGGGGCAACTGTTTAAGAGAGTAACCTACAGTATTTTGGTGATAAATATAAGCCTACAGTCTGAAGCTTCGGGGATATGTCCTCCTGCATAGATAATCAATGATTCCCTTTGTGGCTTCAAGGCAGGTAAGACAGGCTGTTGGCATGAATGAGTGCAGTGGAATCCGTCACACTTAAGAGGTGAAGTGTGGAGGACGATGGTGAGCCTGTCTGCTTACAATAGATTTCAGGGTTTATTGACTTTTGTGCAAGAACAGTCCCCCCCATGTGATGTCTCTAGAAGCTCTGTAGATATGGTCCACCAGCTTCGTCAATACTCTCTAAGTTTCGTGGCTCCATCCTTCTTTACTCCTGCTGGAATTACACGGAATTCTTTTTTATTTAACCTAAAGGCACTTCTCACTTTTCTAGTAGCTTACTGATTTGATTTAGATAAGAAATCAACCTGAGAGTGAGATGCTGACCTTTAAACCATACCTTTTCACCCCTGCACATCACTGATTCACAGCTTACCAAGCTAAACTTGTTACTTTTACTTTGTGGAATCATGTTTACACATATTAGAGCTTTTTTTTTTCGTATCTAATAAATGATTTTGATGTTGTATTGTGTTTTTTTATGCGAAAGTGTTTGAACACAAGCACAATTTGACAATTGCAGTTCACAACTTGCAGTTCAACAATTTGAACTGCTTTGGCAGTCTAGAGAACAAGTTCAGTCTTAGTGAAAGCTTCAGCAAAGGTTGAGAGGTTTATTTAAGAGTTTTCCTCAGCCCATAACCTTTCTATAAATTTCCAGGCATGCTGAGTCACTTAAGAAATTAGTTTGAACCCACATTACAGTATATAACTGTCTTTCAAGGACTACTGAAAGATTTCTCTGTGTTGTTTTTGAGTGCAGCGCAGATTTTCAATGTAAAAAGCAGCAAACTTTTTTTTGCATCTCCATACTCAGGATCATGTCTATAAAGATTTTCAGGCAGGGTCAGGGTTCAGGGAGGTTAGGGTTCTGTTCTTCAGTGGACAACTGGACTTTAAAGGTTGATCAAGAAGATGGTTTGCTCAACTTCTTAAGTTCTAAGCGCTAATGGTGATTTTTATATGCTAATTGAGCTTAACATCAATTAAAGTTTGTCAACAAATCATCTCCAACATTTCTTACAGATTGGTAGTTTTAATTACTTGACAGTCAAGAATCTGTATGTGTTTACATACTAAAGACATTACTAAGGATCTTTTAGAATTTTTCTTACTCTTAAATTTTATCTTTAGATTAGCAAAGCAGAAATATAGCTTATAGCTCATTCTTTGACTCTGCAGCTCAGTTTGCTTGTTACGTTCTTAAGTCCCAATGAAAAAGTCTGACCAAGTAAGACATGTTTAGAAGAGTTGCCACGAGTACATCTGTCCTCCCTAAAGGAGCATGATAATTAGGCTGGGCCTTGAAAAGCTGCATCTGCATCGTCTGAGCAAACCAAATACAGTAACTTACCAGACCTGTGATGTTTGCTGTAACACACAGTTCCAAATGAGGAAGAAAAACAAACTGCATCACAACATTGGAGGTTTTTCAAACCAGTTAAACTGCAGTAATGTGCACACATTCTGCCAACTCCTCCTTAACTATATTATATTTTGTACTCAAAGAGCTAGATTTTCTTGAAGTAATTAACATAAACATATTTTGTTTACCTGACCTATAGATGTTTTTTAAGGGCAGACAAGTACAACATTAATCTGTATTTGTGCCTATTTTTCCACGTTTCTGTGCTTTAGAATGCCCAAAATTGTGAAGACCCTTTAACTCTTCAGGCCTGGAGGACTGCTATCCTGCTGTATTTTCTTTGAAACCTTGCCCTACCTGCAGCTGATTACCTAGAGCAGGTGTGTTTTGCCAATTGGAAAATACAATAGCAGGTTTGTTGGAAGACCGGTGGTGACAGTGGCCCTCAAGGCCTGGAGTTTGACGCCTGTGCCTTACTCAAATAAAATGTTTTGGCATTACCCTGAAACAGCAGTAGACTTAGAAATGACTGACAGAAAGCAAAAGATAATAATAATAAAGTAGTTTTTTGCCGTTTTGAATTATAACAGCTTTTTGCTTAATTTTAAGACAAACTAAAGATTGTTGTTCATATAAGTTTGTTTTTCACCAAATCCTTATGTCAAAATGGGTACTAGATGTTCAAATCAAATAAAACTCTATTTGTTTAGCACTTTCCCCGCTAATGTGAGTCAACGTGCTTTACATAAACACATTTTCCAATTTTGAAAACCAAAAGCAAAACAATTTGTTTCAGTATTTTAAATGGAAATCCACATAAAATTATTCACGTCAGTATGTGTGTCAGTGGAAGAGGGCATACTTTCTAATAATATTTAATGCCATTAAAATATTGTTTTGAACTTGTTTTTCTCATTTGTAGGTTTTTGTAAGTGTCCAAATTCATTGCATATTTGAGCTCCGTGCTGAACTTACAAATCAAAGCAGGAGGTAAACTGATTCCCTGGCAACTTTTAGGGAACAGCTTGTTCATCCTTGTCACATTGTCAGATGAAAAATAGCTGAGGGCCATCTCAACATTTCGCAGTGTGTCTCTGTGAATTATTTATCGAAGAGAAAGACGAGGAATGTTTTTTTTTTTTTTTTTGTCATGCAAGGACCAGAAGGGACAATGTCTCTTTCTGTGTGTTTCTACTAAGTTAGGGTTGATTTAAATATTTATTTCTTGTGTTTAATATTTAAGTTGAGGCAGCATTTAAGATGGAATGTAAAGTGCTCATTATAAAGTGGAACAAAAATCTGAAGCAATAAAATTTTCATTCAAACACACATACAAAATTACCTTGGAAAAGCTATTGTTAAGAGCAACAGCTTTCAAGTCAACAATATCAGTCTATTTCAATTTGGACTCATTTACACATTTATGTTTTACAAAAGTTTTATTATGTTGTAGCTTCAGGCAGACTCCATGTTGCCTTCCCCACAAAGTGGCCATACCCAAAACGGTTGGTGAACAGGCTTTGCCATCAAGCTCAACAGGTGAAGACTGACAGGCTGGTTGATGGACAGACATAAGGAGGCATGCTGAGAGGAAGCTCAAACCACAGAGCTGCACAACACAGTGAAGATCCCGACTCCCCAAGGTCACCACCACTGCTGCTCTTCACTCAGTGCAGCCGGCACAATCTCCTCGTTTCCACAGCAACCCTGACTGCAGGCCTCCTGTAGTCAATCACCACATTGGGAACACATACACGCAGATGGCAGGCAGGGGGCTTGTACACATGCAGCCACATACCGTACACCCTCTTCCATACAAATCTCGTCATTCATATTCTTGTGTAAACATGTTAACCCTCACACGCATGTACAATGACCAAGTCCGCACAGTTGCAACAGTCCTGTTGCTATTTTCGTGCTAGATCCCCTTTACCAGCATTTTTCTAATACAAGCATGTGTGGAATTGAATGTTGAAAAAAAAAGTTTTCAGAGAGAAGCTTAATTGAAAACCTTGGCAGAATAAGCATATATGTGTGTATATTTGTGTCCTCCATTATATCTTGCTGAACAAATGGAAGCTGTTATAGCTGTTTTTTCAGTTTTTTTTATATTCCAGTGATAAATGACAAATAGGGATCAGATTGTGGTGACAGAAAGCTCCTGGACTAGAAATGGATTTCCATGGCCTTTTATTGATATCTGCATTCTGCGCATAAGCCAGCATTGCAGGCTTTCTTTTGACTCAGTTTTGCCACTTCTGCTCTTGAAAGGTCATATTGCATATTGGTTTGCACTGTTGAATGACAGTGTACCATTTTAGATGTTCAAGGCTCCTCTACTGATACTTTAGGATGAAATTCTATTCAATTCTTGCATAGCTCTTACAAGCAGAGTTTACATTATTAATATTAACTTTTTTTTTTACATTTTGGCTTTAGTTTCTTGTAAATCTGCTGTTTTTGGTGTTTGAGTCATCAGGACCAGTGTGTGACTCATATGTCAACTATGTAATAAACCACTTCAAAACTGTTGCCAAGGCGTTCACAAAACATTCACTGGGAAGTCAAAGAATAGTCTTTTGTCCAAACAAATGCTTCTGTTGTATTTTGCTCTGCATCCTCAAAAGGGATCCTTCTCACAACTGAAAAGATGTCCATTAAAAGAAGACTTCCGTCTTGACTTCCTGTGTTTTGTTATTTATTATCTCCTGCCACCTATGTCCTCCTCCTCTTTCCACATGAATGTCAAAATGCTGAAGGTTAATACGATGTTAATTGGGAACTAGGAAGCTTTGATACAGAACTCTCAATCATGCAGCTGTACAACAAAGTAGGCTAACTTTTTATTTTGGCTTTCAGCCATGCACTTCCATTTTCTGATCTTTTTGATTAAATTTTGCATCTATTAGTGCACTGGTCATCATGTTTTTGCCAAGTATTTTCTAAATACAAGAAGTATAAAAAAAAATCTGTATTTTTTATCTAACTTCCTGTACGTCACCTAGTTTGTCTGTCAAGTTTTTCTATTCTCCCTTTTAAATATTTGGTGTCACTGGTTTCCTTGTGCCTTTGGCTGTCACTTAGTCATTGTGTTTGGATTACATCAGTCTTGTATTTCTAGCATTCCTCAACTTTCACTTGTTACTAACTTGAATAAGTAAATAATGTGTTAAATCAGCACTTTTTCATCCATTTGCCTCAATATTTTGCATTCTGGTCTAGCAAAACTCTAGCAAAACTCTTTAAACTTTCAGATGAGTTTGCCAATCACATCAGTTGCTTATGACGATGTAGGGATAACACTGACACCCCCACCCCCATCCCTTGTTAGTGCAGTTTTTATTCTACATTTATTGTGAAAGTTGAAAAACAGTTTACCCCTTGATACCTCTTGGAATAAGTTCTTGGAAGATGTTGTTTAGTGGAGTGTTTAGTGGACAGTCCAAAAACAGGCTTCATAGGTTAAGTGGTTACTCTAAAGTGCCCCTAGGTGTGCATGTGTGAGTGTGTGAGTGATTGTTTGCCCTGCAACAGACTGGCGACCTGTCCAAGGTGTACACCGCCTTCCCCCATCTGTGTCTGGGACAGGCTCACGCAACTCCGTGACCCCGAAAAGGATATAGCAAGTTTAAAAAATGGATGCATGGTTTGTACTAAAACAGATGGAAAGCAAGCATTGCCACAAAAAACTGTTAAAAGGATAAATAAGTAAACTGTACATTAGTTACAACAGTCAAAAGCTGGAATTTTTTTCAAATTTTCTAGAAAATGATTTTTTAAACTCCCTAAAAATGTCTAACACAGTTATATAAATTCCCATTTGAGAAGCTGGATGAGTAACTGCTTGACTATTATGTTAAAAACGAACTATTTTCTTTTTTCTGTATTGCTATACAAATGCCAGAGCTCTTCAAGTAATGATTTCGACATTGCTAAAACAAAAATCAGCATGTTGTCTGATTCAGTGTGTAAAAAATTCCTTGATTTGTTGTAGTTTGTCATGCTTTCTTCTGTCAGTCTTTGAAACAGCTTCCTGTTGAACTATTAAAACCATTTTTAAAATTCTTTCCTCTGTGTGTTTCAGATATTCACCCGCTATGGAAAATGCTACACATTTAATTCAGGAAAAGATGGACAACCGCTGATGGTGACAATGAAGGGTGGGACAGGCAATGGGCTGGAACTGATGTTAGACATCCAGCAGGATGAATACTTACCTGTGTGGGGAGAGACCGGTAAGTTTACCAGATAAACAAAGCACAGCTGGTGGTTATTTATACCTCTGACATATAAATAATTTCAGGTAGAACTGGTCTATCTTTAGTGCCTGCAGTGACATTTGTCATTCTTCTCAGAGCAAATTGAGTTTGAAAGAGATTACGTTTTTATTATTTTTAAAATTATAGTTTTTTTAAATATATTTTTGCTCTTACAAATATTTCCTATCACTTGGGTTTCTGTGCAATCCTTTTGACAGACTAACTAAACTTGATTATGCTCACAGTGAGCCCAATGACAAATTCATTTATTAATCAAACATTTTATTCTATCTATGATTGATTGGGAAACTGATGAGAATACACTTTAGAAATTAACAACTTTCCAAAGAAATAATGTTAGCAACCCATCTGCATAAAGATTGTTGAACATTGATCACAAAAATTACATTTTACTGTAACATAGATGTCAAATGAACCGAATGGCAAGATGACAAAAAAGAGAGTTTAAAGCCAATTTGTTGTTATAAAATCAATGTTATTGGCTCTTCCATTTAGGATAAAGTCATCATCAGAAGTGAAGCTTCAGGGGTTCATTTTATGTATTGCTGCTTTGTGTTGTTATCAATAGTTTATGGATTCTGGAAATTTAATGAGACGAAGGAAATTTAATGTGGTCACACAAGCACAGTGCTCACCGTCATCGTCCAGTCAACACCAAGAGCAGAAAGCATTCTCCCTTTACTGTATTATGTAAATTTAAAAGCACACACATACTATGTGCATCAGTGGTTTTATTTCATTAATAATCAGTGTTGGGGTTTTTTTTCTAAAGGACTAATAAATACCTCAAGCTTTTTATGAGGAGTGTGGGGAAAATTTTGTGGGATCATATAAACACCCTTCACACTACTGCCTAGGTACCCACAAGGGGGTCCCGGGGTTTGGGTCTCCCAGTGCCGGTCCCCAGCCCGGATAAAATACAGGGTTGTGTCAGATATGGAATCCAGCGTTAAAAAAAAAACTCTCTGCCAAACTGAATGCGCAGATCAGTGACAACTGATTTGCTGTGGCCACACCTGAGGGGATGTGCCGAAAAGATTTTCTTTTTTTCAGGTGTAAAAAAAACAATGAAACAGGTTCAAGTCTTATGCTTTTTTGTTTCTAATCATCATCGATTATTCTGAGAAAACATTTGTTATCATCTCAGTATTCACTCAGCCTCAGTACTTTGAATGTATGACCTGCTAATTTAACCTCATCAGGTCAATGTAACTAAACAAGTCCTGTCTTTGATTAACATGCTTTCCTTCAGAGATCACTAAGATGTGTCACTTACTCCATGTTGATGTGCATTGGAGCAACCTATCTATTAATGGAAAATAAATAAGCTATATTCTTAGACAAACTGAACTTTGCTTTTACAGAGACGGGCATTTATTTGTTTCAGCTCATTTCACCCTTACGTTGATTTATAGTTTAAAGTGACCTTTTTTTATGCTGGTCAACTTCTGTTTCATCTTTTACCCGCCTTGGAATCCACACATCCCTCTTTATTTATTTTATAACCTTGACTCACAGGATTTTATATCAGTTGTGTTGTTCACAAATATTTGTATTCTTCTTAAAGCCTCAGACATCAATTACACTGACAATTTCCTTCAGAGCCAGTCCGCAAGTGTCAGAAGTCTTGTTATTTCAGATTTTAATTTCGTATTCAGTTGACTCTAGAGGATTTATTCCAACACGCTGTGCAAATTCTCCTCCAGAAGTTATTCAGTAAATTATTTCCCTTGTGAATTTTATGAGCACATTATGCATGCAGTGATATAAAGTCAATGAAAAATGATTTCGTTTTTGGACTTAGCAGAGTTGTAGCCCAGCGTGTCAGACTGTGTCCCATAAATGTCTTGATTTTTAGAGCTGATTTTATTTGGTTTCACAGTTTAATTTTTTATTTATTTTTTGCTTCAACCACCAGCTGCCATTGATGTGCTGCTACATTTATGTCCAGAAACTCTCCCAGAATGCTAAATGTGGTCAACAGCAATCTGAAAGGAAATTGGCAATGAGGCTTTGCTGCACGACTTGGAGGCAGCTTCAAGGTCAAAAGCGGCATCTACTTTCATGGGTCCGGTACACAGGGAGCCAGTCTGGATCAGACAAACAGTTTCTGACAAGGACAAGCCATAGTCCAAGAAAAGGTCCGAGAAATAAACAAGCAGCAATCAGAAAAACCAGGGGATGAAATGTGAGAAAGATATCTGGATTGCTGTCATTTAGTGCAAAAATAAGCTGCCACTATGGACTAAAAAATACCACAAAACAGATTTAAACCAGTCTCCAATAAAGTGCTGTCTCATCTTTATAAAAAGATCCTGTATATATTTTTTTTTAAATAGAAAAATCTAGTTGTGTGTAGCATCCCCCTTATAACATAAAAGAGAATTTTCATGACAACTAGAAAGAGTCTGACATGTTTTCAACCAGGCTAGAGCTTGCTTTGCTCAAAAACACCAGTATCTCCCCAGGCAATGTGGGAAATCTTATCCAGACTCTTCCTTCCATATAAGTCTGATTTGATACTCACTCTGGCCTGATGCAATTATTATTTTATGAAGTACTTTACTCAATATCTATAATTTTTCCATTATACTTTCATATTCGCATACTTCTTATCAGTGAATTTGGTGAAGAGGAGTATATAATTTGTCAGATATCTTCCATCAAGACACATTTTCCAGAAGCCAGATAGTTTTCCCTGACATTCACTGAAGTGTCTTAATTAAAAGGTGAAAAAAAAGGAATGGAGACAGGTAGGCTAAGTAGATTTTCTACACTTTCTAATAGAGTGAGCAGTGTCCGGAGTGGAGATTTGAGGTGAACCAAAATCCAGCAGACAAAGAAGATTTGTGCAATGGAACTAAATTTGATATATGAACGACCAAAAAGTACAAATTCAAAAAAACAGAACAAAAATAAGATGGAACATGACAAAAGGGTGAAGACAAGCATCTGGCAGTGAACATGAAAATCATGGACTTGAATATGCTGAGAGCTAATTAACAGATACAGAAAAAGCTGTTGATAATCACAGCTAAGACCTTATGGGACTGTGAATAAGAAAACTGAAACCTTGTGTGACTGTGACTGAGAAACAAGCCAAAAACTCAACAAAGCAAAATCTGAACACAAACACATTAAACCCAGCAATCAAATTAAAACGTGCACAAACACAGTGAACTTTGACACTGACATTTTGATAAAAAAAAGAAAACATTTTAGTGGCAGACTTACAAAAACGACAATTGCAACTATCTAAATGAATAAATCACAGGTTAAAGACTTTGACAAAATTTGTAACCCTGGTAAAGATTGTAGAGGTGTAACAATTCACCGACTTAATCGATGAATCAATTATTTTCTAACAATCCAACCAGATTGATCTGTCTGAGCGAAGTCGCTGATGGAATCAACCTGTATCATTATAAAATCATTTTAAAAATAATACATTGATTATAATATATTATATATTGTGTTGGCAGCAAAAAATCATTACATCCCAATGTGTGGAAAAACACTTCGAATTTTGCAGACGTGATCATACAGTATGGTATAATGTTCTAATAATGTTCTGTTTGTATTATTTTAATGTAGAAAAACAACAGTGGGCTGAACTTTATGAAATTAAAATGGGAATGGGTTTGCAATTACACTAGTTCTTGTTTGATTGGTTGTTTGTACACATATTTTATTAACACTTCATTATCTTGCAAGAAATAGAAGGAATCTGTAAAACTTCACCCGCACTGTTCACCTGGTTGAATTTTTGGCTAAAGATGTCCTGTTTTGATTTTAGATCAGTGAATCGGATCGAATTTGATTCTTCAAAATGAACCAGTATCGACTATGAGTCGTATTGTCAACCACTAATTCAAATTGTTTAATTCAAATTGTTACACCCCTAAAAGAATGTCAAGCAGTTTGTCAAATATAAAATAATTGTTGCTATTAATGTATTGTGGACCATGTATCGCTTGTCATATGATATTATTTTTCAGCAAAAGAAATCCTCTGTGATTGCCAGCCTCTATCTACAGTTTAAGGACACAGCCAAGCAAAGGAAATGGTTCACCCAAGTGAGAACAATTTAAGATTAACCATCCATTAAGAAAGATGCGCTGATGCTCTGATTTTAATATTGATTATTATTCATCCACTTCTAATCAAACTTTGACTCAAACAGCAGACAACGGAAGAAGAAAAGAAAAATAAAGTCATAGGCGTCAAGAACAAAAAATCTCTTAAGAACGTCTCATTCAATACATGTGGACAAAAGATAATAGATTTGAAGGGCAGAGTAAACTGTTCAATCTGTCCTATTTGTACAAAGGAATTAGAAAGGTTCCAGAAAAGCTTCAGGTAACAGAAACCTATCTCCCAGCAGAATTGGAAGCTTTTTTAAAGAAAGTTTTCCAGGACAGCAAAGCATTTATGTCCTAAACCTCTTAGAAAACCTATTTCAGGGATTTCAGATTGACGGCAATAAATGCTGTGCTGGCTGCACTGTAAAGGACAACTTTAGCTTCGAAGTTGTCAAGCTAATCTTTATGGGAAACAAGTACAAAGCAGACTTTCTCGTCTTAAATTAGACCTTAGTGATTAACTTAAAAACTAGATGCTGTTCTGTCAGTTTGGATGAGATTAAATGTATTAACTTGTTTACTTGCTCTGGAATATAACTAGGCAACATGCTATTTGCAAACCTAAAATTAAAGACACCCAGCCTAAACCTTTAACACAGGAGCTTTAAGTCTAGTGTTTTTGTTCTTTCAACTTCCAAAACTCTTTGATCGTTAACACTATTGACATAATTCCAACGGATTCTGAAATGGAAAAAAGCAGCTTTGCACTGTTCTCCTCATCAGAATCAGCTGATTCATGTTGATCATCTAAATGGTCAGAGAGTTACGATATGCCAAAGAGCGTATGTTATTTAGATGTCGCCTGCAGTGTTTAAGGCTTAAAGAGTTACGTTTAAGTGTACTTTCTGAAAAGCGCACATGCTTTTTTATATTGAAAAAAATACACAACAGTAGGTGTAATTGTGAACTGTTGAAACACATTTTCATCGACTGGTGATATTCCTTTGTGTTAGATAAAAAGAAGCTTCTGGAGTTGCTTGCTGGTGTGACAGGACGGGACAGGATGATCACAGGAGTATTTTGATGGAAAAGGAAACTTCCATCATATTATAATGCAAGTCTGCAATGCAGAAAAAGACTTCACAAGAATATAGTATTTACCACAGAGTGCCAATCATTCATAAGCCTCAAGAGTAGAAAGGCTAGAAAGACTTTGGTCAGACACTGGGCAGGAGCAGTTAAAAGAAATCTAAAGCATATAGTGATATACTGTCTGGTTTGACTCAAAAGTTGATTTAAAAGCACTTTATAGTACTCACTGAGGGACTTAAATCACATTATGAAAAGAAGTTATGGAGTACTTGGTGGAATAAAAATGGACAATCCTGCAATGAGCTCAATCATTCAGTCTCAAGCTGACCAAGCTGGATTTTATGACTGAACTATCAAAAAGAAAGATAGAAAGATAAAAGAAAAATAGTCTACTATGTATGACATGCCAACAAACAGATTTTTGGACTTTAGGTTTTATTCTTAATAAATCAAATCATTTTTAAATGTAAGGGATAATACCTGACAAGGTGTGCATTATCAGAAGTTAACAGATGACGCAGAAACCTAAACTATTTGACACAAAGCTGTCATTCCTGTGCTTCCGTGAAGTTAATTTCTGAAAATGTACACTTCAAAGGGCATTACCATGGTCACTTTGGAAATAAATAGGTATTCAATATTTTTTGATGCTATAATCTTGCTATTTTTAAGTTCAAATCATTTTATCACAGAAAGCGAACTATTTTGATACGTGGTGAGACGCTGTGTCATGGTAAAGACGACAGAGCCCGCACCGACCTGGACCGTAGTGGCAAAGGAAAGCAATTTCTATGCTGATTGTCATGATAAGTTAAATAAAGCATCAGTTCAGAGAGAACAGTCTGTCTTACTGCTTGTTTTTGTCCAGATGATGAAGCAAAAAGAAACAAAGCCGAAAGTCTAAATTGTTCAATTCCTCCTCATGTCTTATTTCCTCCTTCATAGTTTATTTTCTCTGTATTCGTTCTGCTGCATCCCAGTATTCAAAATTATCAAATTAACCAAACAGGTTAAAGGAAACTATAATATCACTCATCTTTTCTATGGTCTTGCTGTTGTTATAAACTGTGGAATAAGGTATGACAACCTATGTTGTTGTTATTTTATTTTTTTAAACATGCTAATAATTGGAATACCAACGGACATTTAGACCACTAAGTGATATAGAATATTTGGGTGACTATTATATTAAAACTATTATCACTATTATCACTCTTTTAACCACATTCTGCAGCCAATCAGAAACAAGAATTTACCATAGTATAAAAAATATATATATTTTTTTTAATTATAGCATATGAAAAAAGTTGTATCAAAGCTTTATCAAATGAACTATGGCAGTCATATCTTGAACTTGATATTATTTGTAAGTCAATATCTTGCAAGAATGATTAGAAAAACACTAAAGAGAAAAAAAAAACATTTTTTTTCTAGTGTTTGACAAAAATACCTAAACTCACAACTCACAAGGTCATAGTTTTATTGTCTTCCATCTTTGGCTATGATGAAAAATGTGTGATTATTGTATTCATTTAAACTACTTCCTGTGGGGAAAAATTATAACGTGTGACCATGACTTAGCAGATCTAACCACTTGTATTATATGTTATTATATGTTATATGTTTCCATGTAAAATGCAGTTTTAAGCCCAGGGGATTTGTCCTGGCAGCAACAGAAAATGCTTTTGTATCCAGTGTCATGACAGCAATGCGTGACAGTTAAAGCCTGCAGTGTTTGGAGGCTTTCTTGCTGTTTTCTAGACACGTCGTAGAGTTTCTTAATTGAAAGTAGCAAGAAGCAAAGAAAGTCTTGCACTTAGATGATACCAAGTGACAACCAGAAAGGAAAAGGCCAACGCAAAGAAACATCCTATTTTATTCCCTGAACCAGAGCTCAGAGGAGCAAAATGTCTCGAATCCAACCTGCCTTCTGCACAATAGACATCTTTAGGTCACTGCAAAAGTGACAGAAAAGAGTTTGTACTAAGAAATCTTCTTTGCGTCGTTTAAAGTTTATGCTGCACACTGTTGCAGGAAACGGAAATTTCATCTATATTGATTTTACTTTTATTGACATCATCTTTTATTTAATAACTGATATTATTCTAGCTCTTTTTCCTTGCTATTATTATTATTATTATTGCTATTATTTATTTCTTGAGGCCTGTAAACTTAATCCTACAAACAAAAATACAGTGTCATTTACAAATCACTCACAAAGTAAAGATTCTCTTTTAGAGCTGTTTTTATTTTCCAGTTTGCTTTTCTCACACACACAGAAGCCCATTCCATCACTGTGAGGCGTTTGCTTCATCCTGATTAGTACCAGCTGCTGCATCTTGATCCTGTGAGCCTGTGTGTGCAAATCATCATCATCTCTGTTGTAGCTGTCCTAACCTCTTCTTTTCAACAGACGAGACATCGTTTGAAGCCGGGATCAAAGTTCAAATCCATACCCAGGATGAGCCGCCGTTCATAGACCAGCTGGGGTTCGGAGTGGCACCGGGGTTTCAGACTTTTGTCTCCTGTCAGGAACAACGGGTATGTCTAACAGGAGATGACAGTAAATACAATTGTAGTTTGTTTAATGGTTGTTCAAAAATAGAAATTCAATAACTAGCACTGATAAGATTTTTTCATTGACTTTTGATCCATATTTCCCTTTAACTTTTTATGTTTTATCTTATTTTGCCCTGGCTCATATACTCCCCTTAAGTATTTGTTTATTTTATATTAATGTGATGATTTCACTTTAAAGCCTTACTTAGCTAAATATTAATCAAAAATTAACTTTTACATCCAAGAACAGAAACTTAATTTGACTTTTTTCAGTCATATTTAAGCTGGAGTTGCATTTAAGATATTTTGTTTTATGGCATAGAAAACCTATACATTTATGGATAGTTGAAGGATAAGTAAGTGCTTCTTTAGCTGAAATCATATTCAGATTACATAAAGAACTTGGATCTCTCCCACTTTATGTTGTGCAGCGTTTGCCGTTCCATTAAAACGGGCAGTATAAAAGAGCTTTAAATGTATTGCACCTTTTATCCACTAAGACAATTTATAGTGCTTTGAGATCAATGTCGGATGGAAAATTGAGTAGGTGTAGTATTTCTTACTGTAACGTGACCATCACTGTACAGATGTTGCTGATATTGATTTCTTATCACAAATTTTGCTTACATTCAAATGTCAAAATACTATTCAAAACTTAAAAAAGTCAGATAATGCAAAAACGAAAAAAAGAACATAAATGTGTTTGTTCACACTTCTAAATGTGTAAACAAATTAATTAAGAAGCAAATATTCCCATGAAGCCAACAAATGCATAATCACACCTTCTCTTAAAAATCAGATAAAGTTAGGGAATACTTAACGATTATTTGGAATGTAAAACTAAAAAGGTTTACAAAATTACAAAAAGAAAATATTGTGGAACGATCTCTCCAGCCAGATTTTAGACTTCTGACTTTTTTAAACCATTGACATACCCCGCTTTAAAGTTTAAAGAAACAGAACAATGAAATATAGTTTTGTATTTCATTTATATATTTTTAGATGTGCAGAAACTCAGCCAACTTTCTTGGTGTGATGAAGTATGTAGATACAAATTTAAAAACTTTTTTTTTTTTTACTGTGACTCTTCTGGCTGATTCTCAGCCTGGCCACGCATACACACATCATCTAAGATGGCTCTTCCTTTGATTTATCTTGGAATCTATGGAGGCTTTTTAGTTTTTCATCATCAGACACTCATATAGAGCCCTGGTGACCCTGCTGGGGCTGATCAAGCCCTAGCCTGTGTAGTAGCAGCACTCCAGCTCTTACTGCTTTTGAAGCACAGCTATCTGTTCAATCTTTGCATTGCCTCTCATCCTGTAGTGTTGGTTTACCCCCACCACTCTCAGCAAACCCAAATGCTTCAAATTTTACCTGACTTTTTTCAAGTCACAAAGTTTTCTGAATAAATCAATCCTTCCATAATAATACTACCCCGTATTTTTTGCACTATATTGCACCGGATTATAAGATGCACCATCAATAAATAAATAGTCTATTTTCTAACTTGTGTCATGCATAAGGCACACCAAACAATAAGGTGCATTAAGCAAAATGAAAGAGTCAGAGAGGAGATAGGAAGGATTCATTGAACACCAGTATAAAAGATATGAGGTTGTCAACAAAAACCAGTTTACAAAATGACAAAATGAACAACAACCGACTTCATCCGACTCTTGAAGAAACACAAAGCTCCCTCTCTTTTCCCTCAGCTTTTCAGCTGATCACTAACTGCAGTTACATGAATGAGACGGTAAACGTTCGGTTAATGTTACATTGTGCGGGTGTGCAGGCAGCTCTGTGTTATCACAGACTGGACACAGATTTCGACATTTTCACTGCTCAGATTCCCGATACCTGCAGAGGGAAATGATCAGGGTCTTTTCATGTACCGGTAATGCGCAGGACGCAAGTGATAGCAGGTCAGACACCCAGGAAACAGAACCGCCGGCAGGGCCGTGAGGCCGGCAGGGACTTTGTTTGAGACTTCCTGGAGCTCACCTTTAGTTTTATTTTATTTCTTCAGAGAGGTACTGCATCCCCCCCTCCCACCCCCTAAAAAAATCAACTATTGGGATATTATACTTTTCTCCATATTTTAATGGATTAATGTTGTTTGGAATGACTTGAGTCTTGGCTGCTGGGTGGAGCTCCTGCATGAAGTTTTATTGTTTCCTCATCTTGCTGTGCTTTGTGGTATTGTGTTTTGGTAAAGGCAGTCCTTTATTTTTTTACTCTTTCCCCTTTGTTTTGTTTTTCTACATTTACTGCTTTAAAGGTTTTTAGTAGGCATGTGTGGATGTGAATGTATGGTCCTAAACAGTCACCATGAGATGTATACTTATAATAAAGGATATTTGTCTACTAATCTGTTCTTTAAATGCAATTTATATGTGTGATTCTAATCAACTAAACCATGCACATACTCATAATCTCTGTATTCTACGTATTTCCCATTCAATTACAGTGTGAACAAAGTAATACTTTGTAAAAAGGGAAAAAAATGCATTTAGGTTGGCACTCCATACTGATTTGGTATTTTCAAAAATTAATTTTAAGCATCCTTTTCTCTTAGTTTTCATAGATTTGGTCTCATCCAATTATCCATCTATCCATCCATTTTCTTAACCCATTATATTGCTTATGGTAACAGGATTGGATGAGTTTTTGGGGATAATTGACTGTTTATAGAGATATCAGTGACATCAGAAAATCATGACTTTACTGAGCAATGGTTAAATATATCTATTTTGTTTCATTTTAAGATTTCAGATGCACCTTAAAAAATAATGAGCATTAACCATGAGATTGGCTCTCCTATTTTAGACAAAATGATGATGTCATTGAGGACTTTGCAGCAATAAGCCCAGTGACTTTGTGTAGGCAAAAATGTATGTATTTATTGTTTGACACTTTCGGTCTTAAGTTGTCCTTTTTTAAAGTTTATCGACTATCAGACAATTTAAGGCTGATTATCAAAAACATGTACAGTAATTTTACATGGGAAAAATATGTGCTGCTTTTTTTAACAAACGTTGTTTTGGGGGCACAGTTGAGCTTCGCCTAAAGTTCCTCATTATTTTCAACCAGCACTGTAAATATACATTTTACATTCTTCCTTTGTCTGATATGTATCTGCTATGTTTATAAAAAAGATGCTGAGATGAGATATGAAACACAGTCAGTAGTTGGTAAATTTATTGGGTTCATATGTTTGTAAGTCTGACTCTGAAAGAGTCAGGACCTCATCAGCCATCAGTCCTTTATATTCTACTTGTGGAATCCACACTGATCAAGTAAATACCAACAAAACACAAATCTGGATCTCTAAACTTTTAGAGTTAGAATGGATTAGTCAACAGAGTCATTGACTGGAGATGCAGCCTTAGATATGTGAAGATCGTTTCTTTCCATTCTATCTTGAGCTGATTTTTACTGTTCTCTTCTAAGATTGTTTACTGTTTAGTAATCCTGAAAGGTCTACTCAGCTTGCAGTCATATTAAATCTTTAAACAACAGAATCTGCAAGACAGAAATGTCAGTCAGCCTACCAGGAATACTACCTCTGGTTACCCCTAATGCATTGCAAAAAATGACGACTGATTATAACTGAAAGGATGTTTTAACGAAAAGAAATCCTCTAAATGTCACACTTAAGGTGATTAGTCTTAAGTTAAATTTTCTCTATGTTATTTTTGACAGTTGGTAACTAGGGGTCTCTTTATATATTTCTTTACATATTATTCCTCTGTCAATTCAACTGGCCACCTGAAGGAAAATCATATATTTGCAACATGGACCAGCCCCGCACTGGAAATGGTCTGTTTTTCATTCAGCTGTGCAAAATAGTATGTGCAAAAAAAGTCAGAACTCTTTTTCTTTTTTAAACTGTAACTTTCATTCAGCCGCTTTTCATCCATGCTGTTGCATCAAATCCCTCAACCTCACAAAAGTATCTCTGTGAAGCCCCTTTGACATTGATTTACTGAGGCATTGAGCCACTGCTCAGTTTGCACTGTCACTTCTGGACAATATTTCATTGTGTTCTTTCTCACTGAGCCACACTGACTTAAGAAACTGCTTTTTGTCATACGTAACACTGCAGGCTTTATTTTACAAACCAGGGACTTGAGATAAGGTGCCCTACAAGATCAGCACTGCAGTATCACAATTAAATTGTAGTTTGAGGTTTCAATGATTTTATTGATTCCCATGAAATATGTGGGAACTATAACTTGGCCTCTGAAGTAATTCAGTGCTTCATTCTGAAGAAAAATATTCCCATAATGCAGTTGAGAAAAGTTCATTTAAATTTTTCGTTCTTTTAGGCTTTAAAGCTTGTTTGCTTGCCTAAAAGACCAACATCTAGGTCCCCAGTGCAGGACTTTGGAAAACTCTGAGTTGCAGTTCAGTGACTGGCATGGAGTCTAAACATAGAAAAAGTAAATAAACTTTGCTCATTCGATTCCTGGAGATCGGACTTGGTAGAATGAGCTGAGGTGGGCTTATGAAGGTTTGTTCTTGCTGTTTTGAATAATTCTTTAGGTGCCAAAGGGATTTTGCAACAAAATAAATCATCAGCTATCGCCCCTTATATGTTACAAGCCAATGCATAATAAATTGAGAAGAGTAAAAAGGGGATTTGGGAGTGATCACTTCTTCCACATCCATTTAACTACTGAGCGAGTTCCTATGTTGCTTCAGCAAGTTTTTGCATTTTGTAAGTTAGCATAACTTTGTTGTAGAGTTTGTTTTTCTGTCTCCTTCCTAGCATCTATTACAATTCCTTTTCTATAATAACTCTTTTTAATATCATTTCGCACTCTTGGCTTCTCTTGTCACCCTCGCTGTTTATTTATTCCATTGTCTGGGAGTCTCACTCTTCATTAATCTAATGCAGTTTACTCACACTCGTTCAGCTCTCTGCTTCGGCGGTGAGAAGCTTTCAAAGACTTTTCATCAGGCCAAAGCGTCACTCATCATCATCCCATAAAAGGGAAAAATCTAGCGTATCCCCTGTCTGGACTTAAAAAGCAAAAGCTCCCTTTTAATGTTTGCTAGTATTTCACCATCTTTTGGCTGTCCAGTGACACTTGCTGACATCCCGCTTTCTACTTTTTATTTGCTCTCTCAGCCAACTAATGAATGAGAAATTGGGAGTCACCATCTTATCTTGATTTGTTTAACAGATAGCAGCACTCTAGTCTTAAAAGCCTGTTTGACAGGCTTTTTTTTTTGCTGGAAACTGTTAATCCACCTGAAAGTAGCTTGATGCTATTCCAATTATTGACCAGTAGAAAGATTTTTGGGTATTTCTGACAGTAAGGTACTGTGTTTAGAAGAGCTTTTATCAAGTCTTACAATTCTTCCAGTACATTTAGTCCAAGTAATAATGGACCTATTTATCATCATGTTGTGTGCATCGGGATGGTTTTTATGTTCTTTTTGACTTTGGGCAACGTCCTTGCTGTGAAAATTAAGCAGAGGGCTCATTAGTCTTCCGATAAGACTTTACTTGAGGCTATCTGGTTCTTTTCAGTGCGCTACACTGTGTGTGACTGGATACTTTATGTGCATGCTGGGCAACACCTAGGGGTTATTAGTAACCAAATCCAGTTTGCATCACCCCTTGCCTGCCTCTTGCACCGTTACAGACTATGAAATGTAGTTTCCTAAATCACATTGACCTTTAATTTACTGCTGTATGAGCACCTGCTGATGCATGGTTTCAACCAAAAATATGGATATACACGTGGGTCTTTTGTTTTACACCTTTTTTTGTGCATCATGTATCAAGTTCCAAAAAAAACCTATGTCTATCTGTAAATCTGTATGATTGGAACACAATTACAGTAATGTTGCAACAAAATGGGCTTATATCAAATTAGTACTTCACAATTTTTTTTTTCTTTTTTAAACATCTCTGAATTATTTAGCACATTAATAACCTTGATCTTCTTATTCAGATAATTAAGCACATTATTAAATTTAAAATGATTCATAATTCAATCACACAGTATTTCTGCATTGCCGTGTTGGTAATATTGAAACCTGAAGTGCCCACATGCACCTAATTGTATTACTAAAGCATTTACATGTATTTCCTTGCAGGACATTACCATTGGAAAAACTGTGAGATGTCCTGAGCTTTCTATGCTGCTCTGGCCAGTGTGTCTCTTTTTGAAAAATGAGAGGGCACTTCAGACTGATATGCTGAAAGTATTCCCTCGCTGTAAGCCCTCTTGAAGCTGTCTTCAAGATGTCTTCTTGTGATGATTTGCACTCCTTCTGGTAGCTCTGGCTAGACTCATATTGCTCATGTCTAATGTAACAGAGAGTACTCTGGTGACATCTGACTGGATTCTGTTTGAATTTTGTGCTTGATCCTAACAGTTTTTAATGAAAAACTAGTACCATATTTAGAACAGCATTTATCTAATAAAAATAACTTCACTTATCTTCTAAAAGTAGCCCTGGCATTTATTCAAAAAATGTGGTGTTTATTGGAAAGCGGTGTCTATTAGAGACCAGCCACTATTGGAAGATATACAGTATTCTTTTTTTTTAGGTAACTCAGCTGTCTGTGACAGACAGCTCTTGATTTTATTTAGTTTAATTTTTTGTTTTTGTTTCTTTGTTTGCTAGCTTGAGTGTGGGTATTTGTATTCTTTTTTGTTGAATAGTTGTTGTACATTCAACAGGCACTTAATTAGGTACACCTTGCTGCTACTGGGTTGGACTCTTTTTTTTTTTTTTTTTTTTTTTGCCTTTGTGGCAAAGATTTAACCAGTTACTGGAAACATTCCTCAAAGAGTTTGGTTCATGTTGACATGATAGCATCACGCAGTTCTGGCAGATTTGACTGCTGCACATTCATGATGTCGATCTTCTGTTCCATCACATCCTAAATGTGGTCTACTTGGTTTGAGATCTGGTGACTGTGGAGGTCATTTGAGTCCAATGAACTCATTGTCATGTTCAAGAAACCAGTCTGAGAGGATTCCAGCTTTATGAAATGGTGCCTTATCCTACTGGAAGTAGCCATCAGAAGATGATACACTGTGGTCATAAAGGGATGGTCAGCAGCAATACTCAAGTAGGCTGTGGTATTGTACCAATGCTTAATTTGTACTAAGGGGCCAAAAGTGTGACAAGAAAATATCCATCACACCATTACACCACCAGCAGCCTGAACCGTTGATACAAGACAGTATGGATCCATGCTTTCATGTTGTTGATGCCAAATCCTGACCCTACCATCCAAATGTTGTAGCAGAAATGGAGACTCATCAGACCAGGAAATGTTTTCCAATCTTCTATTGTCTAATTCTGCTTATCCTGTGTGAATTGTAGCCTCAGTTTTCTGTTCTTAGCTGATAGGAGTTGCATCTGTGCTGCTGTAGCTCATCTGCCTCAAGGTTGGACGTGTTGTGCATTCAGAGATGCTCTTCTGCAGACCTCAGTTGTTACCAGTGGTTATTTAAGTTACTGTTTCCTTTCTATCAGCTGAAGCCAGTCTGGCCATTCTTCTCTGACCTCTGGCATCAACAAGGCAATTGTGCCCTCAAAACTGCCACTCACTGGATTTTTTCTCTTTTTAGAACAATTTTCTGTAAACCCTAGAGATAGTTGTCTGTGAAAATCCCTGTAGATCAGCAGGTTCTGAATTATTCAACTATACCACACTCAAAGTCACTTCAATCACCTTTCTTCCCCGTTCTGATGCTCAGTTTGACCTGCAGCACATCCCCTTGATCATGTCTACATGCCTAAATGCTTTGAGTTGCTGCCATGTGATTGGCTAATTAGAAATTTGCATTAACGAGCAGTTGAACTGGTGTGTCTAATAAAGTGAGCAGTGAGTGTATGTTGTATACCTTGTGGTAAAGCTTGTTAAATGTTTTTTTTTGTTTTGGCTGATATTAGGGCCAAACGTCTTACAATGATATGCATGTCTCTGATATTTTTCAGCTTTGTTTCACACCAGTGTCAATCATATCATGTCTTATTTTCTTAAAATGTGGATGCAATAGACAAACCCTTAGTATGTGGTTGTCTTAAAGATTTGGAAGCAAATGTTCCTCTTGAAAAGATAATTATGAAGTTGCATCCTGAATTCCAAGTAATGAAATGAGAAAACACTTTTTTTTCAGAATTTATTAACTTCCTTTGGCTTTGCAGAAAAACACAAGTTAAGTATAAAAAGTGTACATTTCCATTGGACATTGGGCAGTAACATCCAAATTCCACTACACAGCTGCTGAATAAAGAGTGGGCGGTCCAATGAGGCACAGAGAAAGACTAGAAATAGGCGAGCGTAGGAGAAAAGCTCTTACAATAACAGAACAGATGTACTCACCCGATAGTTAGAATAAGATTTGTCATCTATCAAATGCAGTAAATGGACACTTGCGTAAAAAAAAGTATCAGAGTTTTACTTTAATGCCTTATGTTTAAGACAGTCCTGTCTTTCCCTCAGCTGACTTACCTGCCTCCACCGTGGGGCGACTGCAAGTCAACTCCGATGGACTCGGACTTCTTTAACTCTTACAGCATAACTGCCTGCAGGATCGACTGTGAGACACGATACCTGGTGGAGAACTGCAACTGTCGGATGGTCCACATGCCTGGTATCTCTGTGCTACACACATCCTTTTTTTGTCAGTTTCATTAGAGTGATTGGCTGTAGAAGCTTCTGTCATCATCCCATTGTAAATACTCTCATAAGTTTGGGTGACAAAAACTGCCCAGTAAAAAACAAATTTATACCTAATGCAGGCCGTGGGCAACATCAACAGTAAATCAGATATTTTCACACTCCAGCGATTTGGAAAACTCCTCTTTTTTTCATTTTGTGTTTGTCTAACGATTAAAGCTGCGGTTTTCTATCTGTTTCTTACATTATATCACAGGATGGGATCTCAAAAGCCAAATTGAAAAGGGGGTTGGAAGAAACATTTGGATTTGTTCTCTAAACTTTCACTCACTTGCTTGCCCCTTATTCTCAACCAGAGAGGAGCCCAGATGCTTGTTCGTTATCAGGATGAGGTGCTATCTTGTGGCTGTTCAGTTTATTATTTTAAGTCTGTAGAGGGCATACCCATTAAAATCCTGTCTCCTTGATGTACTCTATCAGTGTTGAACCACAAAAACGAGTATTTTCATCCAAATTTTTCTGAACATTTCGGTTTTATGTCCACAAGCAATTTTGGATTTTGACAAATGAAACGCTTTCAAAATTCCCTGCCAAAACAATTTAAACACTGTCATCACCTTGCTTTATATTCAAAACATTCAACAAACCCTATCAGAAATGGTGAGTTAAAACTGTTCGCAGTTGGAGCAGCAATCAATCCACCTTTAGGATATTAATGTGCACCACCTGTATCCTGTTTTCTAGCCTTCAGTTTATCAGTCAAAAGCAGCTTTTATATTGCTCCACACACGTCTTGCACTTAGATCTGGCTGTGTTTGTTTTTTTTAGTATTAAAACAAAGGGCAAAAAAATACACAAAAAATATTCGTGGTTGATCTGCGTGTGGACCAGGCCTCAATCTGTCACTGCAAGGGTTTAAAGAAAAATGTTCTGAATTATTACAGCTTGGAACTAATTTCCTCCAGGTCCGCAACACGTCTTTATCCTGTATTGTTCTGATAGATTGGAAAAGCTCCCTGACTTAACTGTCAGCGAGATACGAATAGAAACAAGCTTGACAAAGATGGAAAGTAGTGATGAATGACATCAATTATTGGTTAATATCTACTTTATAAAGAATATTCAGTTGTGATAAGGCCAGTAATGATAGAGTGACACAAAATTAATTATAGGCCTAAAATCCTTGTTTCCTTGCTCCTTTGAAATTCCCTTCACGTATTGACTCCATTGTTTGATCACGCTGAGAGTGCTGTCTCACTTGTTCCTGTCTACAGGAGATGCCCCATACTGCAGCCCGGAGCAGTACAAGGAGTGTGCAGATCCTGCCTTAGGTGAGGAGATTAACCAGCATGGGGCTCGTGCTCATTTCTAGGTGTGCACATTGTTTAATGTGCTCAAGTCCCATTGTTCCAAAGCTCCTGATCCCAGCTGATAACACATAATAGTGTTCCTTTTGGCATGATTGTAACACAGAGGCTCTCCTTTTCTTGTCCCGCATCTTTTCCATCAGCTTAAATCTCTCAAGCCTTTTCATGCATGTGACTTGTTTTCTTACAAACTTACAATCTCTCACTCTTTTTGGTGACTCTGTATCACATGCTGGCCTCCAGCAGTTGCTGTCCTCGTGATTGTC
The DNA here is from genome assembly GCA_014656515.1 of Oryzias celebensis. Lineage (NCBI taxonomy): Eukaryota > Metazoa > Chordata > Actinopteri > Beloniformes > Adrianichthyidae > Oryzias > Oryzias celebensis. Next base: position 17,345,098 of record BNCR01000005.1, read on the forward strand.
AGCATGTTCTTTATGTTTCTTTTTTTTTCCTGTAAGGGGCTCCTAGGTTGCTCCTGGCTGTAAGTTGTTTTTTTCTTTTTTTTTGCACCTTTCACTTTGCTGACATTTTGTTTGTCATCTGAAGATGATGTTAACTGCCCCCATGTCCATGTTTTCTTGCTTTTTTCCTTTTCCTGGTGGCCTTTATCGTCTCTTTCTGTCTGTCATTACCATGTTTTTCAGACTTTCTTGTTGAAAGGGACAATGACTACTGTGTGTGTGAGACGCCATGCAACCTGACGAGATACGGCAAAGAGCTGTCTTTTGTCAAGATCCCCAGCAAAGCATCCGCAAAGTACTTGGCCAAGAAATTTAACAAAACAGAGCAGTACATAGCGTAAGTGTTCTTTTACTTTTTAAATGTGTTATTGCACATATCACCTTAAATGTTGATGAAAGTTATTTAATAAAAAATTACTTGACTTGTTTGTGTCAATACATTTTTTTAATTCTAAACCAGACAGCAAAGAAATAAACAGATGTTGAGAGAGGAGTTAAAAAACCATGGGTAGGAGAGAAGAATAAGGATAAAGAGGGTGCGGAGGATGCAGGGTACAGAAAAATGAAAACGTTGGACAAAAAGTGGCAAAGCATCAAAACAGACTGTGGAAGTGGCTTGAGGCTTAATGTTATCACAGCCATACATAACTGTTTACAGAAGGGCTGCATTTTTGTGCACAATCACACATATTTGCACACTTAAATATGTACTCAAACACAAATATGCCCTCATATTACCATTGTCTGCACAAACCTGCTGAGCTAGAGTTTATGGGACTCATGTCACCAAGCACGCTGTTAAGCGGAAGCTGTGATTGGACAGTCGAGCCAGATTTATAGATCTGCACAAATCTGTTGAGAGAGTGCCTGGAAAGGTGCTGGCATTACATTTTGTTGTTCTAAATACAATTTGATTACCCAAGTTACATAAGTTTAAATTTTAGAAAAAGGGGTAAAGAAAAAGTAACTACATGTTTCTTACTAATTCAGGGATATTTCTTTTTTTTTTTCAAGCCCTTTAGGAGTTTTAGGCTAGTTCTTGCTAGTTTATTTTTCCACAAGAACAGATGAGTTTAACGTTTTGAACCAACTTGGAAATGGTTGCCTGGGAATCACAGAGAAACATAGTTGACTTGTCATTGTGTTATATACTATTACTCTGTTACCAGGCAACACTCCATCTTCTTTATTTTATTTCAGTAGATATGTTCTTTTCACAGTATGACACTTTGATACAATTGTTTCATCTTATTGGAGATTATATTTTCAAATTAAAATAGAAAATGAAAGTTATCAAAGTAATTATGCATCATCCTTTATCACATTTCTATAAGATTTACCTGTATTGGACTTAAATGACAGTCAAATATTTATAATTAAAGTGAAATGAGGTCTAAATGATTTAGTAAACCAGCAAAGTTGTGATTTTTTTATGATGTTAAAATAAAATGTTACTAAGAAATTCTGGGACTATCTCCTTTTTTAAAACAAATTTCATCAAAACAAAAGAAAAAAAGGCTGAAGAGTTCAGAACATGAATTTTTTGAATACACAAAAACCTTTTGTTTTTCTTTTTTGTTTTAATAAGTTTCCATACAGCACGGTGTCCCAAAAATAGTACAGTAAAAGAAAAAGTGACTACCCATAACCTTAATAAGATGAAAGTTTTGAAGAGAGAAAGACATCACGCAATTATAACAAAAACAGTGAAAGATAGCTGCTGTTAAAATGGATTGGGTATCTCTTGTTTACTACAATCGGGAACGAACATTTGAATTTAACTTTGGAGATTTGTTTTTTACTTTAACAAAGTGCTGTTGAGACAAACTGTGTTTACATTACATTCTGCGTAACATCAGAGATACTGTATTAAAGAGTACTGTTACTTAATTTCTTCCCTTTTCTAAGGGTTTTACTGCATTTATTCATCATAATTTTTATATACAATTTAAAATAATTCATGTAGTTAAAACAAAAAAAATAAAAATGAATTAAGGAAGGTGTTTCTATTCTCTCTCTGTAACCAATATAAATAAAAATGACATAGACATGTAAATAATCCTTTTACTGTGAGCTTAAGTTCAAGAATAAGACAAGTAGTAATGGTTTCCTAGCAGAGTATGTGGAGGAAAAAAACACTTTTTTATTTAGTTTCTTTATTCACAAACTCAAATTAAATGTTACTGAAGTTAGAGAATGTGTGTGAGGATTATCCCGCCCGATTTTAGATATATTTTGTCAAAGATCCAATGCTGATCTAATTACTTTTTTAAATTAATGCTCCCTAATTAAAGTCTGCAGTTCATTTTAGAATCCGTAACCTAAAACAAACAGTGAAGTTACATCTCTCTTGAGTTTTTTTTTCTCTAAAACTAAGAAATACTGACCTTGTAAGAGTTATATTTTAATAAAGCTGCAGTTCAGAAATGGAGGTGTAACAACAACCTGAATTTGTTAGTTCCAAATGAAGGCTTTATTCTACTGTAGTTGCTTTGTGTTATTGAAGCTATTTGATATTGCTGTGTTTTAATATTACTGCCATGGGTATTTTGCTCAGTATGGCTGAGATTACATGCATAATTTGAACCCCAGCACAAAAGAAAATAGTTTCATGGAGGAAAATGTCCCTTTTTTACTTCAATGGAACATTTTCAAAACGTCACAGAGTAAACAAAAGCCGTGAGGGACTGATTTAAATTGGCTCCAGGAGGAGAATTAGGTCTATGGCAAATGTTTTGTTTTTGGGTTTTTTTGCAGCGCCTACTAAAATGTCTGAGTATGTGCATTAAATATAGTACTCAAATGGTAAACACTGATCTCTGACAAGAAGCATTGAATCTGTACTATTGCATATATCACTTTATATTTACATTACCTTCTTGCATTTGCATTTCCGAAATTAAAGCCAGCCCTTTAACAGCCTCCAAGCATTCTTAAGGATTGGCTGCCTGTCATTTGGCTTAACTCAGCTTTCAGTCTTTAAACAAAGTGCCAAGTGTAAAAGAAGAATCTACAAAGTCTCATTTTTGTTTTGATCCTAAATCCATGGGGTTGGATTTTACCCAAAGAGAGGATATTCCAGATTCAAAATACTCTTTAGCCATGGGCCCTTCAGCTTATCCCTTTTTCATTCTTTTTGTGCACGTCTTTACTTTAATAAAGCTCCACAGATCTAAATCAAACAACTGGCTTCATTTCCTTTGTATTCCTCAATGACCAGACCCTCAAAGGGGAAATTAGTTGGAAGTTTTTGTACGTGACATATCTCCATGGTTGTCTGCAAAAAAATGGCAGTTTCGTTGTCATCACTCAGCCTAAGGATGCTCTGGCAGAAACGTGTGTAAAATGTTAGTTGAGCTGTTTGGATATGTGATTTAACACTTGTTTTCCTGTCTCTCTGTTTACAGCGATAACATTCTGGTTTTGGATATCTTTTTTGAAGCTCTGAACTATGAAACCATTGAACAAAAGAAAGCCTACGAACTGGCAGGCCTTCTGGGTAAGGAAATGTCTGTCAAGTGTCTTCTTGGGAACAGATAATATGCAGTATGCAGCACTGCAGTTGATTTGTATCTAAAGTGACAGTGGCACAGATGCTTGCATTTTAATAAAATGTGTTCCAGTCCCAAGAGACACAAAGCTTGTTCCTGTGTTTTTTTCTTTACATCTGAAGTCCCGCCAACATCTGCGTTTCCTGTTATAGTTCTCACCTCTCAGACATAAACATTAATAGCATGTTCAAAGGTTAATCTCATTTGAATGCACAGACACGTCGACTATTCCTGTAATGTCCCTCTTCATTTGTCTTTTCAGGCGATATTGGAGGTCAGATGGGTCTGTTCATTGGGGCCAGCATCCTCACTGTTCTTGAACTCTTTGACTATCTATATGAGGTAAAACTGCCCGTTACAAACATGACCCTTTCGAATGCCACTCTAGAATTTGGGATTACATGTTCTCAAATGAAAAATGTCCCATTCAGGCCACTGTTCACATAAGGCCTGGTGAATATCAAGGGCAGCTTTGCTGAATACATTAACATTTTAGATATCATACTTAAGGTTAATCAGGTTGTCTTTTCTTATTGCAGTGTGTTTTTGGAGGTATGAGTGTACATGCTTGTGTTTCTGTGATTGTGTGAGGGAGTGAGTGGGTTGGAAAAAAATCTGGTTTCTCATAAAGTTCAAGGTCAATTGCAAAACTTTTTTTTCACTCTTACGAGCTTTCTCATTTAAACTGCTGGTTGTCAGTTTCAAATACTTGTGTTATATATGATAAAAACAAAATTCCATAATCTTTAGATAATAATTACCAGAATAATTCCCACATGTGTTTCCAGATTTTAAAGTACAAGCTGTGCAGATGCATGAAGAAGAAGCATAAAAGCCGCAACAACAACGACCGCGGAGCTGTGCTGAGTCTGGATGATGTGAAGCGCCATGTCAGTAGGCTGTTTTCAAGTACTTTGACAACATCACATCTCGTTTCTTTGACACAAGAAGACTTCTAGATTGTCTTTACCCGTCTCATCTCCCTGCATGCTAAAGGTGATGGGAGGAGGAGCAAATGTGGGAGAAAGGAGACAGAAATGGGAGGGGGGGATTAGAAGGAGGGAAACTGGGCTAGATGTGCAGGAAAGTGTAAAAGTGGTTTGAATTTAATCAAAGCTGCGGGATAACACCAGCAGGGACAGAGATTAAAGCTTCACAAGGTGTGACAGATCAGTTACTGTATATCCAAGTGTTTGATGAAACTAGTTCATTTTAACTGTAAATCAAAGTGCAGACAGAGAAGAATGGAAAGATGTGCTCACCTTATATTTCCATCCTTCGTCATTATATTTAGGAATATTGTTTCCTCCTCCTCGTGGAGAAGTTTTGATTGGGCTTTCGTGCAATATTTTTACAGAGACGAGAATGATACATTTTTTTCCAAAAATGTTCTTCTTAACTCCATTTGGATGTCATCTTGTTTTTGATTTTTTGCTCAAAAATTACATTTCTCTTTGTTTTGCTGCATGATTTTCTTGCAGGCTCCTTGCGAGAACCTTCGCACGCCGTCTACATATCCCGGGAACATGCTACCTCATCATCCAGGACAAGGAAACTTTGAAGACTTCACTTGCTGAGCAGACCTTGGTGAAACATCAAAGTGCACGTTATGCAACCAAAGCCAACAATACAGCAAGAACTATCCAGAGAGTATATGAGGAACTAATCCAATCAAGCAGAGGCACTTTTTATATAAAACTGAGGGGAGAAAAAATGGGCGAAATTCAACATGACAAAGAATTTTCACCCTAAGGCCAAGTGATGAAAAAGCCCTGAATCTTTCAAATGAAAATGTTCATTTTTAGAAGGACATTTCATGCAGCACTCTCGTTGTGTTTTTCTCTGGAATACTGCCACAAAAGATTCTCGTGGAGAACCTCTAACAACATGGATCTTTCTTTAAGCAGACAAAACAATAAAACAGAGTTAAAAAGGGTTAACAGGAGTGCAATTCTCTCACTCCAACAGCAGCAGATGAGAAAAGAGACCTGTGTTTCAGCAGCACAGCACCTGCTACAGTGACAATATTCATTCTGCTCTCCACTCTACATGTAGCAACAAGTGAACCTGTTGCAGTGCATCATGGAAAGAAAATAAAAAGAAAAGAAAACGCTGCATAGTTTGTTTCAGAATGTATCTTCATTCACTGTGAGTGCAGTCGAGCGCGATGGAAAACTTTTCAAGGGTTCATGGTTCCAACAGCAGAGATGGTGGAAATTTCAGGTTTCATCCTCATGTAATTGCATGCTTGTATCTGTCCAGCGCATGTTTTTCATTTCATTTCTGATTCATTTACTTATCTTTATATAATCTAGACTGTATATATATACATATACATATACATATAATTACCAAATTTGCCTCAATGATGAACAGGAAAAGTAAATGACTCCTCTCATAAATGTCTTGGAATGTGTGTGTGTGTATGTGTGCGTGCGAGTGTGTTGAAAGTATGATTCCTGAAGTGTTTTTTTTTTTTTTTACATTAGTGCCCCAATAGGAGAAAGGAAGAACTGCACCTTTTATTTTATTGCATTTTATGGCAATTGGTGTTTTCATTTACACATGTGCCCAATGACTTTTCACTCAGCATCAAAATGAAGTGTGTTGTTTCTGTGATGTTTTTTTTTTCTTTTTTTTTTTTTTGCTTCTTTTTTTCAGGTTGTTTTTTTCTCTTCGGCAATTTGTTAATGACATTTTTGAGAGTTTTGTAAGCCTGTCAAAAAATTCTGTATCTGTGCTCTAATTACAAAAGTCTTATAAAAGCACAATGCCGCCTGTATGTAGAGGTGATGTAAAAGAAAATGTACTATTCTTCTTGCTATATTGTCATATTAATAATATCGTGTTGACCTGACTGCTTTTCATTGTTTTGTTTTTATGTTTTTTTTAAATAAAAAACATGCTCTGTATGGCATTAGTATTATGTCATCTCCCTTCAGGCTAAAAGCTAATCTATTTAGTTATCAAAGCATAAATAAATGTAAATATCATTTTGGAAAAATGGTTTGTCTTTCTTTTAATTGTGGTTGAATTTCTGTTCTGGATGATCAAAAAAAACACACTTTTCAGCTACTTTTTAAACAACTCTTAGAATATCAGATCCCATTCCCTCTAACTCAATTATCTATTTTTACTTTCCTCTAATGAATATGTAATCATATGTGCTGCCTAATCCAACACTTCTTGGAACTAAATCAAAATGCAGAGAAGGCTTTTGGGGGGCAGAAATGTGGGAAAAAGCCAGATTTCGCTTATCTGTGTCAAGCATTCGTTTGTTAAACATTTTAACTCTCCGTTAATGGTTGAACTTCGACAAGCTGTCCCAGTGGAGTTTCTGCACCCATTACTCCTGACATGTAATTACAGTTTTGGTTGCTAGATGACAAAAGGATGGATGGGAAATGTCCAAGTTTAATCAAGAATGCCATCCAGCCAACCGCTCCACTTTCTGGGTGACTTCTCTCATTTGCAACTGTACAACTGGTGCTGCCATCTGCTACACTTGTACTATTAAATCAACACTGTGATGAATGACTTTGTGAATATTATGTACTTTAAACAATAATTCTGCTAGCTTAGAGTCTTTTGCAAGAAACGGAAGATAGGACATAATCTCATTAATAACCTCGCTTGCTGCTTGGTCATCAGTCCTCTGCTACATGAAGGGTCATCCAGGGATGAGAAGTTTATTCATAGCTTATCATTTTTTTATGATACATTCAGAGAGGCAGCTCTGATCCAGAGTGGGAGTGCATGTACTTTTCACTTTAAACACAAAAAAATATCATTTTATGATTTACAATAAAGCAGTTTACTATGCTAAACATTAAATGGTTTTGTCATTATCTACCATGACGAATATATAATCAAAAAACTCATTATTATGAGAAAACTTTGAAGTGTTGTGCAATTGTCCGACCGATTCTACTTGTTATAAGATTATACAGGGCGTCAGGAATCAGACGATTGGTTTGGGAGGGGCAGAAATCCAAAGGGAGATGCTCCCTGCATTCTTATAAGTCTCCACTGGCAAAGTAGGTGGGAGGCTGTGTGGTAACACCAGTCAGAGTTTAAACCAGATGAAAGTTGTCCAAAAAGGTCTGCTCCTCCAGTCACCACCTCCTTAATTGCTTAGTTTCTCGTGCTTTTTAGCAGATTTTTTTTTAATCTTGGAGATAACATTAGCTCCTTCTTGAAAAAAGGTTAAATCATTTTGTGCTCTCATTTCCTCCCAGATCTAAAGATCAAGGATGACTGATTCCTCCTTGGCTCTCACCTTGTTGTTTGACATGAAGCCAATCTGTGGATGCTGTAAAAAAAAAAGATGCTCCTTAACGTCATATTTTATACTCTTAAAGCTTGGAACACCCTCAGCTAATGACCAGCTGCCTGCAGTTTGCAGGGAGGGGGGTGTTTGTAATGCAGCAAATCTTTCATGGTTGTTGTTCTACTTTGATGACACTCTTGCTTGTGTTTTCACTCACATCTGGTGGTTTAATCTTGTAAACTCTCTTCAAATGAGAGGTAATTTTCATTTAATCTTGTTATCACATCTTGTTATCCACATGGATATTAAACCCCTGTTGCACAGGGACTCACAGTCCCCTTGAGCTTTCTTCTGTCATTTCCCCTATCGGCCTAAACTAAACATGTGATTGTATTTCTATTCTTTTTTTTTCTAATGGCTTCATAAAAATTTTACTGCAAGTCTAAATACTCATATTGGCTAAGTTGAAAATAAACATTGCTATATTTCAGCCCTATTTTACAACATTTTCTTTTGACATTTTGCCTTCCCAGTATCCATAGAAGAGTTTATTGGTTTAACTGTCATGATCACACGCCTGTTACCCAGTATCGGCACAATTATTGCAATTCAGAAAAAAGAATACATATTTGGATATGTAAATGTACTTTCATTGAGACAAAAAAGTAAGAAAAGGAAATGTTTTACAACTTGATGTACATTGCAAAAAGAGGTAGATAAAATATGAACAAATACTAATATTAAGAAGAAAATCACTAGAAAGTAGTAAAATGATCTACATCTACATGGAGCAAGTATTTTTACTTAAGAAATAAAACAAAATGTTTTTTAAAAGTTTTTAAAAGCATTTAAAAAGGAAGAAATTTGTTTTTAAAAAAGCTAGCTATTAGATAGAAGTACTTAAAATTGAAGGATATACAGTCTAATAATAAACTTTTTTTTTGGCTAGTTCTAAGCAAATGTTTTGTATTTTTTTTTAGTTTTTATGTGTAGTTCATTTGAATTACAGGGACAAAATCTAGTCTAATAAGTGGGAATTCTTCGGGGTTAATGAGACCAAAAAAAAAATTCCCAACTGTGCTGAAAATAACAAAAATAAAATTAATTCATTCATTCATTCATTTTCTGAACCGCTTCATCCCTTTCGGGGTCACAAGGCTGCCGGAGCCTAACCCGGCTACTCATGGGCAAAGGCAGGGGACACCCCTGGACTGGTCGCCAGTCTGTCACAGGGGCCACAATCACACACCCATGCACACTTACATCCACACCTTTAAAATTCATTTTATAAATTTATTTGTTCAAATGTAAAATTCCGCATGACATCAAATAGGAATAAATATCATGATATCGAGCTGATATTGCAGTTTTGACGTCAGTTTGATTTGCACATCCAACTTGTTTTTGACGTAAATTTGAGGTCGAGCTTTGATGTTGATTTGATGTCATTTCAACATCAATTGCCCACTGAGTTATCAGTTTTAAAAAAAGATTTTGTGCACACATATATATTTGCTATTGCACTATGGTACATCTTTTCTAAGGGTGTGTGGTGTCAGATGAGTCACATTTGTGAAATGAACTTATACTGTCAGATCTTCCAGCAGAATTAGGATTCTCGTCCATTTGTCGTGGATATGTCAGCTGACACCTCCTCTGGGTTCCACTTTACATTTGGCTCATTAAAATGATTAATTGTTGTCACAGAGTCAAGTTCTGTTTTGTTGAAAGCCTCTGTAGCAGGACCCAAACTCAAACCTGATCGTGCTGATTTTGCATGTGTTCTTGTTTTTCTATAAGCCACTGGAGGCAAAGAAAAGGAGAAACATGATCAACCTCACAGTATGTAAAATCCTGATGGTCACCTTTCTTCTGCATTTGTTACCATACAGACAATCTCCTATTACACACAAATAGACTATGCAAACAAGGAAAGTGGCAAGGTTTCATGTGCAATAATGTGCAAAATCGATGATTAAAACAACTGTTAAGTGCTTTAATTGTGAAGCTCTAATTCACAGTTTATTCCTGGTGTTTACCTTAAAAGGAGATTTAACAGGTTCAGTGCCTGCTTTGTGCCTTTCAGGTCTAATCAAATGATCAAAGATTAAATTAAAAAAATAATCCAACAAAGAGTGATTTGTCATTTTTGAAACCCATCATGGGAACGCAATGGGAGTGATTTACATCCTTTGATGAACAGAAAAGGGAGCTTGTTAATTAATTTATGAACCCCACTGTGATGAAAGGAAACGGGGTGCCAATTTCTGGAGAAAAGCTTAAAAGGCAACTTCGAGAAGATAAACCTGTGAGTTTGAGTTTGTGAAAACAAACCAAAAAAGAAATTGTTGTCATCCAGTCAGCCTCTGCAGTTATTTTTTCCCATTCTTGCAAAAATGGATTTCCACAATGTCTTCTTTGTCTTAAACAATGTTTGTGTTTTTAAATTGAAGCAGGATAATTCTTTAGAAGACTCAGCATTGTAGCACAAAAACATTTGTATTGGGATTTTTGAATTTATCAACTGAAATTATATCTGCTATGTGTTTGTTTCTTTTTGATCATTCATATGTTGTGCAGCTCACAGAAAATATTCAGTTTGTTTTGATTTGATTTGATTTCTTTTTATTTTCAAACACAAAATAAAACTGTTAAATAAACATGATTAAGTGCTCAAAAAAGAGTGGAAAGCAGAAAAATAATTCCTACACCCCCTTCAATGATATGTTATGCATTTATTTTATATAAAAAAATGTACTTTAACATAGACATAAAAAAAATTAAAGGAAAAAAAGCATAAAGATAACAAAACAATGTCATGAAGTCATTTACACATTTGGCTTTTCAATTCCTAGTTTATCCTTTTCCAAAATTTTATGTTGTATTTTTTATTTATTGTAACATTTTTACTCATTTTGATACTTTCTTCCTTGTTATTCCACCTCACCCCATAAAAGCACACATTTTTGTATAGGCCTTACACAAGGTTGTGAGGTGTCACTATTCTTTCTTAGTAAATATTCTGCAGTACAGTAAGAAGTGAGGATGCACGAAAGGATGCATGAAGCTAAGATGTTTACTGAGAGTTATTCTTTATTCTTGATTGTCAAATCAATCCAGAACAAAGTATTGGTGTTATGTTGTTAAAAAGAAAATATGTCCTGCCATAGACTCTTAGAGGCTTGTGCTGAACCCAACATTGTCAAGTTTTGTATGACTTGTTACAGAGACAAAGAGTCACATGGCAAAACATGTGCCTTAGCAAAATGATGGAAAGAAACAATCTTTTGACTGAAAACATACAGTAGTCAACATCAAGGTTTCTCTTCAATAAAATCTTCTAAAGACATCCAGAAATAAACTGGTAAAAATAAACACGAAAAGAAATTAGTAAAAAACGTAAATAATCTTTTTTTTTTCTTTTTAAAGGATAGATTTAGAGCTGTAACAATTAATTGATTAATTGATTAATCTATTTCTATTCCTACGATCTAACAAGATCAATCTGAACCATCACAGCAGACAACACACATGTGATGGCAGCAAAAAAAGAAGCCATCATGAGTGAAAGAATGTTGTAATAATGTTTTGTTCATATTACTTTGATGTGGACAAACAACAGTGGACTGAGCTTTATAATACTAAAATGTGAATGGATTTTTTAGAATTAATTAATTCCTGTTTACCTGTTTGTTTGTTTGTTTGTATGCATATTTATTTACACTTGATTATATTGCAAGACATACAAGGAATCTGGAAAACTTCAGCTGCACTGTTCAGTACCTTGTATTTGTTTCTGAGTCACACTGGTTGAAGTTTAGGCTATAGATGACCTGGATCGATGGTCAGTGAATCAGACTGAATTCAATAGTTCTATCCAGTTGAATCAGTAACCACTAATTATGATATGAATTGATTTGTTGTTAAAATAGATCGTGATAGATACCAAAATATTAACAGGTAGACATGTAAAAAGAAAATACATTATAGTCTACATACATATATTTTAATTTACAAAACACCATAGAAATGCTTTGTCAGCAGTCTACTGTTGAACCAATTGATTTGACATTGTAGCCTAAATTAATCATGAAAATGTCAAATTGTTGAAATGTGTTCTTCCAAAGATCAAAACGTTTACGTGTGCATTTTGTTTATACTTTGCTCCAAATTACTTTGTTCATTTAGAGAACGTGAAAGATTATTTATTCCTCGTTGATGAAAGGCATAAAGAGGCCAAAAGCACAAATTAGTGCATTCACATGAAAATAAAGAATCCAATTTAACTGAGTGCTACAAATTACTTTAATATATTTGGCTCCCCTGTTCATTTTAGTCTTGTGAATATAACCATACAGTTTTAATTCCAGTTGTTATACATAATTTCCTTGTGAAGTTTTTATTTCAGCTAATGATTTTTTTTAATGCAGATCACCTCTTATGTTTAATTAGTAAACCCCTAAATCAATTTTTGAAACTCAAACATGTGGAAGGATGTTGTTTTACACTTTTAATCAAATGTTTTGTATTTTTTGTATTAATTAAAACAATTTATTTTCAATCTTAGTTTTTTCCCTAATTTTAAAATACTTGTTGTTGTTTGATGTAATTGCATCTTTTATTTGCGGGTCATTCTATTTTAGTTCTTTGCTTTTGTAGTTCTTTTTTTTTTTAATTGTACGAAAATCCCGGAGGAATATAGCAGGAAAAACACCCGTTTTTTTTTTTTTTCGCTCTCTTATTTTTTTATCCACAACACGCTTCCAAACGTCTTTGCAAATTTTCATCCTGTCAAAAAAGCCAACCGTTAGAGGGCGCTGTCGTAAAGCAAACGCCTGAGTTGTTCTCGCGGTAGCTCATTTGCTCCACCGGAGGCGACGTCTAGTCAGGAGATGGCGACTAGAGGGGGGTTTCAGTCGGCACCGACTGGTGGTGGTGGAGCTGTCGGACCTGGACAACCGGTACCCGGTGCAGGACCAGGAATGGGCCCGGGGACTCCCACTGGAAGAATGGGACCGTCGACGGGCGGTCAGAACCACATGTACCGCTCTCCAATGCCTGGGCCTGGGTACCCGGTGAGTTATCACTCCATCTTTGCTGCTTAAATGCTAGCCGGTCCGCTAGAACAAAGCCACTCATCGCTGCTTTGTCACCAATGGCTAACATAACCCCTGTCCCCCTGCAGGCCCCTTCCAAAAGAAGTTAAGAAGACCATAAACAACGGTCGAGTTTTGTGAAATATTTTCGTCGAGCGCTTTGGCGGACTTTCAGGAGTTTTATCATGTTTGAATTTGCTAAACCTCCCGCTCGCTAACAGAAAGTTAGCTTGCATAAAACTGGGCTACTTCGCATGCTAACGCTGGCAGCTAGCGACTATGTTACTTTCAGCGTAATTCTCTCATAACTCGTTGTGTAGAGTTAAGTGGCGCATACACAAATGAACTAGATTGACCTTTATTGTTATTTATGTGTCGACTTTGTAGGATCCATTTCCTTCAGGAAATCTAAAAGTAAAAGGTCCGCCTATGGATAAACCGCTTGCGAAAGCATCTGGTAAAGTGAAATGCGAGTCCAAATTCAAATTTGCTGAAAGGTAATTTAGGAACACCAGCTTCTATTACACCCCCCACCTTTATTATTAACCGGTCTTAAAATGAGCGTTTGACTTGATCGAAATCCAGATTTTCTACTTAAACGGAACCATTGAGGTTTCGGTTGGGTTTTAAGTGTAAGACCGACGTTGAGACATAGTTATGCAACACGTGATAATGTTTTACTGTTACTACAAATGTAGTCTACATTGAACTGTGTTGTCAGAGTTTAAACAGAAAATGCAATTAATAAACGTAAAAAAAAAAAAACTTTCTTTAAAAGGTCTACACACCGACCATTGTGATTTTGCTTTTTTAAAATGGGTCATCCATGTGTCAGAGATGAACATTTAATAGGGGTGTAACGTTCGTTTTAACAACAATATCGTAATAAAAACTTATCATCATTTGTGGTTGACGATACATACTTCATATTAGTTCCTTTTCAACTATCTGATTCACTGACCTAAAATCAATCCAGGACATCTTGAGCCAAAATTTCTACTGGTATGACTCAGATAAATACCTGGTACTGAACAGAGCAGGTGAAGTTTTCCAGATTCCTTGGATTTCTTCTAAGACAATCAAGTGTAAATTGAATATGTGCATAAATAAGCAAAAATGAATGTTAAATCTAGTTTAATTTTTGTTTCATAAAGTGTTTCCACACTTCGGACTGTAATGATGGTTGATCCTTTTTTGCTAACATCATGTTTTGTCTGTTGTGATGGCTCTTGGTTATGTCTCAATCCAAATGATATTTTTCAACGTTAATTATGGATTGATTTATCCAATTTTGAAACGTTGCCTCAGAGGGATTGGTCTTATCAGATCCACTCATCGTTTAAGTGATTATTCAGGACACCCCTAACATTTAACCAATCACAATTGTTGGAAAATGTATAGAGGCTCTAGTGCACAATTGCTATTGGCATTGAAAGGGCAATAAATTGGCATGGAAAAGAAAAGTCTTTAATTTCTAGATATATCAAGATCATTTAATAACTTGAAGGATTCTAAATGGAGATAAAAGTGTGTGGTGGTGTTTTGGTGGAAAGCAAATAGTGGAACTTGAAAACAACATGGAAGTGAAAAGTGATGAGGTATGTGACACCTGATCTGTTAGTGGTGTACCAACCCAGAAATGAAAATGGAACATGGAAGGATGGTTGGTGGTTTACATTTGAGCTTAATGGAGTTTAAGTTCCAAATGTTGCCACTGTTTTCCAGAAGTGTGACATCAATGTTTAAGATGTCTGTGGTGCTCTTGTTCTTTGGTAAAGAGGGTTTACATTTCTGCAGTTCTTTTAGGCTTTTAATAGAAGTGTCTTACATGTTCAGACTTCATATATGTTGAAGTTTGTCTAAAACGTTTTAACTGGAAATTGATTTTTTTTTCTCACTGCGACAGTGATTTGGTCACAGTAATTAATTAATTTATTTTTGTGATTTAAAAAAAAATGCCCTTGTAGGATATTGTTCATTGTTTCATCTTTGTCAAATCTCTTGGGGTTTTTCTTTCTTATGCATTTTTACAAACATTTGGTCACAAAAAAGAATTGAGAATGTACTGTAATAATTGGTGAATGCTCTACACAAGATGTAGATTTTTTTTAAATTAAGTGTCTTTATATTACAAAACATTTTTGTGGGTTTTTTTTGTGCGCCCACTTCAATAGTAACATTATCTTAAAATGCATTGTCTGTATTTGAATCCAAATTCGCTTGATGAGTCCCTTTACACAGATCTGCAAGACCTCAAACATTTAAGAACTTAGCTAAACTCGAAACAGCTCAGTGAAAAGATGCTGCATCTTCTTTTCTCTCCTGTATCCTTGGCAGCTCTCCCTCACACAGGCAGCCTTTCATAACACAATCTAAAAGAGGCTTCATACTCTGAATATTAGAGATATCCACTTGTTCTTTAGCAATCCAAGGTCATACTGATCTACAGCGTAGAAAGCACTAAATGCTCGGTACAGTTTCCTTTCTGCCTACACTGCACTGCATTGAAAAGGCAAGGACTGCTTTGTTGGAGTCAGTCCCTCTTCCTCTCTTCTACCACAGACTGAGTGTTTGCTTTCATCTGTCTCATTTGTTGGACTGACTTCTGGAGAAAAACCTGCAATTAGTGGGTAATTTTTTTTAACTCATCCGCTGTCATGCAGTCAAATACAAGAAGTCGCCTGTATGAGTTTTTAGCTCATGGCTTGGTGAGTGGGATGTCGATGATTTATTTTGCTTGTCTGTTAGGTCAGTGATTATTGCCAACGTATAAGTGTGTGACATGATTTATTATTAAATTATTTCATTATTCAGAATGTGTGTGAATATTTTCAATTACAGAGAGCATGATTAACACAATTTTTGATTTTTTTTTTTTTTTTGGCCTTTTTTCCATGCTTTTTTTTTTTTTTTTTATAAAATAAGCTTTTAGCATTTTAACACATGTAGGACATAGTTGTATCACAGCTCTAACTGTCGGGAGTGTTTGTTTGTTTTTAACCTTTTTTATTTGTGGTTGGTCTCACATGTTTCGTGTTATTATTAATACCCAGATATGTGTTTTTAATTGATTGTGTTTTCAACCATGCAATCAACCATGCTAAGTCCCTTATCACTATTTATCACACCACCTTCTAAATTATCTTTGAATTTTTCTAATAGACAATTTTAATGTCTTCCCTGCATCTATTCCACATCTGATCCTCTCTTGTGAAGATACAGTCAATTTTAGCTTTTTTTCTCACAGCTGATACACATTTGATCCTCTCAAACTGTATTTATTATCTCTTAGGTGGAAGACAATTTTGATCCTCTTTCGTGATTTTTTTTTTTTTTTTTTTTTTTTGATTAGGTATGAGTTGAAATATTTTGAAATCAGCGAGATCTTCAAATTTTAATGACACTGTCAATGATAGGGCCAGTCCTCTTACTCCATACATATGAAGTTTTTTTTAATCAACTACTCATGATCAACAGTATCAACTACAGCCAGTAGGCTACAGTAGATAACAACTGTTGCTGTATATCCACATTAAGCTACATTTTTTTTACATTATTGCAGGTTAATACATTCTTGCAGTTTAAATTCTAAATGTTACAGCTGGACACTTTTTACATTTATTTTCAACTGGCCACATCTGTGCAGAGACCAGGCATGCCCCCATCTAGCCGTATGACTCCACAGGGACCAGCCATGGGTCCCCCAGGATATGGCAACAGCCCTGTATCTCGGCCTGGGATGCCTGGAGTTATGGACCCATCCCGAAAGAGGCCGGCGCCTCAACAGATTCAGCAGGTTCAGCAACAACAGAACCGCAACCAACAGTAAGTCTGAACTCACTCTGGTCACGCCATCTCAACGTGATACATTTGTCCTAAAATTGTTCATGTGTTGATTTATAATTATGTTGATCTGTAACTATTTTAGCCAACTCCAGATCACTTATAAATAGCAGGTAAAAAGAGAATATAGTTGGTTTAATTAAAAAAAAAAAGGTTTGGTTGAACTTTGTTGTCAATACTTTTATTTGTAGTCATGAACCAAAGGCATATCTCACAAATTTTTTATTTAATAGATTACACACAAAAAAGAAGTGTTGAACTTGAATTTATATCCTATTTTTTTGCTACCTTAAGAGTATGTAAGTCAGCCATTCATATTCTATGATGTTAAAATAATGCAATTTGCTATTGCAGTGCGGTGAAATTTAACTATAAAAAAACACACAGGTGTATAAGTAAAAATTTGTAAATGTTCCAACAATTAAGAGAAAAGTTGGACTGGAAAATATTGTTTGCATTTTATTATGAAAGGTTCAACTGCTTCCATGTTGGAAGTGTTTCATAAACAGCCTTTGTGACTGCAAACAAAGCTTTATAAAGGCAGTTTATTTTAGCACAGTAGCTTTAGCCTTGTGTTATTTGGCGTTTCATTTGGACAGAGACCAATTCATGGTCCTGTTGCAGCTCTTTAAAGCAGGCTGAACTTTTACAGATACACAAAAACTTCTAAGTGTCTGGACTTTTTAATTTGCAAGCCTTTTTTGTAAGATAAAAAGAAGATGAGTAGATCATCAATTTGAAGAAAGAAGTATTTTAACAGCTTTTAGATTTAGAAAGACCAAACTGTGTTTTGCTTCAATGAAAATGTATTCATGTTTACTTGTTTATTTTTGCAGTACAAAAAAGAAGAAGATGGCGGATAAAATTCTACCTCAGCGGGTAAGCATTAAAGCCAGAGCGTGTTCAAATCCAGTCACTGTAATTTTAATTATGAATGATTTGTATCTAAAGCCCTGGTGTAAACTTGAGATTTCTCAATCGAGATTGAGTATGGATGAGTAAGCATTGAGCATGCTTTGACAGATAAAATTTCACAAAACATAGCCAATTTCAAGTTTTAGTTTTAACATTTTGTCAATTATAGTATTTTTAAATGTTTTCGTTTTTTTTTTTTTTTTCCTTTTTTTCTTTCTTTTTAGATCAGAGAACTGGTCCCAGAGTCTCAGGCTTACATGGATCTATTGGCTTTTGAGAGAAAGCTGGACCAGACCATCATGCGCAAGAGACTGGACATCCAGGAGGCCCTCAAGAGGCCCATTAAGGTATTTTCATGTTATACTAATTGCACTTAATACAACCTCACCATGGTGCTCTTGAGCAAAACTCTTGGTTTCAACAGTGCCTATGGTCCTCTCTCAGCTCCTGGGAGTATCTTTCCTCGTGTTTTTGAAAGTTATTTTTAATCTGTAAAGCATGTACTGTTACAATTGTTTGAAAAGTGATTATACATGAAGTCTTCATTTGATTTGTGTAAAAGGTGAGCTTTTAAAGGAGGTTCAGGTTTTACAACCAGTTTCTTGTAAGCAAAGAATTTTTTTACAAATTTGAATGCTTTTTGGGGCATGTTTGTCCAAATCTGCTTATCATATCAAATCTTATTACACACTTGTTGGGGTCTTTTTGCTGAAGATCTTCTTGTACAGACTTTGTCTTATTTACAGCAGATATATGAGTAACATCAACAAGAATGGCACAGGTTTTAACTTGCTTCCACCAAATGAAAGAATGACTAGCTGCTGATCGGTGTGAATTAACCACTTCATCTTGAAGTTGGGGTTAGTTTATAAATCAAAAGAATAGCTCCTGTATGCTGGGACAGCTGAAGTGAGTGTGCTGCTATTGAAAAATCTGTCATAGTTCTGTTTTTGGTTAAAAGAGCAAAATGATCATAGCAAATTTAATAGTGCTGTTTTTTATGGCCAAAACTTCATCAGTTATCAAGATTATCATGGATTATCTTATCTTATCTTATCTTAAGTATTTCTTTATAATTTTTCTAGCCAAAAAAAAGCTTATTTTGGTTCAGGATTTGTACAATAAAAAACAGTTTTGTAAAAGAACGTGTCCATTTTGTTCAGTTTCCATTGCTAATAAGGGGGAAATGATTTAAAATGAGTGTGTGATGTATATTTAATGTATGTAGAATATAATTGTACGTTTTTGAATAAAAAAAAAGATTCAATATTTTGCCATCAATACCAATCTCTTAAAGTTGCATCAGATATTTGACCTAAAACAATTGTTTCATTATTATTTTTATGTATTTATTTATTTATGTATCCCAAAAAATGGTAATGTACAATACAGATATTTTTGCCATTAATTGGATCTACATCTTTGGTGATAATTTCTAAAAAGTTCACAGATGACATATAAATCTTTTGTTTTTCTCTTATTTTCAGCAAAAGAGGAAACTTCGGATCTTTATATCCAACACCTTCAATCCTGCAAAGCCTGATGCTGAAGACGGTGAGGGCACTGTGGCTTCATGGGAGCTTCGTGTTGAAGGCCGTCTGCTGGAAGATGTAAGACTTTTTTTTTTAGATTTAGTTGATCAAGTTTAGACAAGAGCAAAGCGAAGACATGTATTCAGTACTGATATATTCAGCTCTCAGTATGTGGTGCTTTGTTTAGTTGCAGTAATCTTAGTAACAAATCCAACTTATCACCTATATGGGAATTGTTTCAGTAACACAATATTTTAAGCATTACACCTTTCTTCAGGCATTACACAGATTTATATTGCACACTTAGACTAGTGTTCACATTTATTTACATTCACATTTTAGAATTAGTGTTTTTCTTTTAAAAAAAAAAAGTCATGCTGGGATATTGCCAAAACAAATGAAGTACATTTTTTATGGAAACTCCCTGTTTTTAAATCATATTTGAGCTGAAGTTTAAATTTGAAAAAGGCTGTTTTTTTCCCTCCTTCTCAGACGGCTGTGTCCAAGTATGAAGCCACCAAGCAGAAGAGGAAGTTCTCGTCTTTCTTCAAGTCTTTAGTGATTGAATTGGACAAAGACTTGTATGGTCCAGATAATCATCTGGTAGAAGTAAGGTCATTTATTTTACTCACCGGTCATTTATTCTTTTTTTTTTTTTTTTTTTTGTTAAAATCTCTTTTCTAAATGTAAACATTGTCTTCATTTAATAGTTGTTGAATTGTGGTTTTTCTTTTAGCAGAGTTAACATTAAAACTGTCCTAAACTCCCTATTTTTGCTTTGCCATTCAGTGGCACAGGACTGCCACCACGCAGGAGACTGATGGTTTCCAGGTGAAGAGGCCCGGTGATGTGAGCGTCCGCTGCACCGTCCTGCTCATGCTCGATTACCAGGTAAGGAATCGCTCTTAGTAATGGCAGATCTCTTCATACTTTCTGTATTTTTGCCGACCATCCTCTGCATCCTGCAGCCCCCTCAGTTTAAGCTGGACCCTCGATTGGCCCGGATGCTGGGTATTCATACACAGACCAGACCCGTCATCATCCAGGCCCTGTGGCAGTATGTTAAAACCCACAAACTCCAGGACCCACATGAGCGAGAGTTCATAAACTGTGACAAATATCTCCACCAGGTAAATCAGGCTTTTTTTTCCCAGTTACACAACATAATTCACATGTGCTACATTCTGTTCTTTTGTCATCAAAAATCTTGAAGGTTTACTACATGCTGAAGCTAATCCACAAGATTTTGTAATCTGTGTAAAATCAGAGAAATTCTTTTTGCGGTTTGAAGTTTTGCCGTATTTTTATTTTTTCCATTTTTGGTGGTTTTTATTTTTATTGTGGGATTATTACTACCTCTCAGCTGATTTATCAAAAACAACTTAAACATTCTTGACCTTTAAGAGGACTTGTTTACAGCAGCCTTGTAGTTTCTTTAGGGTTCTGCTTCTGACATGATCTCATTCCCTTCTTTCACACTCCATCTTCTCTTTTGGCATCTTCATGTCCTTGTATGGTCACTGTCTCCTCCTTGGTTCATGGCTGGCTTTCTTTCTCTGAATAAACAGAAGATAGCTGGGTGTTTATGTTGGACTTCTGTTGTTCATGTGTGGATTATTTATCCATTTTCTAATAAAACAGCTGTTGCATTTAGGAATAAAAAGGTTTTTCTAAGCTTTATCTGTAAATTAGATGAAAAAAGAACAGGGCTTCCCAAGTTGTGTAAAAGAATGGAACTTTTAAAGTTATCAAATGTTTTAATTAGTGTTTCATGCAAAAAGCATTTACTAACAATTTGCTGAAATATGTATTTGATTGGCAGATTTTTGAGACTCAGCGAATGAAGTTTTCTGAAATCCCACAACGCCTACATGCGCTGCTTATGCCTCCAGAACCAATTATAATCAACCATGTGATCAGGTAACCTCAAGTTGATGAATAAGGTTTTGTTTGTGACTTTTGAAAGTTTGCTAAAGTAGTTTGAAACCATTATTTTGCCTGGGTTTCTTTTGGCAAAGAAGTGAAGAAAAAGACAAAAGCTGAAATGAACAAAGGCCAAAAATAGTTGTTTTTTGTAGATTTATCTGAATGTCAAAGAGGGCATAAAAGCATTTTTTGTTAGTTTACACATTGTATTATAGCACGATGATGTGCAATATTAATGTTGCACCATGATGTATGCAAAACAAATATTATGTACTAAATAATATCCTAAGTTTTTTATGTTTTTAATTAATTTCCCAAAATTACCCCGTAATGATTTTTGTCGAAATGTTATGTCACTCTTTAGAATATTGTCCAAACGAGTGAACAGTTAAAAATGGTTTCTGTGGTTATCACCAGTGTGGACCCCAATGACCAAAAGAAGACTGCATGTTATGACATTGACGTGGAGGTGGATGACACATTAAAGACTCAGATGAACTCCTTCCTGCTGTCCACAGCCAGCCAGCAGGAAATTGCTGGACTGGACAACAAGGTACAGACATCGGTTCTTCTTGGTAAAGTGTTTTAGGTTGGTGAAATAATTCGTACGTTTTATTTTCAGATCATTTTTTGTTTTTCTCTCTCAGTTTTGGGGTTAAGGTGGGACCTTCTGCCAGCAATCTTTTTTTTTTCCTGGAAAGCTTGTAATCACAATGATACGAACAAAGTCATCCTGTTGAGGGGTATCTCACTATGAAACGTTGTGTCAAGTCAGCTCAACAATCTAAACACATAGGTTGTTTACAGTGTGTTTTCCTGCATTCATTCAACTATTTTACTTGGGGTTTGGTGAGTTGGACTGAGGTGTGGATATTTTTTTTGGGATGACATCATAGGTTGGATCATTTATTTTAGTAAATTTTCAACATAAGCCATTATGCACTTTGTTAGTGCAGGATATCGCCAATAACATTCCAGATTTCATTCAATTTACCAGAGCCTGTATTGATTCCATTCACTGGGGTTTTTTTGTTTTGTTTAGAGTTTTTTTTTGTTTTTGTTTTTTTTTTTGTTTTTTTTTTTTTTTTTTATCCACATATTTTGATTTAATTTTATTTTGAATTTACACAGTTTACACGGTATACATATCAAGTTCACATACTGTAAAATGTAATAAATAATTAGACCCCAATTATTAAAATAATAGTGAAATTGTTAACACCATACAGTGTTACATAGTTTCTCAAACAAAAAAGCTCCAACAAAAATGTGTCGATCATTTACATTGTAAACATCGTTCTTCCTCTCCTAGAGGGCATTTCAGTTTGACCACTAGGTGGAGCTTGCGCTATAGCATTACATTTTATTCCAGAAGATTTGAGCAAAAACGATGCTTTAGACCACAGATTGTTATTTAATTGTTTTTTCCTTAAAATAATTTCTAAAAATAATGTCTGAGTCTATATAAAGCTGTTCATTTAGTCAGCATTATATGTTTTGGTCGACTGAGCGTTAGCATTAGTCCTCCTATGGGAAATTCCATTTTACTTTAGCATCAAGCAAGCTAACTTTAGCATTATGTGTTAGATCGATCTCTACTTGTATGGATCGATAATCGATCTATTATGATTAGATCTATTATAATTATTCAGTCAATTTTACCAATCATTATTAATGTCACAGCACTATTTTATTGTTTGAAACCTTTGGAAAATGGCACTTAACCCCAGCTCAAGATTTTGTTGTTTTTTTAGTAGTTAGAAGTATAGTTGTAAAAATGACAGAGCCAGCTGCTGATTGAATTGACTTGTATATCATATAAGCAAGGCGTAAAATAAAAACTTTGTATTTGGAAAAAAATATCAAAGAATGTCATATTGACATGGTTTTAAAGCTAGTCACTTAGGGTACCTTTAGAAACACCTGTCCTCATGCAGTGAACATTTATTGTGCTTTTGCTTGGCTATCGTCATTAAGTAAACATATTTCCCGGATAGTTATGGACTATTTTAATGGGCTTCTTTTCAGATTCATGAAACCATAGAGACCATCAACCAGCTGAAAACCCAGAGGGAGTTCATGCTGAGTTTTGCCAGAGATCCTCAGGGTTTTATCAACGACTGGCTTCAGTCCCAGTGTAGAGACCTCAAAGTAAGTTTGTTTGTTTTTGGGTTTTTTTTTTTTTTTTTTTTTTTCTTCACTCTAGTTGTTTGTTTTGTTTTTTCAAAATTCTCATCAAACACTAATTTATACTATTGTTGTTTTAGTTTAGTTTGTGATTTTAATGAAGAATTTGAGACCGTTTCCTAGTAGGCAATAACAGGCAATGAAACATTTTGTCAAATAACAGCATATCTAAACAAATTAACTGCACAACAGTTGTTGATTTACTATTAATTGTTTTTTGTGGAGTCATGCAAGTTTAATGTGGGGACTCTAATTATGTGTATTAGAGTTTGTATATGTCGTTGGTTTAATAAAAAGTCCAAATTAAAACTGCACAAATACACACACACACACCAAAAATTCATGATAATTATTCTACTCTCCACTTGTGGTTTGCTTTTTAGTATTTGTAGCTCTAGATAAAATCCAATCTAGTTGAAAAACATCTTTTTGTCCACAGACCATGACCGATGTGGTTGGAAACCCTGAAGAGGAGCGGAGGGCAGAGTTCTACTACCAGCCATGGGCTCAGGAGGCAGTGTGCCGCTACTTTTACTCAAAGGTAAGTTTTCTACGGTTCCTGGCAAACTGATTAGGTTCTATTGTTTTATAAACATTCTTTAAAAACATTATTTACAATAAAGCTGTAAAAAATGGATTGATGGTTCTATTAGAAGCTACTACCTTTAGCTACACCTAATGTAGCTACACCTAACAACATTTTAAGCTTAAAATGATAAACAGT
The DNA here is from genome assembly GCA_014656515.1 of Oryzias celebensis. Taxonomy (NCBI): domain Eukaryota; kingdom Metazoa; phylum Chordata; class Actinopteri; order Beloniformes; family Adrianichthyidae; genus Oryzias; species Oryzias celebensis. The sequence continues at coordinate 17,369,181 of BNCR01000005.1, forward strand.
TTCATTTTTGCTCCTAGTGCTCACAAGTATGGTTTATTTTAAACATCCTCACCTAACAATCAAACTTTTGATTTGAAAATGTTTCTAGGTGCAGCAGAGACGACAGGAACTGGAGCAGGCGCTCGGCATCAGGAACACCTGAAGACATCTGTCCACATGAAGCAAATGATGAACGTGCTTCTTTTGGAGACAACTTCCGTTTGTGTGGAGGATACTTTGGCTAAATTCCTCAGTTTTGCAAAAACCTTGACAGACATAGATACTAGATTACTGCATTGTTAAATAGGATGCCAGTTTTTGTTGTTTTCACACTGCAGTTTCATGTCTTTTTGTTCCCCACTTCATACCACAACTCCCTCACATGTTTTTTTTTCTCTGCTCATTGTACCATTTCTTACATTTAACAACCGTTTCAGTGCAGAAGGACAGCATATACACAATTCGAGAGCAGAAGGCAGACTGTGCTGGGAAACTTTCTCCCTATTGAAAAGATGTATGGATTGTACTCTGGTCCTTTGTCTCCCTCCTGCAGAAAAAAAAAGAGACATGTCTTTTGATGAGCCTTAACATCCTCGCCTACCTGAGTAACTATTGATCGTTATTGTGTTTGTGATCAGTCGTGCTACTTTGCTGCATATTGATTGTTCCTGTGTCATATTTGCTTTCGGCTGTCACTGGTTTGCTTTGTTGTTCAGGTGAAGGTCACTTTAAAGCTAAATCAGTCACAGCAGAAAACAGCACTGTGGCAGTTTGGATATCCTTTGTTACATTCTCTTTTGGTATGAAGGTTTATTGTTTTTTTTTCTTGTACTAATAACTTGTTTTAGACTTGTATAATATATCACATGTTAGATAGTTCAGGTTATAATAGAAATAGCTAGTATGATTACCTCTAGTTTAAATAGTTTTGTAAATATCAAGAAGCAGAAACTGCTAAATGATGTGGCGTCAGCGGGCATCGCTACTGAAGGCTGAAGTCTACATTCAAGTGGAAACAGTATTTAATAGAATTGGCTCTCAGTCTCAGACCATCTGCATACATTTACGCACCCTTTGAGTTGGATGTCTTCTAACCAAGTGCAGAAAAAGCCATAAAGTGGTGAGAAGCTCTGTAGATGGTGGTCCATTTTAGTTTGATGATCATTTCGATCTTAGAAATGGAAAAAAAAAATCATGTTTTGACTGACATGTTTCTTTAATTATTGACAAGAATACACTAATGAGAGTTGATCCACACACAAGTGGAAAGGTTGATTTGAGAACTTGTGTGATGTAAACCATCACTGGGTGGAATGTAAAAACATTTTTGTGAATCTGCAGACTTTTTCATGGACCAAACTTATTTTTCTGTATGTTCTTATGTCATAGTAAAGGATATGTATAAAATTATCTGTCTCTGATTTGTGATAAATATGATTTGAAAGCATCGATACATAAGTACCTTTCCCCCCCAGAAAACTATTGGAAGTATAAGTAAATGTTTTTTCAGTAATGTGATTACTAAGTCAAAATATTTTGGCTCAGGAGTCTTTAACCTGAGGTTACAGAGCCCTATGCGACGTATATCCATCGTGGCCCTTGGCTTTGAAGAAAAATGTGACATTTTGACGAGTTTGTAGTTGAGGTTAACATTTTTTTTTGTAAAATTTTGTCATTCAGGACTTTTAACCTCAGATAACTGAGCCAAATGATGGTAAAAGGTTTAATCTGTCAAAGCAGTTTATTTTTAGAATAAGGCTAAACTTCCACTGCAGTGTAGCTGCTGTTCAAATGCAAAGTTTTAAAGTACTGTCACATTTACATGTGTTAACTTCTAATGGATTCTACACTGATTTCATCATTGCATTCAATAATAAAAAGAAAAAAGCAGGACAATGAACCAACATTGCATTTGACTTTTTTTTTTTTTACATTTTTAATTGAAGTAAATCTGCATCAGCACAAAGTTGATGTTTAACATAAGGTGTTTTATTTTGAAAGGAGCTTGTGCGAATTGCTGTCAAAAGTAAAAGTTAATTTTATTCTATGTAGAATATAACGCTTATCATTCAGCTGTAAATACTTAAAAGCTAAATTGTGTAAATGAGTGGCTTGATGGCCACAAAAACATGTGTATTTTTCTGAAGTGGGACTTAGCTGCTCGCTGGGTTTTGATCTGTAAGAAAGTGGCCTAAATGGTTCTATTTGCATTAAAGGCTGCAGACCTCTGTACTGGATGAACTGTCGTCATGTCACTCGTCATAGTTCTTTGATGAGATGGAGCTGCAGTGATGTGATCAGGTGAGTTGGATCCCCTCCCTCACAAATACCCTCCTGAGTGAACGTCACTCTGCAGAGTGGACCAACCCTGAGAAGGGGGTGTTCCTGAGCCGCAGCTGCTATAAGGGCCAGGGGGGGCTCCCTGCATGTCTTCACACTGAAAGCAACTGCTGGACAGTCAGTCACGTGATGGCAGCGCCTAAGAAAGTGTGTGTGATCGGCTCTGGGAACTGGTGAGTGAAGCTTACATAAAACTTTGGTCCGCATGGTAACCAAACTGCAGCCTGTAATGATTGACAAATGCCTGCTGTTAAAACTCTCTTAAAACTCTCTTAGTGAACCAGACTTACTGTACTCTGCTGATCAAACTAGTGTGGTGAATGCTCCGTTTTTACGTCTTTGACCTGCAACATATTCTCAAAGGTTGGGATGGAAAAGTGTTTTTCCACTTTGTAATGATTATGATTCCCCCTTAGACCAGGAAAGTGACTTGTTTCAGGTTGTTATGGGCTATTCTCCTTGAAGACATAAAGGTTGTGAGTGTGACACCGTGAGAAGCAGAGCTGCCAGCTCTTCATTTTAAAATCCTCCCCATATCCTTTTCAGGGGGAAAGATCAAGATGCTGGCAGGTCATGGCAGTGACTGCACTCTATTCTATGTGTGAAGTAACTACAAAACAAACATTGGTGGTTTTTTGTGTTTTGTTCTGTTTTTGTTTTTTGTTTTTTTGTCTTAAATTAAGTTTTGAGGTAAACATGTAGTCATGGAGTAATAGCACACTGTAGAAAAATTTGTCTTTTGCTGCCATCAAAGGAAATTACATTGTTTTTGTCAAGAGGTGTGAAAGATAAAGATATTCATACAAACTTTATCCAGTATTGTGTGCTATATACTTTTTTCTTTTTCTAGAAAAAAATCTCATAATTATTGCTGGGTATATTTTATTATTATTTTTGTGTGTGTCTGTTTTTAGTGCTATTTTTTATGTTTTTAATAGAGCTATGGTAACAAGATACGTTCCCCTTTGGTGGGGTAAATAAAGTTCTATTCTATTGTTCAATTCTATTCTAAATGTTTTTCAAACCAGAAGTTTTTCTGAAGTCTTCACATTTCTAAAACCTAACTATTTGTGTTGTGTTTTTTTAAAGAGTATTAGCGTCACCTTTGAATATTTATCTATTTATTTTTCTCTTTTATATTCCACATTTTTATTACGTTTGCATTTAAAATATTCCTCTCTAAAAGAACTGTCCAAACCGTGAGAATATCTTTGTTGTAAAGTAGAAATAGTTCTCTTGTTTTCTTAACTAATTAATAATACCTTTGTATATTTATTTCATGCAATGCTTGTTTTTTCAAAGAAAAATACAGCTTTAAAGCTGTAAAAGTCACATATAAATGCTGCCTTCACAGAAGAAAAGTTGAAATGAAACACTTCTGTTTAGTTTTGGTTTCGTTGTGTTGGGTAACGAAAGTTTTCCTGCAAAAGCATTGCTTTGGCCTATTAAGAAAAATGTGCAACTGCGTAAAAGAGCTTTTTTATGTGGTGGTTTTACCAGTATTTATTTGGTTAAAGGAACTTGTTTTATTTTGCTTTTTTCCAGTGACTCTTTAAAACTTAGTTATGTTGTCCTCCTCTGGGCTCACAGGAGCAAAGTCCTGCTGGTGGCCTTTGATTCAAAAAACAACAGTGACAAAAGAAAAGCACAGCTAAAGTTGCACATTACACAACACGCATAATGAGATCAGTCCAGTTCTTCTTCTTATTTTTTTTTTTTATAAATAAAAAGGAGTTTTGAAAAAAAATGTATTTTATGCCCACAGGGGCTCTGCCATTGCCAAAATTGTTGGTGCCAATGCAGCCAAGTACAACACGTTTGACAGCACGGTGAAGATGTGGGTGTTCGAGGAGACGGTGAACGGTCGGAAGCTTAGTGAGATCATCAACACAGATCATGAGAATGTCAAGTACCTGCCCGGTCACAAGCTGCCCAACAATGTGGTGAGACTTTTACTGATGTCTATGGAACGGCTGTTTTCTCCCTTGCTTTGTGTCATTGAAGTTTTTTATTTTCCATTAGCTGGCTGTTCCAGACTTGGTTGAAACAGTAAAGGAAGCCGACATTCTGATATTTGTGGTGCCGCACCAGTTTATTACAAAAGTGTGTGACACCATTAAGGACCACATAAAGAAAGATGCTGTTGGAATGTCTCTCATTAAGGTATGATGCATCAAACTAAAGTAAACATTGAAATCAGAGCCTTGCTTTCTACTCAAACATTAAAAGTTGTCTGGTTTACCGTCTTTTTTTTTCTTTTTTTATTTAATTACTATATAATTAAGCCCCATTATATATTAATTCAATTCAGCTTTATTTATCTAGCCCAAAATCTCAACCGTAGCCAACTCAAGCTTCACACCGGTGTTTAAGAATATACAGTCAGTCAGAAATATATAAACAATAGCTGGTTGCTATAAACTAAACAGACTAAGTTAAAATGGCTTCAGACCCTCCTTCTCAGTGAGGAAAAACTCATATCAAGTTTGTCATAAATCTGGACAACCCTAGAATCTTGTAATACTTTTTTTTTCTTAATGTTAGAGTTCTTTGCATAAAAAACTATTAACCTGAGTTCGTTTGCCATAGGGTGTGGATGCAGGTCCTGAAGGTCTGAAGCTCATCTCTGAGGTCATCAGGGGGAATCTCGGCATCACCATGACCGTCCTCATGGGTGCAAATATCGCCAATGAGGTGGCTGATGAAAAGTTCTGTGAAACAACTATAGGTGTGACAATTTACATTTATAGAACAAAAATTTTTTGTTTAAATTTATACGATTTAAAAAAAAATTTGATATCCTTTAAATCAAGCGTGTCCAAAGTATGGTCTATGGGCCAAAGGCAGCCCATTTTCAAGTCTACAGACCTACAGGTTCCTGTCATAAAATCAATAATACGTGCTTTCTGAGAGTTACTACTATTACTTTCTTGGTTATGATTGGCTAGATTATTTTCTAAGCTGTTGTAAACCTGTGGCTACAACCTGTGGCTCCCAGACTTTCAGAGCCTTAAGGGCCAAAAAAAAGAAAAATATTTCTTTCTTTCTGTGATAAAAACCAAAGTAGTTTGTACTTCTGAATATGATTCCTGTTCACAGAATTTACATTTAAAGTAAGTATTTAATCATGAATAACATTTCATATGAGCCCAGATTTAATTTAGACAAAAGGTTTCTTTCCAAGCAGACTCTTTATTAATGTTAATTCTGGTTTTCAAATATGAAATTCACAATAATTTTGTTCATGTATTTAGATTTAATTATGTTCTATGTGAGGAAATGAAAAGAATTCCATTGCAGAAAAAAAAGGAAGAATGCTCTCTGAATGGTTTGCCCCCCTCACCAAATATGGCCCTCTATGCAAAACATCTGGACACTCTTGGCTCAAATAATAAGAAAGTTCTCCTTAGTTAGTGCATACAAAAAATGTGCTGGTCATCATTTAAAGATCAGTGCTGCTCATTAACATGTTTGCAGTTTTGCTTTTTTCTTTCCTACTTATCTATGTCACATGAATTAAAACAGCAGGAATCTCATTGGTAAACATTTACAGTACTTTATTCTGAAAATCAATTTTCTGACCATTAAAAACAGTGAAAAGCACCACAGTCTAACAGAAGAGCAATCCTCAATTTTAGACCACGCTTGACAAGTTTCTTGCTGATGTTGCATCAGCGTTTGTATTAGATTGTGTTTAACACCACAAATTCAACAAATGACACATTTTATTTAAAGAAGTTCAATTATATTTGTTGACTGTGCACTGAAATTCCCTCATTTTATGGAAGTTTAATGAAATAGGCTGCTGATGTTTGCTCTACAGGGTGTAAAGACAAAGCATATGGACCACTGCTGAAGGAACTCATGCAGACCCCAAACTTTCGTGTGACTGTGGTGGAGGAGTCTGATGTGGTGGAGATCTGCGGGGCATTAAAGGTTTCTCATCTTCTCCAATTTAATCCACATGCACTTCTTTCTTGAACACTACTAGAAGCTGTATTTCTACCTTTTTTTTTCAAAGAAATATTCTTTTGTTTCCATAATTTGTTTGAAAAAAAAGCACACCAGGACATAAAAGAACATTCCTACAAAACATTGTAGGAAACAGAATTAAATGGGATCTTTTTAATTGAGGGGAAGTTTGATTTCCTCATCACAGAACATCGTAGCAGTGGGAGCTGGTTTTTGTGATGGCCTGGGATTTGGCGACAACACCAAGGCAGCAGTGATACGTCTCGGGCTAATGGAGATGATTGCCTTTGCAAGACTCTTCTGCACAGACTGCGCCGTCTCCCCAGCAACCTTCCTGGAGAGCTGTGGTGTCGCGGACCTCATCACAACCTGCTACGGAGGACGCAACCGAAAGATTGGAGAGGCCTTTGCCAAAACAGGAAAAGTAGGAAACTGTTTGGGGGTATTTATTTTAAGAATAAAAAAAACAATGTAAAAGGAACATTTCTGTTTCATTTTAGAGTATTGAGCAGCTGGAGAGTGAGCTGCTGAACGGGCAGAAGCTCCAGGGTCCGGCAACAGCCAGTGAAGTCCACCAAATATTAAAACAGAAAAACATGATGGAGAAGTAAGTCCACCATGAGCAAGTTGATTAAAAAACTTTAATATGGTTGTTATTGTTTCATGTCATACACAATTGACTTTTGAAGAAGACCTGGATTGAGCCAGCCCCAAGTTTGGGTGTGCACGAAAATTAGTGTCATATCCCCCCTGAAATCCATAGAAAACCAAGGTATCATCATGTCAGTTCTTCAATTCATATATCTATCTTCTCCTGACACTACCCTCTGCATTTACCGAGCTAGGGACAGGCACAATGAGGACACTAGTTTGTGCCTTGTTGAGGCGGCATTATCTTTTTATGTCTGTCTATTTGTCCTTCTCTCCATCCCTACATTATTTTTGTGATTTGGTTTTTATTCTCCAAAGTGGAATGAAAAAGGCCTCTAATGTAGTAGTGAGCAAGAGAAAGTGATGAAACCTGTTCCTCAACATGTCTGTCTGTCTGTCTCCTCATGCAGGTTTCCTCTTTTCACTGCTGTTTATGAGATCTGCTTCAACGGCCGACCTGTCACAGAGTTCATTAGCTGTTTGCAAAGCCATCCAGAGCACATGTAAAAAACGAACAGAAGACATTTTAATTAAATGCTGCTGTATGAACCTTAAAATGAAATGTTTTAGGGGAAAACATCTGATTCCTATCTCGCATCAGTCTCTGTTTAGTCTTCAAAAAGAAAACCATGTTTAAAATGCCATTTGATCATTCTTCTTTTACCTGTTTCTGTTTTTTGGGGATTGTTCGATTCTTGCATACATTTTCCAAGTCCTAAATGTAGTAGTAAAAAAAATGTTACAACAATGTTGTGAAACCTGACGCAAATCTTTAAATAAATGTGTCTTTTTCAGTCATGGACATCCTTTCCAAAGGAAAGCGCTAAGATAAAAAAACCACTCCAACAAGATGTTTTTCAACTGGACCTTTTACAATGTAATCACTTGCTCCACAGAAATGTATTTTGGAATAAACTTTTAGTCTGTTCTTACTTTGTGTTTGCTTTAGCTTTTAACTTCCCGCTGTTTGCTGCAGACTACATTCACTAGGAGAGGAGCCCTGCTGTAATGGGACCTCAGCTCAGTCTGGCTGCCACCCTAAACTCTTGACCTTTACCATTTTCTGCACCATCAAGATCGGCCTTTTCTTTTAGAGAAGGTTTTGACTCAGTCCGAATTCTGATAGCTCATTTTGTGATGTTTGAGTTAAAGCTGGACTCGTTCTGAAACATCAAGTATTTTCTTTTAAACTTACAGTCTTCCTGCAGAAATACAATCTGAGTTGTCTCCTTTTCTCCTCTTTTGTTTAATCAATAATCAGTCATTTTTAGTGACTTGCAGTTCCCCTGACCTCAGACTGAAACTGTGCTCTTTTGACCTTTCAAAAATAAATAGAAGTGCTTCGATCTCGTAAACATAAATGTCGGATCTGACATCTGTGCATACGTGTGAGTGGGAAGTGACCACTTTTGCCATTTGATTGAATTGTATTCCCTCTCTAAGATCCTTTGCATAGTTATTGAGTCAACTGCCCTTTGAGATATCTAATAATAACATGCTCTGAAGGGGCAAATGCACACCTAAAATTAGACAGCAGTGAGCACTGCAGCTGCCTAAGCTCTACTTTACAACACAAATGAGGGGATGCTGCTTGATACGATTTCCACGTTGCCATAGAAACCAGGGGATAATGCTGAATTACATAGGCAATGTGATTTGAGGTGCAGATCTGAGCTTTTCCAATTGTGATGTAATTTTATGCAAGGTCAAGATGATACCATTTTTTCCCGATATGTAATACACTCTCTGAGCACTAGGGTGTGCAATCACATCAATCACAACTCCGCCGAAACTGCATGCCCCGTGCGATACAGAACAGTTTCAAAACTGTATGAAATTAACTGTAAGTGAAAGGAACACAGCAACACACATCCAAAATAAAAACGCAATGTTGGCCTACAAGTTCCAAAGTAAAAGGGATGGTTACCATGCACGCATGCATGGCACCCATCCCTTCTCAAGCCAACGAATGGGAGGGACCCGACCCGCCCGACTTCCTCAATTCCTGTCCTCATCTCAGGATGGCAGCCAAGTGCTGTAAAGATACAAGAACTCACACAGATTTACCGGAAACAGATTTATTTTGACTGTAAGGTTAAGAGAATAAAAGCCCGTTGTTCATTTACAGACCGTGGCTGTCATTTTGACAAGTACAATCATGACTGGATTATTTAGGACTAGTCAGAAAGTGTCAAAATAGAAATTAAGTGTTATAGAATTACTTTGGTAAGTCCAGTCTTTTACCAACGTATACTGTTGTTGCCAAAGTGAACCACTCACAGAGGAACATTAAATATTGTAGGAGTCAGGTATAAGAAATTAGTCGAAATTAAAATGTACAGGGTAAAATATGAGAATGAAAAGAAACAAATTTTATTAGATTCTGAACCCACAACAAAGTATTAGAAAATAATTAGTATTATAAAATAAACAAATATGGAAGTCTATATGAGAATACATTTGTCAAATATTCAACTTAGAAAACAGCCAATAGAGATTAAATGAGACTCTTGAGTGTTATGCCCATCTGATTTCTCTGAATTATCTGCAACAGAAATTAAATAGGTAATGTTCGATTGTCTTTGTTAAAACAGTCTAAAGGATAGATGTAATTTTTTTATTTTCAAAAAAGTAGGACATTTTCTTTTTTTTTTTAAATTGACTTTTTGAAGCATACATTTACAACTTCAGTCTCACAAAATATTGACTTTTTTTCTCATAATTTCACGACTTTGCTCTCGTCAAATGTTGTCTTTTCTCTCATAATTGTACGGCTGAATTCTCAAACATGTTTAATAATTTTTCTTCTTCTATGGTGGCCCTGGGAAGAGTACTGGGAACGAACAAAAAGTATCCGTTAACCATTTTGATTTGAAATTCTTAACCGGAAATACTGTGAAATTCTTGTCGTTGGTGCGGCAAAGTTAAGTGTGGTAAGCCATCAAACGAGTTAGGCGGGGTAGGAACAAAATACGTCCAACAAGTTTAGCGCATCCTCTATTCCACACAAGAAACGTTTTTGCTCAAACTGTCCGGAGACAGGAACGCTTAAAAAAACATGGCTGCTTTTTCAGCCTGGTTTTGGAACGAGAGGTTTTGGCTACCGCACAATGTAACCTGGGCGGATCTGGCAGACCCAGCTCCCGGGGTGGAGTATCCCAAAGCTGGACATTTGTTGACTGCCTTACCGTTAGCTTTGGGGATTTTCGCTGTTAGGATACTCTTCGAAAGGTTGGTATTTACCCTCACACACATGTTTATTTTTATTTTTCATAGACTTCTAGCTAAATTCGCTTTTCGTAAGGAACGTTTTCCCCCCATTTTCCCGGACGGGCAGATGATGGGTTAGCTCACAGCGGGAGGACCACTGTCTTCGAAGTACTCACACTTTGATTTGATTTCCCTCCTCTTTTTAATGATAGCTCGCAGTCTACGCCCTTCTTGTTAACAACAAGCGGAACTGCCATGTTCTAAATGGTTAAAAACATAGTAATAACTATGAATGCAAACAATTCGGATGTAGTTCTACCTAGTTTATTTTTCTGTTTAAAAAGTAGAGTGAGGGCGGGCTGACAGTAAACCCATGTGCTCATGAGTCTTCCGTTTACTTCCATTGATACAGAACGAGCCTCCACTTCCTTATCAGCCCCGCCGCTCTTGTGAAACGGCGCGTGTTCTCGCTGTCAGAAATCTTCAAGATCGTTTTTAGATCTTTCTGTTTGTCCCGTCTCGGCTCCCATTTGTATGAAAGTCATAGTTGTTTACCAAACAGTTTTGTTTTGTTTGTGACTCTTTCCCCCCCTCCCCAACTACAAGTAGATAACTTTGATGTCCTTAACTATTGATACTGTAACATCGCCCTTTATTTCAAATAAAGATACGATTGGTGCACGTTTAGTAGTTCATTGGTGATAAGAAACACAGCACAATGATGGTTCTCAATAGAAAGTGTAGCAGGTCTTTGCAGATAAAGTTGGGTCAGGATGGATGGTGTCACAGACTGTTTGACCCACAAGTGAAGGGTTTCCTCAGTGAAGATCAGGTTTGTGAAGCGCATGAGGTCTGCTTGAACAGTATCAAGTTGATGGGCAAAAAAAAAAAAGTGTTGTCATTTGATCTGCTTGCCATTGTGTCGATTTGTGTCCAGTGATGCTTCGAGTGACAACTGGAAAACCACAAACAGAAAAAAGGTTGCTGGTACTAAATCGTCTCTGTTGGTCTCCAACCGCTGTCAATAATACACTTTATCAAATACAATACACTTTATCAAAGCTCAAACTGATCAACTCTATAAGGGAGTTTTTATTCCCCCATCCCTTAACATTATAACAGTTTACACACTGTGTATTTACTCCATTCTCTATGATGGAAGGTTTTCTCTTGTACGTCAGTGGGGCTGATGCCAATTTCTCTGATCGACATTTACAAACTGGTTGTTAAAAACGTAAGAAAAAAAAAACTTTAATCAAGCTTCAACAACGTTGCTCTCTCTCCATCAAAGCTGTACTCAACATTAGAGAAATTTCCCATCAGCCTCATGGATGTATAGAGACCATTGTTTAAACAAAAGTGCCCCAAAGCAAGTTGGTCTAGAGACATGAAAAGTACAACTGTTTGAAAATCCATGTGAATGACACACATTGTAGAAGTTAACACAGCAGGTTCTACTCTATTTTAGTTCTTTAACCAAAAACTTCAACCATCTTTTATAACCTTTCGTCTACAGATGCACTGAAGTTCATTAGTGCTGTTCTACATTGTCTAATACCTCTTTATTAGTCCTATATCTTTTAAAAAGGGCCCCCAGCCCCTCTAAGTTTGGATTATGTTGTGTCTTTTACGTTTACCTGCAATTCCTAATGAAAAAATGTGAAGGTTTGTGCTCCCTGCACACCTTTTTTAGTGGTGTGACAACAAACATCAGCGTACGTCAGGAAGTGCATTTTATCTACAAATACAAAAAGGCACGCTTTTCTGAAGCGCTGATTGGACATTTTTATCAGATTTATCACTGTAGATGTTTTAAGTATACTTTGCAAAGAAAAAAACCAAACAGGCTGGATAAGGGAGCTATTTCTGACGTGCCCGACAAGACGTGTGAATAATGAACAATCACAGGGCACTGAGGTGTCTGATGAGGTGCTGTTGGGTCCCAGTCTCTGTCTCGAGTGGCCCAAGTTGCCATGAGCAACGGCATCCTCAAAGACTTCAGAGCCCGACACAGGGTGATGCAGTCTGACCTTCTCATTTCTGCAACTGCCTGTCACTTAAGACGACTCATTTGTTATTTATCATAGAAAAGTATCAGAGTGAAGCTTACGTTCATTTTACATCACAAAAAAAAAAGAATGCTGCTGCAGTCTGGTCACACTTTGGGACTGATTAAAACACACCAAACTGTAGCATGACGTGAAAAAACCGTCGTGGCTTTAAGCACATGTATTATTTACTTATCATAAAGAATGAGAGGAAGTGACAATGTTAAAGTGTTTGTTTAAACACCAAAAAATATGTTAAAAGATTTTACATCCTTAACCAAAGTTGTTTTTTCTTGACTTTTGCATCTTTTATGCCTTTTGAATATCGCACAGTTAACTTAAATTAAATTTATTTATATGACGACCTATTGAAACGTATTTACGTCCTGTTGTTTAAATTGTGCATATAAACATGACTTTAAAGTTTCTTTATTATTTGTACAATTTACCAATGGGAAATGAAAGTCCCTCTTCGATTGTCTTTTGACCTATTTTAAAAGCGTTCCCAGTGGTCTTTTAATTAGGATTATGCAGTTTTTTTTCCCAAATCAAAAAACCTGCACCATTTTCTAGGAGCCGTGAGCTTGTGGCTTGTCAATTGTAGCTTCCAGGTAACAACTACAAACTTTTTTTTCAAATGATATTTTTTCTTGTTCTCCGGATTCACAATTTGAATAAAGAAATACCTAGAAAGGACATTTTAAGCTTAATTTTCTCAATTTATGTCCTCCTTTATGAGAAAAATGCCACAAGAACACGTTAAAAACACCAGAAACACACAGTTGTTATTGGAGTGGTCTTTAAAGAAACTAATTCAAGTTTTTTTTAATCCTCTTTCATGTTCTGGAGGTGTCCCAATGATAATATTCTATCGATCTAGGTGTAAACTTCTGATTTGGTTGACTTTTTAAAGAAGACTGGAGGCATAAAAGCAGGATAAGCTGGATTGGAGTGGGTCGGTACCATGCTGGTCTGTTTGCCAGACAATTTGAGTCCCTTACTCAGGATTTGCTGCAGGAACAGTGGTGAAAATCACATTTCACGTTGGCATCACCAGAATAAGCCACACTGAACTCTGACATTGTTGTCAAGCCTCCAACCTTGCAGTTCCAGACTGGTAGTGTTACATTGCGCATGTGTGGCGAAGCAAATGCGAGCACAGAGGGGAAGTCCTGCTTTTTTGTGTCATGAAAATCTGTGTGTAAAAAAGCGTTAGACAGCATGTGTCAAAAAAGCTTAAATTCTATATCCTCTTCCTTCAAAAGCATTTCATTTTTATTCCTGAAAAGTGTAAACTGTCAAATGAAGTCATTTGAATGTTTCCGGAGTTCCTCTTTCTCATGAAGGACTTTTCCTGTTCTGATTCATAGAGCGGCTGTGTTCATCCCACCCAAGTCCACGCTCGCCTCAGCCAGTTCATTCTTGTCCAGTCATAATTATTGCTGAGCTGCTGACTTTGTAGATAGAAGTTGCAATTTATATATTTATTTTTTGTCTGTACACGCTCCTGAAGGTGTGTAGTAAGCTAAAGGTGCTGCAAACCTAATGATAAAGCAGTTAAGCAGACATTTTCTCATCACTGGTTAATGAACAGGTCTTAAAGTGAGGTTTTTGGAGATGCTGGTTGAAGAAGTTGATGTTTAAACTCTTTTTATATGTTTGCTCATACTGTTTGACATAATTTATTTCAAGCATCATATCTGTTTCAAAGTAAAGCAACAATTACACCTAATTCTCTGGCAGCTCCACAGTCCTGACTGGGAACTTTCCAGCTTATCATTTCAATGGTGCTGTTCATGTGACTAGAGGTCACACCAGAATCGATCAAATGTCTTTGTATTTGTAAGATAAAAATTAATATTTTCAAACTTTATTGTCATTTGAACAATCTTTTGATTTTTTTGGAAGTTTTTGAAGTTCTGAAAATGGGTCAAGAGGCCTTACCCTGATTTCTGCAGTGCCCAAAAAAAAAGGCTTTTTCCAGCAACAGGAGTAGTTGGTTGGTTTTCTTGATTTGCCTGACTCCTTTTGTCGCCTGTTTAAACCACTCTTAATAGCCTCAGTCACCTCAGTTCTAGGAAATATGTGTTAGTAGTCTTTTTTTTTTAAATCCAGCTCTTCAGTGCACAATGAATGAAGCCCACATGGTTCTCACTCTGCTCTACGTTCCTCCTAAGCATTGAGGTTGCTAAACACTGATAAATGCACATCGGCTTTGCTCGTTCATGCTTAACATGTACATAAATAGTAAAATGTGCTTTGCCTTTACATGACGGAAACTCCTCTGTTCAGTTTCTCTTCTCGGCTGTTATAATGTCTGTTATAATGCTGCTGGTACTGTCTGTTCATCACATGATCTAAAAATGAATGGCATTTTTTTGCCAACTTTAGATACCTTTTTTAAGTCGTTGAAGCTTCATTGTAATCCTAGTGATTCAACTTTTCATGTTCAGTCTTTTTTACGGAAAAGTTGTGTAAAGTAGCTCCTCTGTTGCAACAGTTACTGAACACTTAAAGCGAAACAAACAGTCTAACAGCCTACAGGTAAATCAGGTTTTTGAAAGGAAGAAAAGTTTTTTTTTTTAACAGGACCATCTTTATGTTTTTGCTTTTTAAGGAATGAAAATAATTACACCAAGCTTATCCAATCACAGTAGCTGCACAGGAGACTCATCTAATTACAATAAACCTATTTAGGCATCCAATTTACATTAAACTTCCAAACGTTTAGACTCTGTGATATATGCTGTGTAGATAAGAGTATTTGGTGTTCTTTTTTAGCAAGAGTCATAAAGGTGACTATGCATTTAACACAAAACAACTGTCTTGTAAATGTTTTAAAGTAAGACAAAAATCTATTAAAAAAGTTTTTATTTATTAAATAAGTTTTTCAAAGTAGTTGTAATTGAAAGACCAGCTCTGCTGAAGATAGTGTTTTTAACATTTTTTTGTGGCGTTTTTCTCATGTCGGAGAACATATATAAAGAAAATTCATCTTAAAGTTGCTTTTCTGAGTATATATTTATTCAAATCATTGTGAACGAGGAGCGGACGAAAAATTGCTGTTGGAAAAAGCCTGAAAGTGTGACGTACAAGTTACTACAGCTACCCACAAGCTCCACACTCCGCTCCATCCTGAAGCATCCACTTTTATAGAAATAGATCCACATATGTCTTTGCTGTCCATATCTGACCTGGCCTCTATCTCAAAACTGGACAGCTGGATAGCTCCAATATTACTTGCCATTTTTGCTGCACCAGAAATGTTAGGTTGGGGGTGCGAATGGCTGTAAGTTAGCAGGAGAGCAGGTAAACAGATGCATGATGGGAAGGCGGAGGGCTTGCTCTGTGCCAACAGTCCCGCCCACAACTCAAAGACAGTTTTTTGATGAACTACTGCTGCTGTGTAGAAAGTATGTCCTAGAAAACAACACCGTTTTTTTTTTTTTTTTTTTGGCCAAAAACGGCTTAATCATAATTACAAAACCACTGGGAACACTTTAAAACAGATCAAAAAATGATCGGAGTGGGACTTTAAGAAGAACCACGAGTATGACTTGAATAATCAGAAAGCATGTTTTTAAGGTCTAAAGATATTTAAGTGCACTTGATCAAACAATCAACTTCCCTTTTTCCCTTCTTTACTCAAGTTCAATCCATGAATAGTTGTAGGAATTTGACTAAATATCTCTCCAGTACAGCCAGAGGAAAGCTTGCTTAGGAATCCATTCTGGTCTTTGTGTTCAAACTTCAATGTTTGCTTTGGAAAGATTGCAAAAATGAATGGGAAAACTTTGGAAAGTTCTTTTTCTGTGGTGACACCTTCAGTGTTCCTGCTAGTAAGATGCATTCAAATCAAGCTCCAATTCTTGAAAAAGCTTGGGATTTTTGAGTGTGTGTACAAAAGGATATGCGATTCTGAAAGGTCAGCAGTTTATCTAAAAACTTGGTTTGCAGCCTCTTCAATAGAGCTATTATCTGTCTAAATTCCCCCGGCTATACTTTGTTATTTAAAGAAACCTGCAGTGATTTACAGAATTGAGCTAAAACACACTTTTATCGATGCTTGTGCATAAGACCTATTATTCCGAATTGCCAAAACAATATGCTTTCTTTTTGAAATGAACCAAATAACAAGAACCCAGTATCACAATAGTTAACCATGAGCATTGACTGGCATTTTTTAGTCAAACTATCTGTCAGATGATGATAAATCATTTGCATTTTTCTTTCATGCCAAAGCTCAGCTTCCCTGTCTTTAGTCAAATAAACATCTACTGTAATTTTAGACCTTTTTCCCCTTGATCTGTGTGTTCTCATGACCTGTCCTGATCTGATCTGCATTCATGATGGTTCCACTACAAATCCTTGTCGTTTGTCCACAATCGGCCAATACCGCTTCATCATTGCTTTTTGTTTCTCTTTGAAAGATGTTTTTCTTCATCCTTTGCTGCAAAAATATTTAGATTATCCACCAGCCTGGACTCATTCATTCAATGTAAGTGTTTTAAGAACGCAGAGTGACCCTTCTGTCTCTCACCTGTTTCAGATTTATTGCCAGCTCCTGTGCTCTGAGTCTCCACATCCAGCCAGGGGTTGGAAGAAAAGCTCAGCCCAACGCAGTGCTGGAGAAAGTGTTTATATCAATCACAAAGGTTTGGAAGACTTGTTTATTCTGCAGGGAGCTGCTAGCGTACAGTAGTGCTGCAATATAATTTGCCATCACAAGATGCGTCCTTTGGGAACTACAGGTGGAAAGTAGCTTGGTGCTAAACCAGCTTCAAAACACCGTTTTTTAATAGCTTAGCGTTTTTGTTC
Organism: Oryzias celebensis; assembly: GCA_014656515.1. Classification (NCBI taxonomy): domain Eukaryota; kingdom Metazoa; phylum Chordata; class Actinopteri; order Beloniformes; family Adrianichthyidae; genus Oryzias; species Oryzias celebensis. The sequence continues at coordinate 17,386,199 of BNCR01000005.1, forward strand.
ATAATTCCTGAAAAACAATTAGCTAATGAACACACATCAGCCAAGTGGACAAAGATGCATCTTTTTTTAGCAATTTTTTGATTTTCTTGTATTACATTGTTCATACAGTATTTCGTTCTTTCCTAAAAAATCTCACAGTGTAAATGCAGTTATAATTGTGAACCTCTTCATTTCAATTGCATAGCAAATGTTTTCCTTTAATTTCTGAATGAAATAAAAGAAACCACATATGTAGCTAACAATTCTTCGAACCTCTTCACCTCATATGTCCCTAATCTCTGACTCATGCTGCAGACATTTAGAATCACCTTTAGAATCATTAGAAAGAAAGAAAAAGTTTTTTTGGGGGAAATAAATTTGGGCACAAATGGGTTAAAATCCTGCATCAGGATATAAAATAAACTCATTCAGAAGTTTATGCGCACTGACGAGGAGGTTTAGACGTTTTTGCACTGGAGGAGATGCAACAAACTTTATTGACAAATCCCAGATCTTCACATCTAGCTCAACCGACTGTCGATGACAAGTTGGGTTTAGTGAAGTCCTCCAACATAACTACATTAAGCCCAGATGATGAGTTAGTATCTGTGTTAAGGCAAATTGTATTAGTGGTATGATTGAGGTCAGTGGGGCTTCATCTCATGACTATCCTATTAGTATAATTTCCTACGGCTCAAGTTTCCGAGATGACCTTGTTTCTTTTTTTCTCCCTTCATCTCTGTAATGTCATGTAATGTTATTTATTCACGTAAATATAAGAAGTGAAGTTTAAATACATTTTCTCAAGCATACAGTAAAAGGGCAATTGGAGAAAACAGGAGCAGCAAAATAATGATTCTCTGAAATAATCATTTACTTCACTCTACAGTCACTGATGTAATGTTTGAGTTTGGCTGTTTCCTGGGTCTTTAGTCTGATCTATTTTAGACATCAGTTTGCTTTCATATGAGCACATATGAGCCTCAACTTGCATCATTGAATTAATATTTTCTTATTCTTTTCCTTCAACTCTGCCTTTGCTGCAGGGTATTTTGTCCAGATTTCAAAGCAGTATTGGAATGACAATACTTCTGCACAATAAAAAAAAAAAGTGAAATTACATTGCACTAATATGCTAATAAAGCATAAATATATGTTTCCTTTGAGACCCATTTTTTAATTTTTTGTAAGCGCTCTCAGTGGTCTTTTAATAATGATTATAGTCGATTATAGAGCTTAATTTTCTTTCTAAATGTCTTCCATCATCAGAAAAATAGCACAAGAACATGGTAAGAACACATTTTTAGTCGGAGGGGGTCTTTAATAAATGAGAACTATTTGGCAAATTTACACAAGGATTTGCAGAAGGCTATCAACATCTGCCTATGCTCACTAAATAAACATCCATGCAGATTTCCACTCCAAACTGAAGGGTTTGCTTTTTCCCAACAGAACCCAGATTCTAAGCACCTGGACGGCTTATCCAAGCAGCTGGACTGGGAGGTGCGAAAGGTCCAGCGCTGGTTCAGGCACCGCAGGAATCAAGATAAACCCAGCACACATACAAAGTTCTGCGAGAGCATGTAGGTTTAGTCCCGTTATGTTTTTCATCTGTCTGTTGATTTTGTGAAACGAGAAGCTGTTCTTTTCCTAATTCATCTAGGTGGAGATTTACATTCTATTTGGGTATATTTATCTATGGGGTCCAGTTTTTGTGGCAGGTGAGCACACTAGTTGTTTGAAACTCTTTATAAGAAAAAAAAAAAAGTAACTGGACTCATTTTGATCTATTTACTTCTAGACCCCTTGGATGTGGGATACACGGCATTGTTGGTACGGTTATCCCTATCAGGTACTGTACAGCTCCACTTCCTTTAATCGTTTTTATTTGTGACCTCAGCTGGCAGTGTCACTCTTATGAGTGGAATGTTCCTTCCAAATAAAATTCTTCTCTTTATTTCTAAACTTCTTTCCATTTTAAAGAGCATGATAACAAGTGGCGTTATCTCTTGTAGGGTGTGTTTCTGTGTGTGCTAAAGGTCAAATCTACAATGTGAATGGGATTTTTGCCTTCAGGGGCTTGAAGTCATCAAGAAACATAGTGGATTTAAAATATTTTCTGTTATTGATACTCTGTTTCAATGAACCATACTTCTTTGTTCAGGTGTAACAAATACACAGTCATGAAAGTGCAGAAAAAGGAACAGTGTTGACTTTATACCCTCTATGTGCTGCAATAAAAAACAGCAGCATATACAGTAAAAGCAGCAATGTTGCTTGTTATCTGTTTACCTTTTCCAATCTGCCATAAAAAGCATTCTGAATTTAGCAGATTTCTGTGTGAGACAAAAGCATTGAAAGCACAATCTTGCTGATCCACTGAGAGGAGAAGAAGCTCAGTGCATCACTTCTGTTTGTTTGGTTGGCATCCAAAGTTAACATCACTAGTGTTTCTGATAAAAATAGTTATATGATCAAGTTTTTTTTTTTACCTTAAATTGCACAGTAAAATAAGCTTTTTTTAAATTAATGTAATTGTTCACCTGCCACCCAAATCCTAATTTTTATAATTCTAAGAAGTTCTGCTTTTATATATACAGTAAAAAAAACAAAGTGATGCACCAGTTTGTGGACAAAACCTTAAGATTTACACAAAGTGTGTGTTTTGACAGCTGCAAAGCAATACACACCTTACAAGATCTGAAAACATTGTTATAAATAAGTCCAGAATTAATTTTTAAGAACTTTCAATCAAAGGAAGAAGAAACAAAAAGTCAGTATAATGTTAATTTATTTGCCGCATTTTTAGTTTTTAAGTTTCACTTTTGATGTTTTTTTAACAGGAAAAACCAAAAAAAACAACTTAGTTAACTCCATTTTTTTTCTTATTTTGTTTTGAAGAAGTTAAGCAAGATTTACTGTTACCCCTCTTCTAAACATGGATTTCTGTGTTAAACTGTTGAGGCTGACATATAGACATTCTTTAAAAACAAAATATTCTTTGTTTCGGCTGAAATCAGTTACTGTTTTTTACAGGCATCTTCAGAGTAGTAAATGCTGGTCTATGCTGGTTTATAGCACTAATGAACCCAAACAGATACATGGGTGACTTTTATCGCTTTGGGTAACCAGTAGTGTCTTTTTTTACTGTATGCATTGAACATTAAAGCAACATATATATATTTTTTTTACTCCTTGAAATTTCCCCCTGCTCTTTTTCGCTTCAGGTGATGACTCAGGGTCTTTATCGCTACTACGTAACAGAGCTGGCTTTCTATTGGTCCCTCATGTTCTCCCAGTTCAGGGACATAAAAAGGAAGGTGAGTGCTCCGGGTGTTCTTGCCTCTGCTATATCCCACCACGTTGTAGCCCTCCCTGTGAAACATTAGTCAATATGACTGTTGTTCCTCAATTGACAAAGAATGTGTGGATGAATGCAAATGTGTCGACTCAACTTTAAGAAGACAAGTCATTCTGTATAAATCTGCCTGGTCCAGTAGGTTTCCTTTAAAACAAACTTGCATGGATTTGAATTATGGAGGTCGCTTTGTTTTTCATCAGAGAGATGGGGTTGCGTCTCATGCTCAGTCAGTCACTGAACACTGGTTGGAGCCACTATCATGTGACTGCAAGTGGAGTGGGCCTGACCTTGTTAGAATTATAGAAATTCCACAGAACAGTGGAGCAGGAGTTAGAAACGAAGCAGATGTCTGGTTCCTTTTTGTGTTTATGTCATTGATTCCCAGATGAACTTTATGTTTTCCTTTTAATTATTAGTCCAGTGAGTAGATATATTAAATAAAATGCCTTTACATTTCAATAAATAGACCATGAGCTTCAACAATTGACAACTGTCGCTTTGCAAGGCTTGCCAGAAAGTTTCTATCCAGAGATAGATTATGTGTTGTCTTTCTGTCAAAGACGTATTTCTAGCTTGAACTTTAAGAGACTTCCTAACTTGGATTTAAAAATTATGGAAAAGGTAGATTTTTTTGTTTGCTTGGAAAACTCCCCTTTAAAAAATGTCGACAGGCTTTACAAGCCAAATCTGTCTCAACACGGTGGGTAATATGGATTTAATGAAAGAAAATGACAGGAATTCAAATCATCACACATGTTAAGACACCTGTTTTGTAATGTGCAATTCAATCCAGAAGCCTTTATTTTTTTTAGGAACTAAAAATGATTGAAATGATAGGATTTCGGCTCTGCTGGCCTCCCATGAATACTGCTTAACTCCTCATTTACTCCTAGCTGTCTTTTATGAGGTTCTTTTTCAGTATTTCAACATACCAGCTTTAGTAAACAGAGTTTTAACGATGGGCGTTTAACCCAAAGCTTCTAGACTGTTTCTGCTTGTTTTGTTTTGGGAAAATGAAATGAAGAGGCTGGTGTAAAGAATGCAGAGCATGCTGCAGCTGAGCTGACTTAAAGAGAGAGAGTCCAGGAAATGCGACGGCGCAGCATGCTTTTGTCTATCCTGTCTGATGCAATGCATTAGACATGCAGCTGCATACTTGGGTGGAGACTACGGGCATGTGTTCAAAGATGAGGAAGTGTTCGGAATGAAACGCAGTAAAGACTGTGCATCACTCATTAGAACAGGAGTCTGAAACCTGCAGAGCCACATGTGGCTTCCTCCTTCCATTGTAGCTCTTTGGCTTTGAATAAAAATGCTAGCAATATGACTGAATAATTCGTTTGCCTTTTTGGTGAAATTTGTTGTAGTTAAGTTTTATTATTTATACTAAGATATACAATATCTCAGCAAAGTGATGCCAATATTACAAGAATGCACATTGAACACATATTCTTATTTTTTGATACACAACAGTGTCTAGTTGCTATTCAGAAACAAATTTCTTATAGTATATTTGCATTTACATTTATAAACTTTTAAAAACATTGGATTCTACACCAATGTTGTTATGCTTAAAAACCCACCCAAAGAAAATTGTGTTTTTGGTATTTTTTATCATGTTATTGTAGCATTTTTCTATAATGGAGGACATATATAAAAGAATTTAAGATTAAAATAGTATTTTGGGGTATTTCTTTTTCCAAATAGTGAGGGATCAGGAGCAGACAAAAAGCCACGATTTAAAAAGCTCAAGTTTTTGACGCAGCAACTGCCATGGATGGGCCAAAGTCTCCTTTCTCTGCTACAATTCTGATGCATTCACTTGCAGTCAAATAGATCCATGAAACGACTGCATTTTCCTCCTCTGAGTTGGCACCTGGCTCAAAGCTGTACGGCTGGAAACCCTCGATATTTCTTACTGTTTTTTGTGCTGTACTAATGTTAGCTTGTGCTTGTGAGGTGCTATAAGCTAGTGGGAGAGTGTAAAAGGGTTGTTGTTTCAAAATTAGCCGAGGGTTACTTCTGCATCAACAGTCCCGCCCACAGCTCCTGCTGCTCTGCAGAAAAGGTCTTAGAAGGGCACAGACTTTTTGATTTTGGCTAAAAATGACAGAACCATAACTATAAGACCACTGGGAATGATTTTACAAAAGAAAAAAATACAGTTGGAGTGGGACTTTGAAGGAGAAAAGGGATAATGGGGCATAAAGGTCAAAATTAATTAATTAGTAAAATGTGATGTTTGAATTGACTTTCTTGAATATTAAATTCAAGTAAACACGTCATCTGTAAATATGAATCTATTAGTCTGCTGATGCATGTCTGTCTTATTTGACACAGGGTGCATTTTAATTTGAAAAAAAAAAACTAAAGTTTACATTTTAATATATAGAAAAACACATCACTTTATTTACTATCATCATTCACTACAACTCAATTATTGTAAATATTTAGAAAATACATTTTGTAAATGAATGGAATAATGGCCACAAAAAACATAAATAAAGTGTATTTTGGTAAACAGTGAGGTGGGCTGTAAAAAAGTGGACCAAATGACTTTTTATTGTCAAAGGTCGCAGATCCCTGCTTTAGAATCATATTGTTCAGGACAGCATACCAAAATAAAACATCTCAGTGGTTCAAGTTGCTAAAAACAGCCCTCTTGAATTAGACTGAGATTTGCTGACAAATACCTAAAAGTCACAACGTCAAGATTTGACGAGGGGCCGAGCCACTTGGCAGTGGTCCCCCCTCTCCGCACAGTTTCGCCCCCTTCTCTTGGTTTTAAATGCACCTTAGACACGTAGGACCCTTGGTGGGGGGGTGCTGGGATATCACTGCCAGCAAGCAGGAGATGTCCTCCTAGTGCTCAACCCTCCAATTTTAACTGCACCGTAGACATTTAGGGCTCCTTGGCGAGAGGGTGATTGGACATCCCTGTAAGCAATCAGGAGATGTCCCCAGTGCCCTGCTCGCCAATTTTAACTGCACCCTTTATGGCACACACCCTTCAACCACAAGAAACACACCTCAACATACACACACAAATACATTACACAAGGAAGATGGGAATACTGATCTTCTGTCCCCTACCCCATCCCCGGTGGGGGGAACAGGACCTTCAGCGGCGGCGGCCTTGTCTCTTGGGTGTCGGCCTCCTGGGCCCGGCGGCCCCCTCCCCACGCGGGGAGAGGGATCCCTCAGTCCTCTGGCAAGTCCATGAGCGGGGGATCATATTCCATCTGAGCCTGGAGGGTGTCTGTGTCCTTGTGGTGCGGGTTCTGGTCCTTACCCTCGGGTGACGGGCCCCTTCTAAGTCATAACATAGGAGAGCCTGGCCAGGCTATGTACTCCTTCGGGGACCCCCACTTCTCTTGGTCATCCCTCCTCTAGGTGGGGGTAGCTGACCCCTGCTGTGCTCTCTTCTGGATCTCCGCAACTGCCTGGAGCTTCGGAGCGGGTCTCCCTTGGGGGGTCCTGGCTCGTACCTGGGGCTGGGGTGGGGGGATGCTCAGAACTCCTGGGTGGTGGTGGGCGGCTTGTCTGGGGAGGTGGGGCTCTCGGGGGTGGGGCCCCGCGCTGGACCGCCGGGCGCGGTGGGGGGGCTGCTCTCCTGACTGGGCTGGGCCCTGCGCTCTGCGCTTCCGTACCTCACTGCCCTCGGGTGTTGGGGGCCCATGTGGTGGTCCTGCAGGCCCTGGTCTGGGTGCTTGGCCGGACTACCTGGCGGGCGGATCTCCTCCGTTGACCCCACAGTATGGGTGCGGGGGCGGGCCCTGGTCGGCGCTGCTGCCTCGGCGGGGGTCTTGGTGTGGGGATGTCTGGGAGCTCTCCCTCCTTTTTTTCTTTCCATTCCTTCATCCACTTCAGCTTAACATAACATTCACCTGAGCACAGGCGTCAGCTCACATTTGCACCTTCAAATAGTGTGCGTGTCAGAATGTAATGCTTTACATGTGTTGGTTGGTATGCACAAGTGTGCGTGTGAACTGGTTTATGGACAAGTTTGTGAACACTCTTGGAGCCGGCAGGTATGTTTGTAACAGCTGAGTGTGTGGACAGGCCCCGCCCATTTTAGACCAACACTCACTATTGTAATGGGTATAAGCTTCAGCATTTTGTTGCCTGTAGACTTACAATTCTACTTTCTCCTTCCATTAGTCATCCTCTAAAATCTATAACACCCCCCCCCTCTCTCTCTTTTCCCCCTTTCTTTTTCCGTCCGGTCCAACAAAAAGAACACAAACAAAATTAATATTAATAAAGTTTCGTTTAAATTACAAAAGGGGCTTATACCAACATACATTTTGTGTTCCCAATGATTTATAACCCCCGATTGTAAGAGTAAAATCTGTCTAATGCAAGAGGCTCTCAGCTCATATCTGTTTGCTCAGCTGTTGGACAGGACAAGTTAAAAAAAAAAAAAAAAAAAAAAAAAGATTTGATTCAATTTATAGTTTGATCTGACTCACTTCAAAATCCTTATTTTATTGGATCTGCGCTGAAAACAGTTTTCTTTGTTGATGTAAAAACTGTTTGTTTTTACATGTGCAATAACAGTAACATGGTTATAGAGTTTTTGATGTGCAGTGTGTGCAGTAAGAAACAAGACTGTGAAAAAAAATTAAAATGGTAAAAAATGACATTAAAAGAAAATCAATTCATGGATTTTCTGAATCACATTTAGATGAATTTAAGTTCATGAAAGATTTTTGTTTTTTGCAGAAAGTGGGGTTCACTATAAATGAAAAAACTTGAATGGATCTGATCTGCCTTACATTAACTGCGATTCTCTAACTTCAGTTCATGAGTTGAATATTTGTTAGATATTAGATGAACTGCACTGTTTTCTGCTGTTTTGCTGTTCTGTTTATATGTGTCACATATTTTTTTAACCATAATGTGGATTGTGGTTATTTTTTATATGAAATTGTGGTCCTTTTCATCAGCAATGACAGTCAAACAACTGTTGCTTTCTTGTTGGGCAAAATTGGTAGATCAAAGTTGTCTTCTGTGACAAAAATGAAAGCACAAGATAGCTTTAGGTTAAAAAGTCATTGAAGTGTGTTTATGTGTTTTAGCTACAGTCACACTTTCGGTATGTAGACACAAAGCAGGCTGTATGTTCTATAATATTGGTTGATTGTGTTGTCATGGTAATATGTGTCCTCCATCACATCTTAAGTTATTGTGGGTGAACTCAGCAACATGAATGTGCAAAACACTTTTAATGCCTTCGGTTGCTTGAGCGTAATCACTTTTCCTTCATTTGTATTGTTTTCAGGACTTCCTTATAATGTTCATCCATCACCTGGCAACAGTCGGCCTCATCAGCTTCTCTTACGCCAACAACATGGCGCGAGTAGGAAGCCTTGTGCTATGTGTCCATGATACATCGGATTTCCTGCTAGAGGTCAGACACCACAGAAAACCACCTCCATCACTGCAGATATCAGTCGATCAATCAGACTGCACTTTAGCATGTGACTTGCCACACACAAATTCATCATGATTTTTTTTAGATGTAGTTATGTGCAGAAATGGGTTGATATACTATTGACCTAACTCAAACATTTTCATAACCAACCAAAAAAGACAAAATCAATAAAAAAAAACTTCTGCTGCTTATTGCCCCGGGGGAGTAATACACATAATCCGTTTTGAAATGTTTTCTAAATGTGCTCTACCATTTAGTTGAGCTGGCATTTGAAGGGTCAAAATACACACTTTTTTTTTTTATCTCTGTATCTTTGTTTTGTTTTCCTTTAACATTCTTGGTAACAAGAAACTATGTGAAGAATGTCCGTTTCATGGCTTAAAAAATGTATGGTCAGTAATTTGATAATTGAGCTAAGCAAATAAAAAATATGTGACATTTTTATTACATTCAATGTGACATAATACTAAGCAGCTTTTCAACAACCCATTAACTTAAAGACACTTTCCCTCTAAACAATAGGGATGACATATGACATAGTTTGGTTATTTGCTCCTGGCCAAAATCCAAAAAACTTTAACACGGTTGAGATTTAGTGCTGAATATCGTAACCTTTTGTGTTTTGCTTTTCGCTCTCTTTTTAACAGGCAGCAAAGCTAGCCAACTACGCCAAGTCCCAGCGCTTGTGCGACTTCCTCTTCATTGTGTTCGGTGTGGTCTTCTTTATCACACGACTCGTCATTTATCCATATTGGTGAGTCCTGGTTGGAATAAATAATTGACACACTGAATAATCCTTTTAGCTTCATTTTTTTAATTTTTTATTAATTGATTAATTTGTGTTGTGGGGGTGTTATGTGTTGATTTCTGAGAGGTCATTGGCTTTATGTATGTGCTTCTTAGGTAGGTATTCAAGGATACTTGAATTAAAAAAAAAAGGAACAGCAGCAGGAAAAAAAAAGGAAAACTGGAGGAAAAAAAACTGCTAAAATAAACTACTAATAAGTAGTAAGTAGTAAGTACTAATTACAAACAGCAGAAGCCAGAGTTTAGTGGGTCTATATCATGCTATTCTAAGCCTTTCAGTTAATTATATCTAAAGAACACACTTTTTATTAAATATAAGTTCTTTTTGCATGCTCCTTTTCCTACCTGGAAGTAAGATTCCTCTCTGAGGAACCGCCTTTCACTCCTTGTGGGTGCCGCCCATTTCATGACATCAACCTAGAGCCGGCCTCAGCATCAAGCCGTTGTTGTCTCTGCAGATAAGGTGCAAGAAGAACCACTTTTCAGAGTCATTGCTGAAATGCAATGCCAATCACCGCTAGCTCCACCGAGGAAGTGGGTGTCTGTGTTAGCCTGGGAGGCGGTGCTGGCAGCGCAGACCCTTCCTGGTGAACGTGGGGGACCTGTCATTCTTGGTGATTAGTAGAGGCTGGTGATCAGAGAGCAGGGTTGGCGAGGAATGCTCAGAGATGCATGACTGGATCAAAATGCCGCTTTGAGGGTGGTTTTTTTGTGTATTATTAGTGTATTACACTTAAAAGCTCTTTAAGTGTAATACACTTAAAGCTCAAAAAAGTTGATTTTGTACATTATAGGCTCTTTAACATAATGCCAGAGACAGGAAGAGTGAAACTGGTTCCCCATGGAGTACCCAAGAGAAATTTTCTTCAGGGCTTTTACAGTTACATTTTTTGTTTATTTGTTCATTTTAGGTAAAAGCATCAGCAGCCAAATAAAAATAGATAAAAATAAATATTTTTAAAATAGATTTGACCTTGTTGGTTCTTTAGGGTTTAAATGATGGGTTTTTTAAGCAGATTTTGATAAGTGATAAGGAGTTGATGTTCCAGATGTGTGGAAGGAGAGAGCTCATGTTGATAGTGTAGGTCAGAAATGCACACAGCCTCCATTCTGAAATGTTTAAAAGCTTCATATGCTTTTATATTGAGTCATTTTTGAGAAATTCCACAGGCAGTTACACTTGACCCTATCTCTGAGATTTGTGCTGACCTCTTATCATCAGGAAGTCTGTCAGGTGAAGCACGTTCTCCGATGTGGATCTGGATAGCTCAGCCTCCGCTGATAGACAATAAAGAAGAACCAGTGGCTTCAGTAACTTGAGCAGCTATATTCAGTGTCGTGTGAATGAATGATAAAGCCTGTGTTGCTGTTGAACTGAAATCCAAGCCTTCGCAGTGGGAGATGGGTGTGTTAACAGCTCTGCTGCGTTTAACTGGAAGATGTAATCAAACCCACAACTTAGCCGATGTTGTACTGCTATTATTTTACACACCTATCGAGTTCCCCTTTTAATTCTGCAGCACAGGTTGACCATTTTCAGTCTCTGATGAGCTTCCTTGTTTTGCAGGATCCTTAACTCTACTATGTTTGAGAGCTGGACAATAGTCGGGCCATTCCCATCTTGGTGGCTCTTCAACTTCTTACTACTGGTTCTTCAAGTACTCCACATCTTTTGGTCATACCTCATAGCTCGCATTGCTATCAAAGCCATGCTGAGAGGGAAGGTAGGTTACTTAAAAAAATAGTAAAAGGCATGGAAATGTGCAGAACTAAACATTTTCTGGACTTATTTGACTTCTAAACTGTCTAAGGTAGAGATCTGCAACCTTCAACACCTAAAAAGCCATTTGGGTTGATTTATCACAGATCAAAACTCAGCAGAAGCCACAAAGTCCGACTGCACCTTTTAGGATAATAAGGCATCAATTTGTACTTTATGTTATGTGGACAGTTATGATAAATATAAATTAACTATTGCTTTTTTTTTAGGATAAATGAAATCTAAAGATAAAATTGTCGTTTTTCAAAATATTAAATAGTTTATATCTTATATTATTTAAAAAAAAACAGTTTAATTTACTAATTGTGGTGCATCTCTACCAGAAATTCCTAAATCTAACAAACCATATTAAACCAGAGAATTCAGTGACAATTTCTGTATTTTTTGAACCATAAGTTGCTTTTACAATAATTGTTGAAAAATAGAAAATCCGCCTTTATAATCTGGTGTATCTAGGGTATAAATTCAGGTTGCGCCTACTCACCTAAAATAGAATGTCTGTGGTAAACCACTCAAAAATCTGTCAAAATGTTTTAGTTCGACGTTGGTAAAGGACCTTCACTTTGGTAGCAGCCCGCTGGTCTAAGACGACATTTTGTTAAATGAAAACATTAAATGACTTTGCTGTTTTCCTGTTACTTTAGCTCATCTGCTGGCGCTGTAGAAGCACCAGTCAATCTTACTTACCAGTAATTAAATTTCACACCAAGAGATGGAAAGCATATTTTCATTTTCATACATAAAGCAGATTCGTTAGTAGTTTAAATGTTCGGGACTTCACACTTCATTCATGACTGACTAAATATAAAAGTGGTATAATCTTTAGCCTGCTTATATTTCCTCCTAACTTAATTCAGACTCCAATGAAAATTGTATTTTTAACATGTTCTTTTAGCATTTTTTTGATGATGGAGGGCATATATTAAGAAAATTAAGTTTAAAATTGCATTTCTGAGTACTTATTACTAGCTCAAAGATGACTGGAGTTGGCCTTTTAACATTATATTTTTCTAATTCCTGCAAATACAACCTTATTCCCAAACTGCTGGACAGTCAATGTTTTTGGTGATGCATTTACAGCCTCTTCTAGTTCTTCCCCTGATTCTTCCCTCTTTCTCATTCCTGTCTGCAGACGGAGCTTCTTTGCTCTTCTTCCAGAATGAGAGCAGGGGATCCTTTCTGTCTATCTTTGTCCAATGAGCCTTCCTTCGTTGCTCTCTTGCTTCTCTGACTCTGCTTGACAAATGTTTCTTCTTTGTGTTTGGCTGTAAGTTTCTTTCCTTCTTCTCCTGATTCCTTTCTCACGCTCTGTTTTAAGCAGTCTCAGCACCTAGATTGCTTGCAGTAGGCTGGTTGAGTAATGTAGTAAAAGTGGATGTCTGGTATGTCCAGCTGTTTCTCATCAAACAGGATCACTCACATAATAATTGCCCCACATCTCCACCCTGTGGTAAACATAAATAAATAAATAAAAGATCTAGAACTATATATCAGTCACATCACCAATAAGCCCAAACTTCATTATTGGCAGATCATTGTAAACGTTGTCTGGTAACTGCACAGTGCAAATGTATCTTTTTATTTGCATAAATGGGCAAATGGTTTCTAATTAAAATCTACGTAATATCAGCAAGACTAAATTGTTTTTGTCAAAACATTTGCCTCACAGAACTTTGCTATAACTTTTTTACATTTGTTGTAGGTGTGCAATGATGTTCGCAGTGATATAGAGAGCAGCTCAGAAGACGAAAGCAACACAACCACAGAAGGCTCCAAGTCAACCCATCTCTCCTCAAAGGGAGAAAACGGCACAAATGGCCATTGTGCTGCTGGGAAAGTGCGGCGGCAAAACCACAACAGCTGGGGATACTGAGTGAACTCAAGAACCCACCTGCAGCCCGTCCCCTCACAGCGTCTCCGAGAGCATCCTCTTTCTAAAAAGGATATGCCCGCTCCCATAATCCAACACAACACTGACACAAAGTGCGTGCACGTTTGTGAGCTGATGAGGGGCGCACAATGACACTTTTTAGCAGTGGAGAGCTGTGCAATCACACAGAACTTCCTGTAAAGACATGGAAATCAACTGAAGCATGTGATTTTTGACTTGTTTGGAAATGTTTTTTTGGTGAATTTGTGTATTGTAGTGTTGTTGGTCGCAGATGTTGGGCAGTTTCAATGTTCTCTTCCAGTTTTAGTGGTCAGATGAACTTGATTATTTTCAGCTCAAATGGGTTAATTCATAATGGATTCCACAGCGGGTGGTAAACAAAAGTAATGAGTAGTTTTCTTGTAGCTTTGGTTTATCAGCTTTCAAAGAAACACCTGCTCTGTGACAGTAAAACTGTCTATTTTCCCCTCCAATTTATTTACTTTACAAATACATCGTCAATCTTTTTTTTAAGGCTTTTTATGATTTTTAATATTTTTGAGACCAAAATTTTAAAGAAATGTCACCCAAAGCAATCCAGGTTTGAGGACCACTGTTTACTGTGTTCTCACTTGAATGCCTTGTTTAAGTCTATTTTAAAATAAATTGTTTTTAAAACATGATTTTGCCACTTGATGAAAAACAATATACACTGTGACCAAAAGCATTTAATAATAAAGTACAAGCAATTACAGCCATTTTCTTACCGAAACTGTGCCATCTGATTTAAAGGCAAAACAATAGGAAAGAAATGGTCTTAATAACTTGCTTGATAAAACATTTTTACAAACCAACTTGGGTTTGTAAAGGGACATTAGAATAATTCCAAACTCCAGAAAAGAACAGATTTTTTTAAGCAATGCACACAAGAAAAAGGAGAGGGAGATGTCCATATGTACGCTGAGGAGGGCAGTCTGTGTGATGTCAGTCCTTGATGATTTCAGCATCCTGGTTCTCCGCAGCCAATTTCAGCTGTTTCTGTCTCTCCATGTACCGGTATGCTCGCACCGAACACAGGTAACCTCCGTAAAGTGTCAGCAGCATCATGGAAGCAGAAAAAGCTCTGTATCCGACGTCAGCCAGGCGTTTTCCTGACAACATGACGACGACAATGATAACCCTAAAGAGATCCGGAGCAGAAAGTCAGAGCAGGTACAATGCAACATTGGTGAAAACTGAATTATGTATTTGTAGAAGGATAAGTCAACAATATAAACCCTATTCCCTTCACTTTACAAAAACACTAAAATTATGCTAAAATATTTACTCAAAACTGTTTTAATAAATAAAATATATCATTTTTAGTTAATTAACCTCTTGCTTTAACAATATTTGACAAAAAGGAAGAATAAAGTTTTGAAAAGCCTGACCATTTCATACTGACGTCACATTTGTAAGGAAAACAGATGAGAGCAATGCTGAACAGGTGAAAAATGTACCACGTCTTATCTGTCAAATTGTTCTACTGTTTACCCTTGACAAAGGAAAACCTAAGGAATGCAAAAACACTGATAAATGTGGAAACGTTTAAAATTGACACAACTGACCGTTGTTTAATATATCCTGCCAGATCAGAACTAAAGAGTTTGGTGCAGTCTATGTAGACTAAGTGTGTGTGTTTTTCCTCTTTATTTCAGTTTAAATATGACTTAAATTTAAGTAGTATGAACTCTAAATTTTGAGACAACTTTATCTTTAACAACACAAGAAACTGCTACTGTTTTCATAAATGTGTAGTTATGGGAGAGTCCTGTCTGCTTAATTGCAATGTCATTTAAAAAAAAAAAAACAACATTTTTTTCTGACATACTCTGACTTACATGACTAACTCGAATTTGTCCATTTTAACACACCCGTGGGGACAGTTTGACACTGATGCGTTTGGTTACTGGGTCACCATACCCCTAAACTTGTACTTTTGTACAAAAAATAATTTTATACAAAACGCGACAGCAGAGTTGAAATTAATTTGAAAATGTAGGAATGTTCTTACCGCTGAAATTTACCCCAATAAGCAAAGCAAATCGCGACGATCTGCCTCAATGTCAACAGAGTAGCTAATAAAGTTAGCAGCAATCTGCTCGCATTTGCTTTCAGAAGGTACGGAAAACTAGAAGGGACAAGAATAGGTAAACGTCAAAGATGAAAGAGCGCCACCTGTTGAGTCGGAGTCGATGTCCCGGCTAAACACTTCTGTAGAGAACAGCCAAAATGTATCAAAAAATGCTAAGAATAAGTGAAATCACCGGTAAATAGTTAATAACAGCATTATTCAGGTATGCCATTTTTATGCAATATCAATTGTTGTTCATATAGATTAGGACGTATATGAAAAAAGGCGTGCCCCCTTGGGTTTTGAAATGAACACTAAATTACATTCTTTCGTCACTAACTATAGAATTTACTTTCATTACTACATCTGTACTGCTTGATACCTTGAAATGAACATGTCAGCTTTCGTATACAAATTTTATGCGTTTTCTTTCTTCTTCCATTCGCATTCCTTCAATGTATTGCTGTTGTTTCCTTTCTTCAATTCATATTGACATCAATTCAGTTTTGTGCCCTTGTTTGGAATATAATCTCCAAAGGCAACCGCCTAAAAATTAAACAAAAAGATAATGAATTTTCGGGGTTTCCACATGTCACACATTTCAGATGAATAAAAACCGTATATGCTAAATCACAAAAGTTAATCTTGAGGGTACAGTTGGCTTGTGCACCAGAGTTTCCACCCGGACTTATTTTACCGAAACACACATGGCCATGGCAACATGTCCACAGAGCTGTGACACTGGTGATGACAAAGAGAAACCTGGAGCTGCTCCTTACGGAAACTTTATTAACTACTACACGTTCAACCCTCCGGAGAATCGTCTGAGTTTGGTTCCGGCCACTCTCCTCCATGATCTGGGCTACAGTGAAGGCGAGACGACGCTGGTTCTGGACGTGGGGTGTAACTCAGGGGTCCGTGCGATTAAACAGTCCCCCTTGTGACAAGTAGATATAAGAAATTAAGATGAAGAAACCAAGACTAGTCAAAGCAGACATTTGAATTTGTACGTTTCTCATAATGCAACACAATCGTATTTTGAACGTTAAAAAGCACTATGATGTATACCAGTATAGATGGGTCGCAATTGTCATCACTGTCAACAAAAAATCTCAGTGGTGTAAGATTTTGTAAGTGTAAGACTTTGTAAGATTTGTGATGTCTCCTAGCAACAGCTGTCTTTGTGTTTGTCAGGACTTGAGCGTGGCCTTTTACAAGCATCTGGTGCCGCAGTCTGAAGGGAACCAACGTAGAGGAAAAGTGTACCTGCTGGGATTTGATCTGGATGAGAACCTTATTCAGAGGGCACAGCAGACCAACCCTCTGCAGGACAGCATCACCTTCATCCCTCTGGACATCACTAAAAACGCTGACCAGCTCAAAGTCTACCTCAGTCAGCATGGCTGCTCCCACTTCCACCTGTGTCTCTGCCTTGCAGTCACCATGTGGGTCCACCTGAACCACGGAGACACTGGTCTGTTGCAGCTGCTCTCACGCTTGGCTTCCATCAGCCAGCATCTCCTGCTGGAGGCCCAGCCGTGGAAATGTTACCGCTCTGCAGCCCGGCGGCTCAGGAAGCTGGGCCGCTCGGACTTTGACCACTTTAAGACCCTTAAGATCCAGGGGGACATGGCAGATCATGCCAGGGAGCATCTGGAGAAACACTGTGGCATGGAACTCATCCAGAGCTTTGGCAGCACTGCTTGGGACCGCAAGCTGCTACTTTTTAGACAGAAATGACATTTGGGGAACAAAGTGATAATCTGCAGCACAGAATGAAAATTACCTGAAGGAATCAGTTGACTAACATTTTTTTATGGAAATACTTTCATGCAATAACAAAATAAAAACAATTTCCCATATTTTCCTCATTTGATTTATACTTAACATGGATCTAAAACCTCTCAGTGATCAGTTTACCATTAAAAGGATGTCAAAATACAAATTTTAGTCATTTCTAAATAGTTTTATACCATTTGTTTGAAATAGTTGTCTATTTTTTTTATCATATGTCTTTTTTAATTGATTTTTTTTTATTTTGAAAGTTGATTTTGCTGCAGTTTTTTTTAAATCCATGATACTAAATTCCAGTTCAACTTTGTCTTCAGTGAATATAAAAAATAAGATTCTTGGTTATGATAAAAGACTGGATGCTCTAGTTAAGAAGAAAAAAAAGTAAAGCTGCAAAAAGGCAAGACAGTAAATAATAAATAAAGCAAAAAAGTTGAATTTGCTTTATTTTCATAATTTTAATTACAGAATACTAAAAATAACAATACATAAAATGTTTGTTTTTTAAAAGAAACCATTGAAAGTTACAAAGGTTGTAAAGTTTGTAAAGTTAGGATATAAAATCTTTGAGCTGTGGTGAATAATTGAAAAAGAAAAAGAATTTTCATAAAATGTATATATTAACTGTACTACTACATTAAAAAAATGAGATGGACACAAACTGCAGACAGATGAGATGAGTCGGCGCTGCCATTACTGCAGCGAGCTCTCCTTTCCGAAGGAGGACATGAGATGCACAGCACACCATTAGTCAAGTTCTCCAATTATACTCCAAAGAAAATCAAAACAGGGAGGGGTTACCATTTATACCAGAGGGGGGAAAAAAGGTAAAAAAAAAAGTGACTTGGTGACTGCTCCCATATTCTCAAACACCTTTACTAAACTGGCCTTGGTTCCACTGACACTCTTCCACAGGTTCAAGCTGTACAAAAATGAAAACATGTTTTACGAAATCTCATACTTTAAATCATTCCACCAACAAAGAGAAAATTGAGGCATGTTTCAGTAACACGGCCATTGCTATATTCTACTGTACAACTGGTCAGTCAGATCCACTTAGAGCAAACCGTGGTCTCACTTTGATATCAGGGAGTTAACCTGAAGGAAGTGGTCCAGACAGCAGGATGAAGGAGGGGAGGCGTGCATTTTCTAACAGTGTGCTTGATTTTTTTTCCTCTTTGCATCAGCTGGAGTCACTTCGTCATGAGCCCTTGTTAGTGATGGTTTAACATCAAAGACTTGATCAGAGGGTGGGGGGGGGCGTTAAAAAAAAAGGAAAAATCACAGTCTAGGACATTCAGAACCAGTTTGGATGTCCCTCCACATGTGTGACACTGGCTGGCAACAGACAAATGGAAGTATTTCATTCATCTCCTGCCATTTAGGAGATACTGTCACATCATACGGTCACATTTAGGGCTAGCTATAGTCTATTAGATTGCTTTTTTTAAGTGATATCACGGAGTGGCAGACTAATCATCCCATCTGTGCAGTAGTAGTGGTTTCTGTGGTCCACGAAGACCAGGTGAGACTAAAGGTGATACGAGATGGTGGGAGGGAAGAAACCAGAACCCAGAAGACATCTCAGAAGTCATAGGACATTTGAGAAAAGGGAAAAGGTTGGACTAGTCTGCGCCTTATGCAATTGGAGTTTTTCTTTTCCAAACAGAAATCCAGGAGCTGCTCTTTACAACATGAGCGAATAATGCTGCTTAGGTTCAGATGAGTCCCCCTGAGTTAGTGCACACATCAGAGTCCAGCAGGACTCACACACTTATCCAGAAATCCACAAATAAAACTTTGAGAAAAAACAAAACAGACTATATATAGGGTTTAGAATTAGCTTTGGAAAGTGTGAGTCTGTGGTGGTGAGGTCAATGTTAGTGTGGGGGTGGGAGCAAGTTCAGACATGACTATGGCAACCACCACCACAGCCACCAGAGTCCTGCTCATCTGTGGAAATCTCTGAGAACTTTGCATTTTCTTGCTGTAATGTGCGCTTCATTGTGTCCCTCCAGAGACAGGGCTGTGTGGTCTGAGCACGTGTGTATTTATACATCCCAATTCAAGACTCAAAGGGTTCTGGTCCAGATGCTGGTGTCGCGGGTTATGCCAACCGTGTGTCGGTCAGGCAGCCAAGTAGGTAAGACAGGCAGGCAGGCTGTGAAGGTGTGTTACAGCCGAGGCTAGATTAAAGGAGCTGTGTCCATTAGGCCTTTGCTTGGGTCCATGCTGGCAAAGAATCGGACGTCTCTGTCCTTGTCGGACTGCAAAGCCATAACCGTCTCCTCCAGCTTGTTAGAATAGGCACAGCCTGGCTCTCTAAAATAAGCTGGAACAATTAAAAGGAGAGAAAATGTGACATTTGTGCACAAACAGGAAATTCTACAACCAAACCAACATGTCTGAACCCTGCTTATCACACCTCTTTGTTGTGGTTGTTGTTATAGATCACACTCCAAGAATTGAATTACAAGGAAATACATACTGTGTGGATTGAAACTGTAAATAAATCTACATGCTTTAAGGGTTTCTGCTAATTACCTTTTTCCATCACACTCTGTCGTAAAGCCTTGGCCACCAAAACGCGAACATTAGCTACAGGGTCTGAAGAGAGGCTGAGCAGACTGGGTAGGAGATGCTGGCTGAACTGTTCCATGGGCATGCAGTCCTCCTCCACCACAGCCTGCAGGAGATTCAATAGGAGGAGGAAGAAGTCAGTCAAAAGGAGCTCACTGAATGAAAGCCCACACAAATCAAAACCATCTATCAGATAGAGAGTCAACAAACAGGTTCTCAGACAAAGAGCATTCTATGACATCAACTTTATCAGATTGTGCAACACTGTAGACAAAAACTAGTTCTGCAATTATTTTTAGGTGCAGATATGGTGTTTTATCTTCCCCAGCAACACAAACATCCCCCTTTCTGAGCGGAAAGCATCCCAGTCACAGCTCCTGCACCCACTAATGGATCCTAAACCAGCCCCATCAGCATCTCCCACATTTCATTCAATATTATTATTCTTTTATTATGTCAAAAAACATTAGGCTTTATTTCCATCATTTACCCTTATTATTTTGAATGGGTAAATGATGGAAATAAAGCCTAATGTTTTTTTTTACATAATAAAAGAAGGTCTCATCTGTAAATTGATGCCTTTAGAAGATTTTTCAATCTTTCCTTTGGTGCTTCATGCACAATAATATAGCATTTTACCTGAGGTCCCCAAACTTTAAATCCCCACTGTATGTCATTGAAGGATGTGCATCTCAAAAATAGGAGTTCTATTGTTTAAAAAATGGCTGCAGTAGTTAAGAATGAACTGGAAAGACGTTATTTAAAGAAAATGAGTTGATCACATCTCCAGCAAGTCAAATCCTTCTGAATGTGAACAATGCAAACATGTGACATGAAATGCTGTTTGAGGGTCTCCAAAAAGGAAAAAACAGACTACACTTTTTGAAGAAGTTTCATGTCTTTAGAGCATCTACATGTATTAATCTCTGATAGAGGTCACAGTTTTATAAATACGCAAAGAAAAAAGAAATAGATTTGTCAGAAAGTTTCAACATGTAAATTAGCGCTGGGCAACAATTAAAACGTAAAAGATTAATTGCATGTTTTCCTCTGATTAAACACTTGGCTAGTTTCAAAATGTAGTAGAAAAATCAAAAGTATTTGATAGCAAACTTTTAATTAGAAAATCTTAGGAACAAGACGTTAATATTTAACAATCATGTTTGTTAATTCCATAGTTAAAATTGACGAATGTTTTCTGTTGTATCAGGAGACAGAAGAAACACCAGAAACAGCCCAAAGTTACAGACAAGTGTTGCTGTTATTTAATTATAAATAAATAAAGGAACTTTTTAGTCAGTCCATGTTTTACTAAAATACAAATATAAATGATTAAATGTGTTTGCATTTATGAGCTGGAGTCCTCTTTAGTGTATCGAAAATAAAAGTAAAGAATTATCATAAGACTGAGATTTACAATTTTGATTCTAAAATGTCTTCAGCAACTGTGAGAATAAAGCTTCTTCTCTACAAACACCTTTGCCTCTCCAGTGTGATGAGTTATAGTTATTATTCATTACAGGCTGGCTCAACTATTTATAATGAAACATACTACTTATATTTTAACAACTGTCTTCAAGTTGTCTACATGTCATTCATAGCATTTCTTATCCAAAAAAAATCTGTCATGAAAGCAGACTGCTGTCATTGATTTACGCCAAACATTTCAAACTTAGTTTTCCAAAAGTGCAGTAATGGAGCTTAATCGACTTCATGAATTAATAATCTGTCAATATTTCACAAAAACGTTTGTCTTCTTCACATTAAGGATTTTTAATAATGGTGAGTGTGGGATGATGGCGTTTTTTTGTGTCACAAGCTGCAAACAATCCTGTTAAACATACAAGATAAAGCCTCAGCTGCCACAGATAACAGAAGACAGTGGGCATTTCTCTCCATAAGAACCTTTCCAGCACAGCAACCAATCAAAATTGTGCGAACTTGTAAATGCTTTTGCAACAAAAACAAAAAAAAGGAGCGGGGGTCAAAGATTGTGGCAGAGGATAAGACAATAACACAACACCTGTTCGTCTTTCTGCACAGAAGTAGTAAAGTTCAAACTTGTCAGTCTGTCTTGGTTAAGGTGCTCAGTGTTCAGAGGCAATATTTACATTTAATTTGTTAGTTAACAAAGTCAAAATGATCTTCAAGCTTCCTGTGGAGTCTAAAAGCAGCTTACTACAGCTCTCATCTTTACATGTGGATTTAATAGAGCAAACATACCTGGCAGATGAAGGCAAAGGCCTGCCTTCCCACCCACTTGGGACAGAGGCAGAACCTCACGGTGAGCTCGTTGATGAACTCCAAGCCCAGGTCATCAGCCCTGCTTGCATACAGCTTTTGCAGAATTTCCACCACCTGACAACAGGTAAGAGCACACAAAGACCACTCAGACTACTCTTAAAACGGTAAAACGAATCAGCAGCCAACAAATTTCAACTGTTTTGAAAGCGACCTGGCTGCAGACAACAAGATGGCGCCAGACATCATCAAAGTGCAAATTACAGAACTTTAGGTGGAAGCAGAAGGTTTTTTTATTTGATTACTTGTTTTATTCCCCAGAAATTAGGAATAAGGCAGTCAAAAAAAGATCAAGCTCAATTGGCTTTTTACTGTTCTACTTAAATATTGCACATTTTAACATTACTATTTAAAACAAATCGTTCAGAATGTTAACACTAAACAGAGGAAAAACTGTAATAACTTTAACTCTCAGAATTTAAAAAGGCTTCAGAATTGTAATACCTTTGATCAAAACTTAAAAATGTGAATAAGTTTTAGTCAGTAAGTTTTTCTGAGCTTGATACACTTAAAATGGGGAAATAACAGTAATCGTTGCAATGCTTCTAAAAAAAAACAGCGATAAAAATGTTCAGAATTAAAAAAAAAAAAAAGCTTAAAGCAAGAAAACTAACTGTTAGGGTTGCTAGTTAAAGTTTTTTCTAGCGACACGGGGGGACTTCTGGTCGATTGCGCCTGGAGTGTTTACAGTCTATGAGAATTAATAAAAGATTAGACTTCAATTGGGAAATAAACAACTATTACTCAGTCATTATATTTGTCAGAATAACCATTCTTGCTCTGGTACCTCTTTTTAACATGTTTTGCTAAACCTTTATTTTTTCCTTGTTATATTTTCTTCATTACAAGTTATTCAAGTAATAAGCTGGCCAATCAGATGCCTCAATAAAAGCATGTGGTCCTCGCCGGCCCCCACCTGAAACATTCAAAACGTTTGACAGATTCTACCGAGCCCGCTTTTAGCAGAAGGGGTGTGGTTTTCCAGCAAGCTCACTCCTCATTAGCCAGAGTGGTTGCCATAGAATGTTGACTCATAGTGACGATATCCGTATCGCGGAAAGATGGCGACTGAGTTGACTTGATTTCCGTGAAACCAGAGGAAAGGCATTTTCTACGAGTGACGTCAGAGGAGCTTTGTCCATCTCTAGTTAATGTCAATGGCCTGCAGCCAGGTCCTCTTAACTGTTTCTCAAATATTGCCTTGCTGTTAAAAACTGAATTATCAAGGTTTTATTTTTCTATCTATTTATTTAACATGCATGCAGTCTATAAACTTCCTTGCAATTGTGTAATAAATGTCATATTTCTTTGGTTTAGCATTGTTTAAATGTTTAACCCAAACAAATGTATCTTAAAAAGGACATTCATTTTATCTACAAACCTCAGATCTTGTAAACTTACCAGTTTGTAAGAGATCCACCGAACTTCTGATACTTTGTCGGAGCAAAGGGTGAGTGCTATATGTCTGAGGTAGTCGTACACGTCACGGTGGTTGTACAACTCAATTATCAAGATCAGCTGCCTGTGAGACAAAGAAACACAATTATGAAGCAGACGGAAAACAAAAATGCTCTGTTATACCTGCAATGTAAAAATGCATCTGGATGCAGGACTGTGTTAAATTAAAACATTTGTAAAAATAAAAGTATAGCTATTTTTCTTTTTATAGAGTATTATTTTATTCTTTCACACCTGTCAAAACAGAAATATGATATGCATTAATGCTCTGTAGTATGTGCCAAAAGGGACTACTTCTTGCAAACGTGCACACATGTTCAGTGTGTTGGTTACTGTTGTCTATGCTTGAAGCAAACGTAAAAAATACACAACAGAAAGAGCAATCTGCTAGCAATGTGAAGTCCAGATGAGACAAGACCCAACTGTCACTAGGACCCTGAAGAGACAACATTCTAAGCAGAAACTATTATTCACACTGTGTCATGAATAACTCACACTTCTCCATTCAGGCAGACTTTTGCCTCAATAGAGCACAATTGTTTAAGCTGAACAGCAGAACCGAATGCTATGTATGTTTCAAATGGTATACTAAACTTTTAAAAGCTATAGATTTATTCCAGGAAAATAAAGCCAGAATTACGGAGAATTTCTACCTATTACTTACTAATCCAGTCAACGACACAGCACATTTCTCTAATGTCAATAAGGATATTGTGATATGAAATAAACAACATTTCAAAAGAAAGCAAGAAGAAAAAAACAATAATAAAACTAATTCCTCTAAGAACAGTTCCAGAAACTGCTTTTGGGATTTTTCTCAGTGTAACTTTGGACAGGTTTTCTTTTAAACAACCCACTGTGTTCTATGCCCCGATAGGCTGTTGACATTGTCAATCAATCTCCTTTGTGCCGCGTTTCGCATTTCCTGTACAGAATGTGTTCAGTTTTCCCCATTTACATAAAATATTGCCTGTGATAAGATCTTTGTTTTCATTCTAGAACACTGGACTGAAGGTTTGAACTGTCTGAAAAGTGTATGAAGTGAGCCTTAAACATCTATCATCCTACTTTGTGGTTTTTACCTATGGCAGGTTATGGAATGTATCAAACATGATAAATAAAGGAACACTGTATCGGTTTGACTAAAATATTATGATATATAATATGTTGGGTTGTGTTGCCCACCCCCTACTGAATCAGTTTCTTTACACTGAAATATAAAATGAAGAGACAACCTTGGTTGTGAAGCAGTGCTTTATGAATAAACTGAATTTATGTCCTAGTTTGTCGTGTCTGAAGTAAGAAAAGTCAACATACTCTGCCAGCTCATATCTGAATCTCCAGTTGCGACTGTTGTCTGTGACCATGAACTCCTGCAGCTGGTACAGATACTCTCTCCTTTTGTCTGCATGCAGAAGCTGCAACAAGGGAATGACACAAACAACATTATCTAGCACAACCATACCAAGGACTTCTTTTTGTTTAGACAGGATTTTGCAGCAGCTTCAACATCTCACAAAGCAGCCGTGACTTCAAATGTGGCTTTTCTAAACAGCTTTAGTCTGGAAGTGCGACCAAATGGGCCAAATGTGTATTACTTTACCTTTAAGAAGTCATAAAGATGCTTGAGAACGCCAATGCGAACTTCATCCAGGTCTTTCAGAAAGCCGTTGAAGATGGGCACCAGATCAGCTGCTGTCAGCTGGTCCCCCAGGATAACCGCCAGCTCGTGAATAGAGAAAGCCAGCGTGCGTCGCACTTTCCACTGAGAAAGACAGCCAGAAAAATGACAAAATTACAGCAGCATTCTCTGAAAAACAAGCAGTTTAAAATATTAATCACTTTTTAAGCCAGAAAAAAACCTGACATTTACACAGCATAAAAACAAGAACACTATATTCAGGCTGGTAGAGTTAAAGTTTCATTAAGATATGGGCATTTACTAAAATATGAAGATTTTACACATTTTAATCTGATCTCATTTTAAAATTTAGTAACAAAAAGCACCAAAAAGCAGGCCTTGTGGTTTCGTTGGCTTTAACTTACAGTTTATATATAAATATAACCACTAAAAAAAAAGAAAACTCTTGCTTTATATATCATTTAAAAAATCACAAGTGTAAGACAGAGCAAAAGCAAACAGAAATCATTTGTCCTAATAGTTTCTACCCTCATAAAATGTTTCTTTTGCACTGTGGCAAGGGAAAAATATATCAATACCACAACAGTACTGGTGAAAAATAATGACCAAATTTGAAATAGATAAAGCTATTTTTTTTACAAATCAATCCACTCTTGGAAGAATATTAAAATCACAAATGAAAGACTAATATAAAGGTCATAATGTGACCATTTCTTCTTGTTTAAAACTAATCCCTGTTTTACAGCTAAATCTGATTGATGTTCTCTTCTTTTATCCCCGTGAAACCTATTCTGAAGACTGAAGCAAGTTCTTGACATTTTTCCTGCTGAGTTGTGGCCTCAGCGTTTTCAATCCACACATCATTGTTCTCGGTGTTGAGTCAGGTCACATCCCAAGAGCTTAAAGTTCAAATTCTAAACTGACAAAAAAAACCATAGAAATAGAAAGCCCACCTCTGAGCAGCCCCTCTTTCCAACCATTTCATACACATTAAATAATCAAACTACAAATCTAATCCTGTGTTGTCTTTGTGACTTGACTTTTTCCTGACCTGTACATCACTAGCGAGGGTCTCATACGTGTCCTTGAGACAATGCCAGTTCTGTCGACCAAGAGTGAGTGCCACTCCTGGGAGGCTGAAAGCACAGTGTTTGGCGATCTCTGTATCCACTGTTTGGGCTCGTGCCGGGTCCGTCATCGACAGGTACTGGTCCAACAGAGGCTGGGGGATGACATTCTACAAGTGGGGGTTAAATATTAGGTTTTAATAATGCACTTCTGTGCTTGTAAATGTAAAAAAAAAAGTTAAGCCAACTGACCTGGATTTTAGGCTTATCCTCAGACAAAAGGCTGTGAGTGGAGTCTTCTTTCTCATCCTCCTCTACACTCTCAATTAGTTCACACTCCTGGCAAACATAAATCCACACCATCAGTATTATAGATTAAGAAGGCAGATAGCATTATCAAAAACAAAAAAATCAGTTTTTTAGGTAAAAGAACAAACCCTAATGATCAATTACAAGCCATTAGTGTTAGTAAATGTCCCCAAAAGCTAAATGAAAGCAAAGAAAAAATTGAAACTGTAAACTGAAATTATAACTGGACTTAAGCACAAAAACAGCCTGGATGACCTCAAACACAATGATATTTACATCATAACAGTGGACCTCTGAAATATCAAATGATTCGATCCATCTTTTATCTGAACCTGTATTGTCCGAGAAGGATTTACTATACTGCACCTTCAGTGATGGCAGGGTACACCCTAAACAGGTCACAAATTACACACTGATTTACAATTTAGAGCAACTAAATAACCAAAAAAAAATTGTTTTTGGTTTGTTGAAGGAAGCTGAGGTGCCCAGAGAAAACCCACGCATGCACATGGAGAACATACAAACACAAAGGGGCTCATTATCATTTTAAATGTGATTCCTGCTGCATAAATGTCACTGAAAGTTAAAACATAGAGATTACAATAGTATCATACCATAACAGGAGAGCATGGAGGAGACTCCTCCTTATTTTCCAGAGGCTCTGTCTGTGTCTCCTCGTCGCCTTGTTCCTGGAGAGGACACGTTTCTGAGGCTGGAACAGATTCCATGGTTTGCTCTTCTTCTGACAACGTCCCCTCAATCTCAGACTGAGGTTCCACAGATTTACACGCAGGTGAAAGGCTTGCAGAGTCACTCTCAGGCAGCACTTCTAGCTGCAGGTCAGCAGGGCTGTTGTCCGTCGGGCTGTCAAGCTGGGCTGCCTTCAGAGCTGCTGACAACACTTGGACTTGAACTGGAGGTAGATTATATTAACAGCTAAATCTACCTGACAGAGCAGTGCCAACATCCTCCACAAACATATGCTAGGTTTATATACTCACCTTGTACGTCCGGATCAGCAATGTGAGGTTGCAAACAATCCAAAACCTTCTGGATCTGATCACTGGTAGCTTTCCCGTGGCTAGACTTGGAATCAGGACAATTCTCTTCTAGTTCTTCAACTTCTTCCTCCGTCTTTTCTTCTTTTTCTATCACTTTAACGGATGTCTGACAGTTTAAAATCTCCAGTTCCCCACTGATGTCAGGTAGGGGAGATCTCCAATAGTGAAAAGAGTTAAAGTTTTCGTCTGTCTGCTCCATTTCTTTTGTGATGCAGGGACTGTTTGTAGCAGTGGAGATGTCACTTCTCCCTGTGAGGGTGAAGTTGTCGTGCGTCTCTCCAAGAACAGAAGTGTGGTCATCCTCAAAGTTGTGCAAGTCTTCACTTTCTGCTGTCGAAACGTGCTCTGGTGATGGTGTAGCACGGCCATCCTGGTTGGGAGGTGTGTGGGGGATGCTTCTTTCTGTATGGCAGTTACTTATTTCATTACAATTTAGGGAGTTAAGCGAGCAGTTGCTAAAAACAGACAAAATAAAATAAAGTTAGCCTTTGATACATCTTGTTGTTACCATATGTGAAAAAAACTAACAAGTAACGGTTGCAGATGTGTTTGATTATAGAAAACATAAATCTTGTTTTAATTACGTCAAGCCAAGATAAATGCATAACTCTTGAAAGCTTTCTGGACAGGATACAATTAGACCCATTAAAACAATCTTCATGAATACACATTTTCACAATAATACAATTGTCTTAAGCCTATGCAAAAAACATATAAAAGTAAACATTTAAATTGAGCTGTAAGATAGTAGTCATGAAGGACAGTAAGGAGCAGGTGACTTGACAGGTGAGCACCTATCTGATATACACCTGGGAATCTCTGGAAGGGTGCCATCCTCTCTGAAGTGAAGGCCTGTGCTGGAGGGGTTCGCAAAGGTGGAGATGAATCGTCCAAGAGACTGAAAGGCAGCCTGTCGCACCTAAAAGCGAAGAAAGGAAGAGAGAAATTATTTTCTCTTTGGAGTTTTACTGTATGGGGGGATTATTTTTAGTGATCAACCATAATGGGAAAAAATTTGACAAGAAAAATCAAAGATGTGCAACTCTTTTTCTGCACCTAGAAAACCTGCCATGTTTATTAGTGCAAACCTAAGAAAGAATTTGGAAAAGCAAGCTTAAAATGTTTACCTTCCCAAAACTATAACTCAGTGGACTATTCAAAAGCAATGGTTTAAAGTCTCACTCCAATCATATTTCGATCCACTGTAAAATCATTCCTAGTGTTTTTTTTTTTTTATCTTGATGCCTTAATGCCTTTTTTAGCCAAAAAAAAAAAAAAACTGTCTTTTTCTAGGACATAGCTTCTACAGAACGGCAGGACTTCATTAGAAATTTGCCACTGAGCGATCCTGTCCCCGTCCCATCATCTATTTGTTTACACTCTCTCCTGCTAGCTTACAGCCCCTCATAACCCCAACTTAACATTACCGGTGCAACAGAAATAAAATATTGGAGCTTTCCAGCCATACAGTTTTGAGACAGATGATAGCTCAGACGAGGAAAACAAAGTTGTACATGGATCTAGTCTAGAAGTGAATGCTTTAGAATGGAGCGAAGCAGAGAGTTTGTGGCTTGATATTATTGTTCTATGTTACACCTACAAGCTTTGAGTCTGTTTCCTATTTTAATCCGACTTTTTACATGTCCCCCATCAACAGAAAAATGCAATAAGAATACGTTAAAAACACTAAAAACACAATTTAGCAGAGTGCTTCCCTTTCATCCACAAGTCCCAAACAACACATTTGTGGCCCTGTTTACTGACTAAAGAAGTTATATAAGTTACATTCCAAAAAATTAATACACGAGAGAAACAAAAATTATTCAGATTTGTTATTTCAATGTCAAGGGATGCTAAAAATGTGCATTAGATTTACTAGCTCACATGAGTAAAACTTTTTTTTGTTTGAGTGCACCTTACCCATCGAGACTGGTCACTAATAAGGTTGATGAACAAAGGGGACAATTTTGATCGCCGGACCTCTGGAGAAGTGGAATTGGAAACCATCATGAAGCACTCAGCGCAAGCTTTCCTTATTCCCCAAAGGCTATCTGAACATAGTTCGAAGAACTTGGGCATCTATATTGAGGACAAAAGCAGAAGGCAGAAAGTATCAGAGGACAAAGTAAGTACCAACCTCCAAAACATGATTTTATCTTGTAGCAGCTTTACACAAGTGTTAAAGATGATATATTAAAACATCTCTGATATGAAAAGACCCAGAAGGTTACTATTTTAAAATCTAATACAAAAAAAGTTTTAATTTATTCTCAAGACTCACCAGTAGTTTTTCTGTGGCTTCCTGTCCAACAATGGAACAAAACTCACCAAAGTTGGCCGCACACACCTGTAACACACAAGCAAAATGTAATGTAGAGAACAACACATATTTACAAGAGAATCTTGTGATGAAGCTGTTATAAAAGCGTTACCTTTCGCACTTGAAACAGTCTGCCGTCACTGCACAGGTCACAAAAACGGGGCAGCAACAGATGCTCCACTGTATCTTTGCTCAACATAGTTACAACTTTACACAAGATCTACAAAAAGAAATATGCTGATTATTTTGCGCCATCACAACTTCAGGTTAGGCTGCACTTATTTACTGAAAACAGACAAATAAATAAACTGCATTTGCAAAAAGAAGAAAAAAAAAAAAAAAAGAACTGTAACCACATAAAACTAGAACCAACCTTGAATACACTATGCATCTTTTAACACAACCCAATAATAGTTAAACAACAAAATAAGAGGACTAAGCATCACATATATCAACAGTTATGGGGACTCTTACAGCAACTGCCTCAATTTTGTAGTCATCATCACTGCTGGGTTCTGTCAGGTCAAGTAGAACCGGACAAACTTTGGTCTCCATGTCTGCTTTGGAGATGAGGCCCTGTTCCAACAGAACAAGCAGGGCTGCCTGACTTGTTTTACGCACCTGGGAAACACAAAGAAAGTAGATTCGAGGAAATAAGATACTGAAAAATATTCAACTGCTCCAAAAGATCATTTATATCAACTATTTATTGATAATCAAATCCAAACTACTGATCGACCATAAAAAGCTCTAGTTTTCATTTGAACTCTACCTGGTTATTTGGATCAGTTAGATATCGGACCACAATAGGTACCAAATATCTTGAAAAAGCGGCTGGGAAGTTTGGCCGACTTTCGTGCAAAAACATGGCGATATTAGGAACCTGCTCCATCAACTCAGCTCGCACCGTGGGCTCTGAGAACACATGTCACAGTACATGAGGAAAGGGAACACAAAAAAACCACAGCTGAAGACAATCACAAGAACGTAAAACCATCTACCTCCATCTTCTGACATTCTGGCAACAGTCTCCATGACACTGATAAAGTCATTTTCATTCTCACTGAACTCTCGAAGCACATCAAGTAGACCACGAGCCACGATTTGCCTAGAAAGCAAAAGCTTGGAGTTAGTGAAACGCCTGCCAATGCCTACAAGCCATAAATGCGGAAAGCACTGACATGGCGCTGACAGAACAGTCGAGAGAATCAAGTATGTTGACTGGAAAATGTCCAGACAAAAGAGAGAGCCCAAAAAAACATTCAAAAAGCAAAGGAATTGTTAGTATGGAGCCTGCTGAAATGTTATAATTTTTATGAGACTGCAGTTAAATCTGCAGAAATCATTACAAATAATTATTTTAGCATGACAACAATGGAATCTGATGACTGTAGGCTAAGTATAAACATTAGCAGATACAAAGAAACATAGAGCAACATTACAAAATAAATATATATTAAAGTAAAATATTAACATTTTATCAACACAATTCATTATACAAATTAACTATTTATATCAATACAATTTACATTTTCAAACAAATAGGTCACAAAACATCAAACCAATCAATGTAACACATTATTTGAGTTGCAAAATGGATAAGCAGTTGTTTTCTGCCATAAAGAAAAGTAAGAAAATTAGCATTGCTAAAAAATTTTTTATCAGTTTTATTTATTTTTTTAAAATAAGCCTTAGTAATGATTGCCAAAGCAGAGCAAAAAAAATCTTCCTGCAAACTGCTGCTGAGCAACAACTTCTTTGTTGCTAAGACTTACAAGGTGTGACATGATTCTTTTAACATGAATCACCAGCAACTCGACCGGTACAAACTTATGGAAAGTTTCAATTTAAAAAAAGGTTACCTTTATCATTTACAATAATGCTTAAAAAAAACTTGTTCAACTCTGTATACTACAACATAGTTTGCGCTAAACGCAATGTATCAAAGACTAACTTGATCATGTTTAAAGGAATGTTAGTTTTGGTCAGATGTACACTTCTAAAGGGAATCTTTATTGAAGCACATTGGTACTGTGGATGGAATTCATCATCAACATTTCAGAGGATGTCAGTCAATTCCTCTATAACAAGCCTTCTATTGACAACAGAAGCAGCAGAAAAATGCAAATGTGAGCAATCAGTCTTCCAGTCACGAGGTCTGAAATCCAAATATGAGCTCTTTGAATTCAGATTTGAAGAGCCTGAAAACAAGGGCTGTAATTACCTGTTGAAGATATTTTCACTGAAAGCATATTTCTCTAGCCTCCCAAGAGGTGTGAGGTTGTCCTGTCCTGCATCAAGAAAAGCTGTGATGCGAATGCCGTCACAATCTGACCCGTAGTCATCAAATCCAACTGTGGGAAGAACACAAAGGGTTGTTTGTAGGAATGGACATTATAAACAAATCCTTGCCAGTATTTTGTGTTGTGATTTTGTCAAAGACACTTAGCCTAGATATCAGTAATGACAAAATATCAAATGATAAAAATAATAATATATAACACAAATAATAAAATATTTGAAATGTTTCTTTAGTAAAGTTTACCAGCATACTTACAGTCATCCATATCATCGTGACTATCTTCATAGTATAAAGATATACCTGCAAGTAAGGACAAAGCAAATTGTGGGAGGATTTCATGATTGCTAACATCCTCATCATACTTTCACCACTTATCCCTCCATGTACAGAAAAAGAATCGTGATTGAGAAGATTCTGCCTTTCTACCCAGAGTAAGCCTCATTCAGTAACACCAAGTCTTGCCATATAAAAATTTTCCAAAACGAGATGTATAAAGCTAACCTTTTGTAAGAAACAACTTCCCCAAATTTAGGAAGATGCAACATTAAAGGGTAAAAAAACAAGCAAACAAAAATGTTACATATTTTCCTTTACATTTTTAGTTTTACCAGGTTTTTTTTACTTGTTGGTTAATAAAACATTTCCACATTTATAAGGAAATATTTCCATTATTCCCCATTCTTTAACTAAATTATTGTCAAATAAAACATTATGTGATTCAGCACATAAAAACATAAGCTTCAGTCTGCAGCCTCGTAATGCAGTTCAGTGCACACAATCTCTGAATAATTTAATCACAGCCACTATAATGAATAACAGCGTTTATAAAGAATGGTTGAGGAGGGTGTGTAATTTCAAATGAACACACTCTGATAAAGCCAACTTTTGCTTTTCATTTTCTTAGTATAACATATACACACAAAAACTTTATTGCCGTTAGAAAGATGCCCAGCATAATGTATCGCTAAGGTTAGCTGTGCACCTGAGGTTCTGCTTTGGATTTAGTACTATATGTCTTGTCATATTAGATACATCTTAGTTTCAATTATATATATAATTTGATGGAAGAAAAAATAAGTGTGTTGATGGTAAAAAATAATGAGTCTTTCCTTTTCTTTAAAATGAACTCTAGTTGTCTCTTTTGAGCCCAACAGAGGAAATAAAAACTTCATCTAAAGAAGCAATGTGTACGTTTTTTCCCCAGCTATCTTTCTTTCTTTCTTTTTAATTGAAATATTATAATTTAGAAATCAAAGTTGGATTGTTCTGGTCCAAGTCCAACTAAAACTTCATATCTGGTTTTACATGATACAAAAATGAACAAATACAAAAGACTTATATTGTTTTTTTTTCCTTCAAACAGACTTTTTGAAAATTATCTAGGGCAATTTTTAACCTAGTTGCTAGCTACTGAATTTAACATCAAAAGGTTTATGTTCATCAGCTCATTGCCCGTTTTTTGATGACAAAATGTAATCACTGAATTAAAAATGCTTCGTTTAACACAATATTTTTTTATCCTTTCATCATTTATCATATTTAATGTATTAACAAAAAACACAGGCTTCATCATTAATTGACTAAACAATAAAATACAACACCTGCGCTAAAACAGAGAAAGGACGGTAAATCCTGTCAAGGAAGTGGATCATGTGTTTACAGTAAGACAAGCAAAGGAATGTGCTCTAAAAATGAAACCATTTATTTTAGCAAAATTATATCCAGAAACGTTTTGAATGAAGAAAACGACCAGGCAGATTTTAAAGAATCTTTTGACGAGTGGAGTAAAGAACACTAAATCCGCTTTGTTATTGTGTAAAGAAGGATTTGGTCTGCTACTGGCTAAACTGACTGTAGCTATCCAGCTAACGACTGCTCTGTCAACAGGTCGAAAATACGTAAGCAGAGACTGACAACAAGCTTTTAAGAGCTGAAACTTGCTCTTTATAATCAATAATAAACGAAAAAGGGTGATACTTGTGGTGAAAAACGATCTGACTGTGACTTAATTCGACACCGCTAACTAGCTGTCGTTAGCTAG
The DNA here is from genome assembly GCA_014656515.1 of Oryzias celebensis. NCBI lineage: Eukaryota > Metazoa > Chordata > Actinopteri > Beloniformes > Adrianichthyidae > Oryzias > Oryzias celebensis. Next base: position 17,420,418 of record BNCR01000005.1, read on the forward strand.
TTAGCTAGTGTTGCCAAATAGTGTTAACAGCTTTAGCTCGATTTAGCAACGCGGAAACCATAAAATAGCTAAAAATTAAACAATTTATGTCATTTCTACACTTCCCTGAAGCAATCTTAAAGCATGAAAAATGTAAAAGTGAAAACTAATATTAATTGGAGGTTTTAAAAAGTGCTATTACCTGCCATCTTGAATATTGGCTCGGCTCTGCGGGCTGCCGTCCCGTGTGGGCTGTCACTACGCCACAGCTGTCACTCAAACACGGCGGCGAACTACTTCCTGAAAGTATTGCCTTCTGCCAACATGCATATATATGTCGGTATATTCTGGCTTCTTATCCTTGGAGCGAATACTTACGTAACCTTTTTGCACTTCAGACACAAACTCGACATAACTGAGCGTGAACACGTCACGGAGTGTGAGGCTGGCTCTTTGTGTACCTTCACGCGCACACAAACATGCACACACACAAAAAGAGCCGATGTAATCACGTGACCACTAGCCGAGGTTCAAGATGGAGACCGAGCAATTTGGAGGTTTCGCTATTAGCTAGCTAGGTGCATACAGTAAAGACATTATGTCTGTGTGACGGACTACAAGACCTTTAAACTACATTTATTAACAACCCAGAGATGTGCATTTGCCATTTATTGACAACCATGAAACGAATTTGTTCGTAAACATTGCCCCTCTAAAGAAAACCCAAGATATAAAGCAAGCAGAAGAGAAACTGCCCATGATCTTCATCTTTAACTTACTCTAAAAGTGGAGACTGATATGGCGTTGAGAGAGCTAAAAGTTTGTCTTCTAGGGGTAAGTAGCAATTGATTTTTAGATCAAAATAAAAACATATTATTATTGTATATTGTGTGTAAAAACGACGCTCGGTTCGTTAAAACGGGAACGCCTCCCCCTTTTTAAAATTTACTACTTTATTTGTGGCATTTGCAACAGACATGGAACTTTATCGGCCTTTGTCCAACTCACGCTTTAACAGCAGACTACCGAAACTTAAACCTCCACTTTGTGTGGATCATCTTCTCATAGGAGTTTTTTTACTCAACGCATTTACTCTTTAAACTATAAATGATGCTATTTTCAAATCTTTTTATTGTAAAGTTGATTTCTTAAAAACATGTTCCTAGCCAAAATATGGATGGTTTTGTGTTTTTATTTGTTGCCCATTACAGAAAGTTTACATTAGTCACTCAGTGGTTTCCGTTTCAATTTTAACCTGAAAAAATTGTAACATATGCAAATGTTGAATAAAGGTTTAAAAACCTGTAATAACAATGGTTCCACACAGTTTTGTAGTCAGGAATTTTGACTCCTTTATTTTGAAATGTTACTGAATAGATTGCGTTTTGATTTTTGACACCCTAGTGTAGCAAATCATTTTATTTGATTCTTATCATAATTTGTGGTTGACGATATGATTCATAGTTGACATATTGTTCATTTTGATCGATCCGATTCGCTGACCTGAGATCAGTCCAGGGCATCTTTATCCAAAATTCAACCACTCAGAGATAAATACCTGGTACTAAACAGTGCATATGAAGTTTTCCAGATTTATTTCTTGCAGGATAATCAAATATAAATTAAATATGTGCACAAACAAGTAAACAAGAATGAATAGCAAATCGTTTCATATTTTAGTCTCTTAAAGTTCAGCCCACTGTTGTTTTTCCACATCAAAATATTATAAAGGGAACATTATTAGAATATTCTAATACACTGTATGGTCACATGTTTGCATAATTCAAAGTGTTTTCATACATTGGAGTGTAATTGTTGCTTGATCACTTTTTGCTTCTATCAAGTGTGTTGTTTGCTGTGATGGCACTTGGTCATTTTTACAACATAGTAGAACAAACCGATGCCTCAATTAAAATGATATTTTCAAGATAAATTATAAGCAATTTTATAATAGTATAGGTTGATTCAATTCATTTAGCACTTGCCTCAGACAGATCAATCTGGTTGAATTATATATAAACCAAATAATCTGTTAAGTGGATTAATTGTTAGTTTTGATAAACAGAAAAGGAACAACAGCATAGTATTAACTACAGAATGCGTCCTTATAGCTTGAAGGGAAAAGTAATGCAGACATGTTCTGTACTCGCCTCAGTTTGTTGCAGAGATGAAGATGGACACAAAATGGGTTATCATCAAAGCACAACAAGTTTAGAATCTCTTTTTAACTTTTCATGAAAGTATTTGTGGGAGGAAGCCAAAAGTATGTTAGGAACTGATTAATCCCACATAAATATTTGGATTTCTCATTAGTTCTCTTTGGCAACTCTCAAATCAATCAAGTTTTTTTCTCAAATCTTCAGTAACGAAAACCTTGATACCAAAGTTTCATAGTTTGTTTTTTCTTTCTCTGTAGGACACTGGAGTTGGAAAAACAAGCATTGTTTGGAGATTTGTGGAGGACAGCTTTGACCCAAACATCAATCCAACCATTGGGTAAGCTTTTGACGTCTTCAAATCTGAATTTTGTTTTTATTTTCAGCCCCTTGTTTCTGTAATCCTTAAAAGTTCCATTTGTAATGGAGGTCATTAAACTTTTTTTTTTTTCTCTCTCTCAATGATTTCTTTAGTTAAACAGATGGCAGATGTCATGCAGCGACAATCCTTAACATTTAATTTCCTAATGCTTTTAGAAATGGATAAATGCTTCCTACTTCTTAGATGTGAAGTTCTGCAACTAGACTGGCCAGTAAACAAAGAACAACAATTGATTTGGCTCACACTTTTCTTTTTGGTGCATTTATATTTGGAAACGTGTGCACTGGTGATCACCTAAATTCTACTCTGACACTTTTCCCCTCTTTTTGCTGACCAGTTTCTGGGTGACCAGTCAAACCCACAGCATTGCAATGTGGAACAGAAAATAATTGTTTAGACATCAGGGAATCATTTTAGTAAAGCGTTTTTACATTTCTGAATAAAATATAAATGTTGTCTTTGAATTTTTTTTTTTCATTTTTGGAAATATTTACTGTTTTTAAAGCACCATATGTTATGAAAATTCAAGCTGGTTTTAATGACAGAAAGACTTTAGGCTCTTTTGTAAACTTACAGCATATGATCTAAAGGAAATCAAGAGTTTTTTTTTGTTGTTGTTTGTTTTGTTTTGCTTTGTTATTATTATTTTTTATATATTACTGACAGTAAGATCTTATTGATGCTTTATCTCTCCTCTAGGGCGTCTTTCATGACCAAGACAGTGCAATACCAAAACGAACTCCACAAGTTTCTGATCTGGGACACAGCAGGACAAGAACGGGTCTGTAGCCCTCACTCATACAGTGGCCTCAAATATTAATTTTAAAATTACTCAAAGCAGATTATTTAGTCCTATCATTATTATTTTTTGCTTTTACAGAAAGTAAAATAGCTTCAGAAATGAGAGACACTCCCTAAAAAAAGACTGTAAGCATGCAAGTACTGAGCACTTCTGACAGGGGGCAATATCTTCCTTTTTAAATTTCAAGTTCAGGCCTGTCATGTTTTGCTTGCTCATGATTGAGTCTTATTTTTCAACTTTTAAGTCCTAGATTCTTGTAATAATTGTTAAAGGGGTGTGTTTTGTTATTTGATTCAAAAACACTTTGTAATCTTTCTTCAGTCTGTTTCTTAATCTTTTTTTTTTTAATTCGTAGGTAAAGATGTGTTGTGGGTCTGGGGTTACCTTTTGTGCTAATCTATAGTTTCACATCTGAACGAATGGGGGAAAAAACATACATTTTACAGTTTTAGCTCCAAAATGAGTCAAAAATCAAGTGAAATCCACTGTACTCGACACCCAGACAGATATTGTGCGGGAAACAACTTTCTCTTTTGACTCACACTTGAATCATTTTTCTACATAACTCATTCATGGTACTTCCCTTTTTGTGCCTTGCCCTTTTCTTTTTCTTTTTTTGCAATCCCGAGCTGTGGTTTAGGATGTCCTGTTGCTAAAAGGACACATCCTCCCTTCTTTTTGACCTTGCTTCCTGAAAGTTGTCTTTGTTTAGCACTCCCTAAAACAAGGACATCAGAGTAAAGTCACAATTTCTCTGTTGGCTATCTGTAAGTACTGACTTCTACGCAACATAATGTGGGTTTTTTTTTTTTTTTACCCCAAAAAGCTGTCTGAACAAACAGAAATGTTTTGTTTTTTAGATTTTTTTGTTTTAACTTTGCTCTCTGCATTTTTATAGCTGCACTTTTCTTATAAAAAATAAAAAAATAAAGCAAAATACTCATCAAAACTATCCCATAAAGAAAAGCTGGATGAAATCCACAGTCTAAAACCCATAACTCAGAACAAAATGAGGTCTTAAGAGAACATCCAAGCCCAACTGTCAGCTACCCACCGGGCCGTGCTTTCTGACTGCTGTTTATCACGTGAAAGAAGGAGATGAAAGCATGCTACATCTGGAACAGGAGGCTTTCTTTCATTACAACCAAGTCATGCTTTTATCAATTAATCAGCTCTTTTGGGTCATCCCTAGATCAGTTTTCAATGTTTCTTTGTGGCCAGATGTCTGGCCTTGCTGTGATTGCTCCTTAGGTTGAGGCGAGTATAGACCACACAGGACTGGCTGTGGTGCAGTCCTCATGCTCGCCAACTGAACAGACAGTGCTCTCCTCAGTGCCTCTGCCAAGTATCCCAGGCCGGATTCTCACTGGCAGTCATGGGGCCAGTAACAACTGTTATTATGTGGAATGTGGGCTTTCCTGGGATAACACTGTCACTCTGAGATGGATCGTTTATTCCGTTCTATTGTAGAAAGAAAATACAATTTGCAGGAATTCAGGGTCATTCAAAATGGGAAACTGTTTTTTGAGAGTTGTGTTGATATAAAGCACAAATTTAATGTTTTACACGTGAGTTAAAGCTCTTGTCCAAAAAAAAAAAAAGAAGAAAGAACAACTTTAAAAAATACATCTTAGCTTCCATTAGCTCTTTTTTTTAATCAGCTTTGCTAGGTCATCCCTGTAGCTTTTTAAATATCATATTTATTGTCTTAGAGTTTATTTCTTTTTTCTGTTTATTACAGTTGATATTTTTTAAGTTTAATGAAACTTCCAGTAATGCATTTTTTTAATGAAACTGTGCCAGTGTAATAGTTGACCCTAAATCCATGAAAAGCCACAATACAATTTAACTTTATAACTGTGCTTTTATATCAAAGAGGGTTATGTAGTCATCTTTTTTATGTTTAGGAAAAAAGTCAGTGGAACAAAGTCAAGATCTAAAAACATGACTTAAAGATTCCATCTTCTCTTTCCTCTAAACGCCAATTATTATAACCAATGTCTCATCAAAGAAAAAATGCAGTTCAAGCAAATGCATTTATATTTAAGCATTTAGTTGATACTTTTATCCAAAGTTGTTCCTCAAAGAACGATCAAGTTAACTATTAGCTTCTTGTATCTCCTGGACCAATGTTAAAATCTTAAAAAGAATGAATGCAGTACTTTTATTGTTAGTGTTCATCCACTAACATCCCATCTTCATCTTCCAACAGTTTCGTGCTCTGGCTCCAATGTACTACAGAGGATCAGCTGCAGCCATCATTGTTTATGACATCACAAAAGAGGTTATTTTTTTACTTATTTTAATTTTTACCAAAAATATGTACTTGCTTTACTGTTCCCAGAACTTTTTTACTTTAACTTACCAGTATATCAGCTGGTTTAAAAGTGGTGTACATGCATTATGCATTTTTATCAATGTAGCTGTTCATAAAATTTTCAGCTTAAAGACTCACTCCAATGAAAATTGTGTTTTTAGTCGTTTTAATAGCATTTTCTAATAATGGAGAACATATATAAAGAAAAGTATTCTTAAAGTTGGATTTACTTGACTGAAAATCATTGTGAATCAGGATTAGACAAAGTTTGAAAGACTTTGTAGGAGTGACATAGATGCTACAATTCAAGCTCCGCTCCATTCTTAAGTATACATTTGTCATTTTCCTCATCCGAGATAGCAACTGGCTCAAAGCTGTAGGGCTGGATAGCTACAATATTGATCGTCATTTTTGTTGCACAGACAGTGTTAGGTGGGGGGTGGGGGGTGGGGTGGGGGGGGGGGGGGGGTTAGGGGCTGTGGTGTCCTAAAACATGTAACAAAAACCTTTAAGATAAAAACCTTTTTAAAAATTGTATTATGATAACTATTCCTATAATCCCATAAAGTTCTTTAAAATCACACAGAAGATGCTGTGCTGATACTTTCAGTTCCCAGATGCTCAGTGTTTATCTCTTTACCAGGACTCCTTCCAAACACTGAAGAACTGGGTTAAAGAGCTTCGCCAGCACGGACCTCCAAATATAGTGGTCGCCATTGCTGGCAACAAATGTGACCTGTCAGATGCCAGGTAAGCCTCAAATTAGATTACAACATAAGATATGCTAACATGCAGCTTGAAAACAACTTATTGAAAACGGTTTTGATGAAAACCTGTTGTAAAGATAAATATTTTGTAAGGTTATTCTGTGGCTCTTTGTGTTTTGTTGCTATATCCATATCTTGCACATAAATTATCCATCTCCATGGTTTATCTTTCACACAGATGTGAAATCCCCCTCTTCACACCTGCAGAGAAATATTTGTACACATTTCAAAATATTGCCTTTAACATGTGTTACAGGGAAGTGTCAGAAAAGGATGCCAAGGACTACGCTGAGTCCATCCATGCCATCTTTGTGGAAACCAGTGCCAAGAATGCCATAAACATCAGCGAGGTCTTTACAGAGATAAGTGAGTGTGTTTTTGAATACTTGATGCAGCTGGAGTCAGCAGACTTACTTTACTGTCAAAGTAATGGTAGGAAGAAATTATTTTAGGTGTGCATTTTAAAAGCATCTAAATAAAAAATCCTATAAATTAGATTTGTTAGTATTTATTCTCACATTAACATGTAACTAATGTTTTACAGTTAAATGTGATGCAGTTAAAAGTACCAATGAGTTTAAGTCATGTCAGTCATGGAAGCATTTAATATATTTTTATAAGTGGCTGGATGGCGCAGTTGGCTGCGTGCAGAACTGAGGCATGGGAAACCAGGGTTCGCTTCCCAGGGACCACAACAAGCTTAATCCAGTGTGGATCCTTAGGCTACTGCCTCACTGTGTAGACTGTGCTGGTCCCTAGCCCAGATAAAATACAGTGCTGGTCCCTAGCCCAGATAAAATACAGGGTTGTGTCATCAATGAAAGTGGATTCGCTGTGGCAACCTCTGAGGGAATATACCAAAAAGTGAACAACATCAGTTTCAAGTTCTCTTTTATCTTCAATTTTTTTAAACGGTTATAACATTTGGTTGAAAATTGCATTATAAAAAGTTTGATCACTGTTTGAATTGTAGAAAAATTGAGAAAGGAAGGACTTTGAATTGAAAGAAACCCTGGTAACACTTTTTAATAAGATTCCTTAACAAGCGTTATTAATGTGTTTATAGGGTTTTAGCAAGATATTTATCAGCACAAAAAGCCAAAAAAGGTTTATTAACATATTTAATGATTCATTGACATATAAAGTGAGAACATTTTCTACGAAGTCCATATTAATAAACTGCTTACAAGCTTAACAAATCTCTTAACTTTGTCAGCATTATAGTGAGTGTTTTGCAGCACCTCATCAAAAGTGTTACTAAAACCCTTTATGTACCCAGAAACAGTATAGACAGGTCCCTTTTTTATGTCAAGGTATGTTACTTTTGGATTCAAAGAATTTACTCAGATTCCTTTTACATAGCTTTATTGCAAACAAGATCATGGCATTTCCATACAAAGTAACTTTTTTGATAAAGAAAATATTATGCATTATTGTTTTTAACAATAATTACAATAATACCTTTTTTTACTATCCAAATAAGATGCAGTGGATCCACTTTTTTGTTTTTAAAGGTCTAAATGGAAGCTTTGGTAAGTTGTAATCTGCATGTAAAATTAGACTTGTACTTATCTGTACACTATCGATAATAAAGTTGGCAAAAAAATTACAATTTTGTGGTGGCCATCATGTGCAAATCACACCATCAAGTCACTCAATGCAATAACGTTTTAAAGATCACAACTACAATTAAAAAGTAAAAACAAATATAAGAAAACAACATTATATTTTAGAACTCAGAACAAAATTCCAGAAACCAAAACACAATTTTTCAAAAAAAAAATGAAACAAAATTAAAATGAAGCATTTTGATAAACAAAAGTAAATTACAGATATCAAAAGGAAATGTTAAAGGGCCAATCATGCAAAATCAACTTTTTTTTTTAGCTTTCAAGTGTATTATAATGTCTATTCCTCACGAACAGCAAACACAAAGTGGTATTTTGATTTATTCACACAGCTCCGAGCATTCCTCTAAAAACCTGCGCTCGGAGCACCAGCCCCTTCAAATCCACAAAAACGAGTGGGTCCTCACATTGTGATGTCAGAAAGTGGGTAACACCCCCTTCCAAGAAGAGTCTGTACTGACAGCACTACCCCCAGGCTAACACACACACACACACACACACACACAATTTCATTGCTGCGCTAGCGGTGATCAGCAAAACACTTTCATTGTATATGCACAATATACACAACCATCTTTGCAAAAGTTTGAATGCGGTTTGTTTTTGTGGGAGAAACACAGAAATGCTGCCAAGGCCAGCTCTAGGATAACGTCACGAAATGGAAGGTGCCCACAAACAGCGAAACAGCGGTGCCTCAGAGATGGTCGCCTTTCTTCCGGGGCTTAATAATAACATGATTTAGGCCCTTTAAAAAACAAAATACAAAAGGAAACTGGAAAAAGTAGATACTTAAGGGGATCACTGGTTGGATGATGAGATTTGAGTTTTTCAAATGTCTTCAATGTCTGCATATTAATGAAAGACTTATGATTATTACAGAGCATATTCAGTATCACTTCATGCCAAATAACTTTTACTTGAAATATTGGACAAACATCATCCAATTATGGTTCCTTATTAATACTAGTTAATATTTTAATAATAGAATAATATTTAAAAGCCATAGTTCAGATTTGTAAAAATCTAGTTGAAATGTTTGAGCTCCTAAACACTGAAAGTTCTTGTTTGTCCTTCCAGGCAAACGCATACCAGTTGTTGATGCACCAGGATCAGCAAAAAGTATCAAACTAGGACGGCAGGTTTCAGAGTCTCGCAGGACGTGCTGCTGATGATGGTAACCATCTCAAGAAGACCCAAGACCTGATCCTTTGCTTACCCGCAGTGCTTCAGACCTCCACATTTTACTCAAGCCACCCGTAATAACCAGCAGCTGGGCGCAGTGCGACTCCTGACAGCTGCAGAAAACACTTTTTTTTATGCCTCTCAGGAGCAATAGGTCATCATGCATCAGCTCAAACGCGGTGGCTGGAGAATAATATTTGCTCAACAATGAGTGCTTGCATTCTGAAAAGAACCTTCTTGTGCAATTGTATCATAGCCAAAGTATGATTAGAACTTTTGAAGTTTGTAATACATGGATTTAAAGGTCATTTGTACTTGTACAGTTGTACAAATCTGCTATTTTTGAGCAGAAAAGAGCAATTCAGTTGTTTTGATAGCTCTTAAGTTATTGCATTATACTTTGATGGGTAAGTTTCGCTTAAGGCATTATTGACTTCAAAAGCAAATTATGCATGTAGTCTATTTTTTTTTTTTTGTTACTACAAGTAACAAAAAAAAAACGTTATCAACCACACACGTGACAGGATATCCTGAGCACCTTATTTAAATTGGGTGGTGTGAGTTTTGATAGGCTCAGGGTTCCATTGCTGTGTGGCCTTACAAATGCTCAGTAAAAGGAAGGAGCTTACTTCCTATGCATGCTGGGAATAACTTAGAATTGGTACTTCTGCCATGTTTGTTCAGTGAAGATGTAGCTGAATCAGTGAGATAAACACAACCTAAAAAAGACTGTCTAGTTTATCTTTGGTGTTTAATGTAGTGCCGTCTTTCCTCATCTGATTGCACTAGAAAAGTAAACAAAGCATGTCTCTCAAGTTCCTTTTACTTGTGAGTTTTATTGCTTTTTGTACTTTTTGCATGAAAGTACCACCTTTTCTTGTATAGATAATAACAAAAAATTGTAAAACTAAATCTCAGAACCAGACTTTTAAACAGCCAAACCCTCCTCTTTTCTTTAGAAGCACCACTAGGGGCAATAGAACTTCTATGTTCCCTACTGGACATGGTTTAAAGAGAATCATGTTGGTGTTTAATGCTCACTGGTGGGCTGCCCTCTTCTAAGTCTTTCATTGCTACTTGAGCATTAAACCAGGAGTTATGTGGTATATTTTTTTTTGTCCTGTATACATTTTCCATCTTCTATCCATCGCCTAATCAGTACCAGCTTTCACACTTGGTGATGTGATGAAAACTGTCAGATCATAAAATTATTTTTTTTTAACTTAAGTATCACGTTAGCAGAGGTTTTGTAGCACAGCGCCGGCCGTGCTGCCGTTGACCCCTTGCTAAACTTTGGTCACTATTCTTCTCTGAATTAATTAGACCTTTTTGTTCCAGAGTCAGCCTGAATTTCTTCATTCCTCCTTCTTTTGTGTTTTTTGCATCAACAATCTGATCTTGAGGTCTCTAAAACTTGTTTGTAATTGTGGCATAATGGTTTTCAGAGTGCTGTTCAGAATTGGTCTACTTTGGGCAGCACAGCAAGGTGTAATTCAAAACTTACAAGTTATGTCTGTTTTTTTTTTATATTTTACCTTTTGTTTTTGTCAAGTTTCTTTTTTTCACACAAACAAGACAAAACTGTTATTATTGTGAAAGCAAATTTTCCCTAAATTGAAGTGGATTTCATTTGTTATATCAAAAATATGATCTAATCCACACAAGCTCATTCCCTCCAACTCTGTTGATTGGACTTAATACTGATTTGATTACTCTTTTTTCATGTGTAGTTGATTAAATAGATCGAGAAAAAAATATCGATCTTGTTCTTTGATTGTTTTCCCATTTAAGAAAGTAAGCTTTCTACCTTCTGTCTCTAGGATTATAGTCATCACTACATTCTAATGCCATCTCTAGCCAGTCTTTATCACACTTTCATTTGATTTAAAAGGGATAATGTCCTCATATTTTGGACTGGGGAAACCTTGACCCATCTTTTTAGCTCTGTTGCCTGTTTATTATTTCTATTAACACAGTGGACAGGTCTTGTCAAATGACATTTTTATTTTCTATATGTTGTGCCAGGTTTTTGCTCACTTTACATTTTTTATGAAAGCTGTCATGCCAAAGCTGTTGAACCACCCATTAAGCATTTGTAAGGTTATTGTGATCATACTGAAATGCTAATTGCATGAATTTGTGATTTAAAACCTGAATATATTTGGAAATTAAAGACAATATCAATAATGTTCCTTTTTTTATTTAGCGTAGAACACTATCTGTCTTGGGCTGGCCCTGGCAATGTGATTCATCTATATTTTGTTTCTTTTACTGTGGACTTGTATGCCATCAGTTTACACACAAAGGAATGATGTGCTCCAATTTACTTGTGTGAGCGCAGTATATCTGTTCAGCATTTGTTTTAAAACAGTGTTGTATTATTTGTAGCATTTTACTGTTGCACAACTCTTGTGACAAAATACCTGAGAACTGTTGTTTCGGTAATCCAAAAGTGTAAAAAGGGAATTGTTGGTTGGTTACTAATAAAACTGACAAATATTCTGAATGCTTGGTGTGTCACACAAGAATGAAAGAGGGAATGATGCTGTCTGGCAGAAATTACTCATCCTCGAGAGAAATGTTTTGTGCGGATGTTGTAATTGTATTGTTTTGCTCAGTTGGCAGCTCACTGCATGGCTATATAACCAAAAATGACGTGTTAAATAGAGGGAGTTTCCACTGAAACAAGTTATATTAAAATAGGCAACTTAATGAGGTGGCACTCCCCACATTTAGCCATTTAGTCATTAAGCTTTGTAGTTTGATACATTTTTAAATCTTTTTGGTTTAGAGTCCCACTCCAATCATCTTCTGATCTATTTTTAAAAGCGTTTCAAGTGGTATTTCAATTATGATTATACTATATTTCGGCAAAACAATAAAAAAATAAAAAAACTTGTGTTGTTTTCTGGGACATGGGTTCGACAAATAACAACAAAGGTTCATCAGAAATTTGTCTATGGGTTGTGGGTGGGAATATTTCTGTGGAGTAGGCCTGCCCTCATTTCCTATCATCCCTGTGTTTACGCTCTCTCCTTTCAGCTTCCAGCCCCTAACAACCTCAGCCTAACATTACCAGTGCAACAAAAATGGTGAGCAAAATCATGACTGTCCAGCTGCACAGTTTTGTGCCAGATGCCAGCTCAGATGAAGAAAACAAAGACATACATGTATCTATTTGTCTAGAAGTGGAAGCATTGGAATCGAATGGAGCAGGGAGCTAGTGGCCCACCAACTGTACCATGTATAAGTCACAGCTAAAAGCTTTTTCAAACGGCATTTCATCATCCTGATACACAATGATTTAAATACAGAAACACTCAGACATTTAACATATGTCCTCTATAATGAGAAAAATGCCACATGAAGGTGTTAAAAACACCAATAACATGCTTTTCATAGCCTCTAAAACATATAAATCCTGTTTCCTCACCTTGAAAAGACAGAAATCCTGACATTGACTATAGTGACTTTTTTCAACTCGTTATACACAAACATTTGAATAAAAAATAATTATCGGCATAGGTCAACATGTTAAAAAGTATGAAAAAGTTTTGACAAAGTAAAATAAACTGGTCATAAAATTATTCAAGGAACACCATCCATCCGTTTCTGAATGTACTTGTTCCACACATGTTGTATTCAAATGGTTTTATTCTTAAAGTAAATTCCAACAAAACTTAATCACGTGGGCGTGGTGGCTCCACCCCTCAGCTCCACCAGCCACGACAGCATCTCGGCATCGCGCCTCCACCCCTCCCCACCAGGTTCCTCTGCAGAGGCAGTGACGTCACCAGCCTGACTCCCTTCCTGCTGCATCACAGCAGCATTTAGCAGCTTGAATAGCACTTGTCATTAGGGGAACGGGATATCCGCCACTAATTCATTGATTTAAAAAAAAGAGAGAGGTAGAGAGAAAAAACCGACTAGCGTCACTGTATCAAACAAGAATTTAACCCGGGGTAGCCGAACGGGATTGGTTGCAGTTCGATAACCCCACTACAGCTATTGGGATATGGCCAGGCCGGAACAGGTTCTGCTTTTGGAGCCCTTGCACGAACTAAAATTCAGAGGTAAGAGGGAGGAGAGCTCGACTATAAACCGAAGGTGTGGAGCTGACTGCCAGCGCGTTTGGGGAGTTTGGACTGATGGGGTCATGGAGCCGTAGAGAGGCTGCGGTGCACATTTTGTTCACATAGCAAGACGACGGCTGTCCTGAAGGAGCTGAGCTATAAGCTTGACAGCTAGCTAGCTACATGGATTAGCTTTAATAATGGCTAAGTTAACCAGGCCCTGTCTCACATTTCTAATTCTGCAACTGCTTGTGAATAAATGTATAACGGCGACACAAGATATTAAAAAAAACTTTTATTTTATATAACTTACATTTTCAATTACCGTCAATACATTTACGACTTTCATTGCAGTCTGATATCCTTAGCTGACCTAGCTAGCTAGCAATAGCAAGCTCTCTGATTGGCTGTCCCGCTCTTCTAGCCAGACAGCTGTCATCTAATAAGTTGACAGCTCCCAGAATGACACGACAACCTTTGCTCTTTAATGCCATTAACGTGCCTGCCAACCTTTATGCTTTATGTTTTATCACCGATAACAGACAGTTCACTGAAGCCTGGTCATTTGCTTACAAGGTGTAATGTTGCCATAGGCATGTTAAGTGGCAATTATTTTTTTGTTCTTTTACAAATATTTACTATTAAACGTGTACAAAATCAATGTTTTTTTTAATTTCCTTTCCTTATAGTTTAACAATAATCACATGTAGAAGAAAAGTTGCTAAATATGCAATTTTAAGAATTTGTGTATTTTAAGAAAGCTTTTACTTTGATAGTTTTGCTTTCTTATTTACCTGTATCAAAAGTAAAAAAAAAAGGACATTGTTGGCCTTTATAACACATTTCTATAATGGCAAATGTTAAATGAAACATAAGGCAGGCATCTATATTTAGTTCTGTTTTTAGTATCTTTACATTTTGGTTTCTCTTTTAAAAACCTGTTGAACGACTTGCATATTTCATAAGATAAGGTTATTTTCAAATGTATTATTAACACTAAAAGAACATTTAAGCTGCAAGTTTGGAAAGAAAACAAAGATGTATTCAAATATTTATGTAATTTCATGGAGTATTTTTCCTTAATCTTAGTAGTAGTGTAGGAAATAAAAACGAAAAAAAGAGCTTAACATTTTCTCTATTAGTTGAAGCAAAATTTTATTTTGAAACATTGTTTAGAATGTTGTTGTGTTGTAGACTCTGTCAGCTTGAGAATAATGTGTCAGCCCTAATAGTTTTAGTCGTTTATTTTTTTTGGATTACATTTATTGATATTAAGCCAGTCACTTTTATTTTCTCTTTATATTAAGCATGAATTTGGGTTACCATTGGTTATTAATAAGTATACTTTATGGAATACTTTATGTGGCCTCTATACTTGCGATTACCACAAATCGCATGTATTCTGTGACTGAAAGTAATACATTGACCTGCAGTATAAAATCCCAGATCATGAATAGCAGTTTTGTCCGTATGAACTGGGGTTTGCACCGACCATCTGTGGATTGCTGTATTTAGTCACTTTTCCTCATTTTTTTGTTTTACTCTGGAGGAATATTTATAAGATAAATTACAACCACATCTCCCTTTTTCAGTCTCATCTTAAAAAGAAAACAGCTTCACAAAGGTGCAGCTTTTAATATTTAGCTTCATATAGTGTTCAACTGTTATTTGTGGTTTTTATGAATTGGATGCTGAAACTCTTTGGAAGTAGTGTATAAGGTGTGCTTTAGTCTTTGTGGTGTGGGTGCCTTACAATAAAACCCTTTTGGATGTTAACCCATCCTTTTAAGACCAGATTTTTTTTTTCTGTTTTTGCTCAGGGGGGAAGGAAAGTCTCAGTTACTCAGGGTGTTTGCTAAGTTGAAGCTTATTCAAGCAAGGCGGTGTGCTTAATTTTGTGTTTTTCCATGCAGTCAAAATGTACTGCTTTCAACTCTAAACCTTAATGTTAACATATACAATGTTAAAAATATACTTGATGAGAACATTTGTACCATCCAGTGCAAGTGTAGTTTCTAAGTAAAAGTAAATGGAAAGACATTTCACTGTCAAAACCATAGAGGTCATTAGAAAATGTTTCTAAACTTTTTAATCTCAGCAACTAGTACATTATTAAAATATGAAAAATAGCAAGAAAAAAGTTCATCTCTAAAGAGCTTGTTTGGTTAATGAATATATAGGTTTGGAATCTTTGTTTGTTTGCCATGATGAAAAAAATGCAACAAGAACATGTCTGAAAACACGAATAACACCATCTCTGTTGGAGTGGATCTTTATTATGTTTATCTTAACTCAAAAGTCATTACAAAAATGTTATATTACTTTCAAATGCCCTTTGTCATAAGAGTTGATATAGGGGTGTGTAGATTTTATGTTGGGGTGTAATTTCTTTTGTACTGAACTTCCCTTGTCATCAATTCACTTTTTTTCACAAAGATTATTTAAAGAGTATTAGTAAGGTTTTTGTTTGTTTGTTTTTTTCAGTAATGTTGAGAGAAATATTGTATTTCACATTGAGTAAAGATTGTTTTCTGGAAGATTTAATACAAATAATTGTCTTGGAAACAATGATTATTTATTTATAATATAATTTAAGTCAGTGTTTTTCTTTTTTTCTCTGCACCATTCACTAGATGATTTGAAAATGTGAAAACGTTCAACACGTGTAGTTGTTTAACTAAAATCCTCAGGGAGACACACAAGTTTCAACGATTCATCAGGTGTCAGAAGATGAAACTCCCTCCTACATTTTTACATGTATGAATTAAACTTTTATTAGTAACAATATCTGCTTTTCCAATTGATTTTTGTTGAATAGATATTGATCTTAATTCATCCAGACAATAATTTTTATTATAAAAAAAATTATATTGTTTGTACTGTAATTCCGTCGACTAGTTTAGTCATATAGTTGACTAATTTAAGGTTGATTATTATAACTATTAGATGATGAATATTACATCTTTTTCTGTCATTCAGGTTTGTATTTGCTTTATAATGAAAAAAAACCTTAAAATAGATTATTTCTTTGTTGAATTACAGTAATATAGCCATCATATTTCCAAAGTGTAGTTTTGTTTGTTATCATGGAGACTAGTATAGTTGAAATATTTTGGGGAAAAAAAGTTTAGGAGGTGTTTGTCGATAATTTGTTTGTAATGAAATATGTCAGAATGTGAGCAATAGCTTAATGAAACGTTCACTTTTTTTTTTTGACCAGAATAAAGTCCTCGGGGGATTTTTCTAAAATGTTTGTGTCTTTTGAGAAATGATTGAATGTGATGGCTTTAGTATTCTTGAAAATGTAAAGACCGTCACAGTCATTTAAATGGGATGGTCAGCTATTTGAATGTGATTACCCTTCTGACATTAGACTATGTAGAATGTTGCTGTATATTATGTGCACCACAAAATGCCATCTTTTCCCCCAGGCTGTGGTCACCTCTTCTGTTATTTTGGTACTCTTTGTCTTTTATTTATTTCTTGTTTTTATATTTGTTAGCATGTTTCAAAGCCAATTATCCTCTAACAATAAGTCATTTTCATCTTGATTCTCAAGATCAAGTTAAGTTCATAGTTTAATATCAAAATTTTACTCTTTTAAACATTTGTTGTAATCTATTTAGGATGGAAAAAGTGTTTTGCTTGAGCAAACAGTTTTTTTTTTTTGACTGGAGGGAGAAAGATTTAACATAGTGTTGTTATTTAAATACTTTTTGGTGGGTTGGTTAGCTTTTGGTTGGTTAGATTTTTGTTTTGCAAGATGTCCTTTGTTTTTACTTACTTGAATAACAAAAATCATTGTCCTATAAACAATCAACTTCTAATTCTGTCACGTTTCTCTCCTCATTTGTCGTTCCAGGTCCGTTTTCAGACGTGGTCACTGCAAATCTTAAGCTCTCAAACCCTACAGACAGGAATGTGTGTTTTAAGGTGAAGACGACGGCACCGCGCAGGTATTGTGTGCGGCCAAACAGTGGAATCATAGATGCAGGCACCTCCATTAATGTTTCTGGTAAGTAACTTGCTTGGTGTCTAAAGGTGTGTCTGCTAGTTTCTCCATTCGTTCTCATGCTGTCTCACAGGCAAGTCATTATGAGAACTTTTTATATGACAAAGTTATTCATTTTACTCTATTAACTGATTTGCTGTGTATACACATTTAATATTGAAATGATCTTGCAATTAAGAAGTAATGTTTAATTATCTAGAATAGAGTTATTTCATTTTTTTTTTTTTATTTGATACAGTCGCATTCAAATCAATCCAAAGGATTTGTTTGCCCCCCAGATTGTGACAGATTATAAACCCAATTACAATGCCTTAATGGGGTAATCAGCGGCAGGCCACTCATTTGGTTCTATTTAATATTCTTTTTTTTATTTCAGTTTAATTATGCTCATTTTTAATTATTTAATGTGTGTGGTTGTATTCATTTTTCATCAATGGCTTTTGAACAAACAAAACTCTGTCTGAGTCACATTTTTATGGCAACTACTGTCGCCAATCAGAAGTAAGCTTGTTCAAAAACCTCACCCCTTCTTCCGAAAACAGTATGGGAGATCAATCAAATGCGATAAAGAAAAAATATCATGAAGTAAAATCAGGATTAATAAAAAGCTGTTAAGAAAAATGTACCAATTTAAGAAGGGTTATTCTAACAAATAGAATAACTGACTGAGTAAAAATGGTCAATTTCTCAAAAGAAGTCTATGGGGTTTTGGTTTCTTGGAACCAGCAGATACTTCCTGTTGGAACGCCAAGGGGAGGGGTCAAGCTGTCCAGTGATTATACAGTCTAAGCTTTACATAGACTTTGAATAGTTATATTTATTTAATCATAGCTTAATATCGTGTATATTCAGTGTTGTAAAATGTTCTGATTAAATATTATGAAATATTTTGTTTAAATTGAATATAAACTATGAAATACCCTATAGGTAAAGGGTTTTTACACAACCAGTTTGAAGAGTACATATTGGGTCTTCGTAATGAACAGACTTTCACTTGCACTGCAGTGGGCTTGAATGGACAGCTAAAAGGGCAAAGTTTCCATTCTGTGCTACCTCTACCATTTGCAGCCAAAGACTCATTTTACAAAGTCCCCTATCTGATGTCAACAACTGCAAACAGTGTCAGAGCTGCATGCAGGAAGCCATAAAATACCAAGTCAGTCAGTTGTCATTATGTTTTACCCCTTTTAAACTTATAACAGTCACAATTTAAATAAAGAATCACTTTAGTGAACTTATAGTGACTGGCATCAGTGGACAGTGTAATGTTTGTGTTTCCAGCAGTTTTTTTTTTTTTTTTAAAGTTCTACCATTTCCAAAGGAACTGATCTGAAACCATGATGTGCTCTAGGAACTTTCTGCAATTTAACACACACATTACTTGAATAAAACATGCATATTTATTTACGGTCTTGTACATTTGTACATTACATTAGTAATCTTTTTTCCTTCCTTCCAGTTGCATATAAACATGCAAATAATTGTCCTACAATTTCAAGAATTGAAAAAAAAATATCATTTGAAATATTTCAGTCATGTCACATTGCTGGTTGCATTTTTAAAAATACATTTTGCAAATATTGCTTCATTTAATGCAGTACATCTTCATGAAAAACACATACATATACATATAGGTAATAGGTGTTTCTATAATGCAGGGGTTTAAAGTAACAGCCTAATTGTGATCAAAGATCAACTCTAAAGTGCAAAAGTATTACAGTAGTATGGGCTGTGTTTGAAAAAGTATTGCTCATCTCCAAGAGTTTAACAAGGAAGAAAGCGGGGGGGTTGCTGATGGGGTGAGTCTTAGTTCAGCGTAAATCTGTGTCTTTGAACTCAAAGAGGAATTTGTGAAAACCCTTTAAAAGCTTAACAAAAATGAATACCAGTAAACAATTTTGAGTTTACAAAACATCTTTAGCTGTTGGAGTGACATGAAACTGCTTTAGAGATTGGTTTATAATAAGCTCTGAATCTGCACCCCATCAGTTTTAGTATTTGCAGTCAGTTCAGTACAGATCATTTACTTTATTTTTAAGTCTTTTGATTTCAGTAAAGTTGTATAAGATTTTAGTTTTTATTTACCCATCAGAAACAGCCAAGTTAACGCTTTATAAATCAAGTTCATTAAACATCACATCATGCCTGCAAGCTTTTTTAAAAAAAAAAAAATTTAAATTTCTAATCAAATCAATCTTTACAAGTCATTTATCAGTTGAAAAGTTTTTTTTTTTCCAACCCTCCACTATTGGTTTGATTCAAACCAGTTGTACAAAATGTTGTAATTCCACCAAAAACCACTGGAGGCAGAATGCAGAAAGGTGCAGTTTTCATTTACTTCAGTGTTTAAAATGTCAGAGTATATTCCAAAAACAAAAAAAATGTTTCCTAGGATGCAATGCAGCCCAGGGCCGTGCCTGATTATGAACCAGCAGGCTGCTTATTGACTGAGAATGCTTTTACTCAACATGTCTGCCAACGTAAGCAATGTGTTTTACAGGCAACTTGGGACTCAGTGAGTTGCCCGCAACCAGTTAAACATGTAAACTGGACATCAAATCAGCAACCATTTGATTTAAATAAAACCGTTATACCTATTGAGCTACGTATATAAATCCATCCCACCGCAGATGTAAAGGTGATTTGAATAATTTCTCCCCCTATGGTAGCCTTGTTTTTTTCCATCTCAGTTTTTGAGCCAGACCTTTTAACTCCAGTCAGTGTTTGTCAGAGATCTTAGGTGCTTTACTGCTTCCACTCACTGGTGTCGTCCCTGTGGACCCAAGCTGGATGGCTGTGCAAATTGAGGCTGACTGAAACAGGACATTCTCAATCTGTTCATGCCGTCTGTTTCTGATTTGCGGTACTGAGCTACACTGATTGCTGAAAACCTTTAAAGCACTGCTCTGGGGAACATTGGCATGTGCCACATATGAAAGCAATGCTAACAGCAATTTTTTTTTTTTTTGGAAAAAGCCAAAATATCATCCAAAAATCTGATGAGGTTGGGGCTGTATTTTTCACACTTGTATGTAACTTTGTAAGCATTTGTTAGTAATATGTTGAAAACATTTTAAATTTTATTGTACCTGCATTTTTTAACTGTTAAGACAAGAATGAGATCACTGTGAATTGGTGCTGTTGTTTTGCGCTAACTTGATAAAGAAATTACTTTAAATAAAGTTTATCAATCAAGAAAAAATTGATGTTCCCCAGTTTGCAGGATAAAAATCTGACAGAAATGGGAACATTTCTTTTACATACAATCCTTTCTCTTGTGAAAATGCACAACAACCATGAATGACAAGTTCTTAGCAAATAAACAAAAGACCCACCTAGACATAGAGATTCAAGGCTGACACCATTTTCATCTACAACCTAGTTTTAAATATTATTTATCATTATCTTTGTGTGGTTTCGGGTGCTAAGCTCCAGTTTAGTTTTCATAGTTTTAAAGATTTTAAACTTTTCTCATTTGTACACTAACAATGGCTCTATATACAACCTTTTACAGTTATGCTGCAGCCTTTTGACTATGATCCCAATGAGAAGAGCAAACACAAGTTCATGGTCCAGTCCATGGTAGCACCTCCAGACATGACTGACATGGAGGGAGTGGTAAGTAATTCCTGAAATCTGTTTTTGCTTGTTTGGAGGCCTTCTTTTAGTAAAATTGTAATTTGAAGCAATTGTTTTATAAGATACTGATACGTTTTTGTTTTGTTAGAAATAATTGTAATGAATATATATTGTTCTGTCTGTTTTTCTTTAGTGGAAAGAAGCAAAACCAGATGAGCTGATGGACTCTAAGCTGAGGTGTGTCTTTGAGATGCCAGTGGAGAATGAAAAAACGGTGAGGTTATGAACTTTTCTGTATACCAGTTTACCATCACACTCTAAGCAGTTTTCTGGTCTACAATGCCTGTAAAAAAAGAAACAGAAGAATTAACAAAAGACTGGCATTGGTTCATACCTCTGCAAAAAACACAAAGTAATATAAAGAAAAATTAGCAATATTAATAAAAAATGGATTGTTGCATCATAGGGGTTGAAAATCTATCATATTGATCACAAACATAGTAAACTTCCGCATAGTAACACAGATATGTTTTTAGGAAATTTCCTGGAAAATCAGTAACTTTAAGTCTTTAAAGTGACCTAAAGAACTTTCTCCCATTGAATAATGTATATTTATGCGTCGAAAGAATTTCCCTTCAGGGTTTAACAATGCAATTTCCGTTAACATTTTTTGAAAGACTTAAAAATGACCCATTGTTTTATATTATCTGTTAAAGTGTGTGTTTTTACAAAAATTGTTGTTGTGGGGGTTTTTTTCTGCACCATTTTGTTAACATTTGTTTGTTTTTGCATGTCTTGTCTCCCTTTTTAGTTTTTTTTTTTTTTACATGGATTGATTTTAATCAGGAATTTAAAGTGTTGCTTTTTCCTTCTTCATCTTTTGCTTCAAAGTTAATTTCCTTCTTTTCTGTCTACAAAAGCACACAGCGGTACCAGAGTCCAGCAGAAAGTGGCTTTGTTCACTCTTCCAGAGGGTTTATTTTCATGTGATTGCTCTCAGTCCATCAACTCCTCCCATCTTGAAAACATTATTTTCTCTATGATATGAGCTTAGTCTACATGCTGTATGAACACCAGGAGGGAGCACAACCCCAAGTAATTGTTTTCAATTCATTATGAGCATTCATCTCACTCCCAGTTTGCACTTTGGACCACATAGTCTGAAAGACAAAGATATAGTTGATAGAAAGCAGCTTGATCCACTTGTGAAAGGCACCCCCAAGTGAACTCTCCCACAAAAGGCTCTGTGTCTCTAAGCTTCTATGTGTCAATATTGCAAGTGCCCAAAATGTAAACATAGTGCAGTAACTCTGTGGCAGGCAGCAAATCTGATACTGAGAATCACCATGTAAACAGTAGATCCACAACAATGAAATAATTGCATCAAAGCGTTGCCCCTCTGTGCCCCCTTACAGCACGACATGGAGTTCAGCAAGATCATGTCGACCAGTTTGCTGAAGTCTGAATCCTCTGCGTTGCCCGCAAAGGCAGCGAGCTCCACTCTGGACAACGGGGAGGTAAAAAGGATCATGGAAGAGTGTAAGAGGCTGCAGATGGAAGCTCAGAGGCTACGGGAAGAAAACAAACAAATTAGAGTAAGTAAGAGTTTTTATGAGGGTGAATTATAGCTTGATAATTGCTCCTGTCAATAATTGTTTGGCTTTTGTTTTATAATTTTTCTCCAATAACATCTCACAGTGTTTAGTTGATGTCTAAAGAATTTTATTGTGGTGTTCAGCAGTTTATACAAAAAAAAAAAAATCGCTTTTTGAAAGTCGCCCACAATAAGTTATGAGTTCTTGCGACGAGAGGTTAGACTTTCATTCAAACACATCTTGTTACAAATTGATTGCAGAGGATTTAAGCACTACGGGATGCTTTAAATCACATCCATGTTGTTGGCTAGTTCCACTGGTATTTATTATTAGTATGTAATACTGACATTAAACATGTAAGGAGTTTGCTTATTAAATTTTTTATTTATACATGAATTAATTTACCACCTGATTTCCATTTAAAAAGGAGAAAACAGAATCATTGAAAATGTTTCTTTATTTTTTCTTTTTTGCTGAAATCAAAAATATTTTTTCAAGTCTTTTTTTTGTCTCAATAATATCTTTGTGAATGGCGTCATAGTTTGATAAAAAGCCCTGAAAACTAATGTGCTAATATCAATGTTTTTTTTTTTTAAATGACCACATTTTTGGGGAGCCAAACAGAAATGATAGATGATCTGTTTCTGCTGGAAATATTATGAACAAAGTTAATGAAGACAACATGCTTTTTGACTGGTCAAAATGGCAGAAAAGAAATCTTGCCCAGATTTAATTATTTCATTGTGTTCAGTGATGAATCATCTGTTGTACATTTCAGATGAAATGCTTTTTCTAATCATTTATTTTTGTATTGAAGATTTTTATTTCTTATACATTTATCTTTCATTCAAAGTTGTCACATATTTAATTCACATGCGTTTGCTTGAGTACATTTCTTACCACCGCTTAAGTTTTAAGGCATTTTTGAAGAAACATTGCAAAAAATGTAACTTCCTAAAACAGAAGAAAGCCTTAAATGGCGACATCTTTTTTTTGTGTTTTGTTTCTGATCTTGATGATCAAAATATATATAGTTTAAGATTTGTATGCATCTCAGTGCTGTTGCCATTTAACATGAATACCTGCATTAACTTCATATTAATTGTGATTTGAATTATATGTTAAAGAAGGAACACTAAATAATAAAATGTAGTCAAATGTATTTTAGGTGAAGAGGAACATACTGAATAAAGCCTGTGTGTCTTAGACTGTGATCATTTAAAGAAAGATCATCCATGTCTTCAAGAAGACAGCAGACGATCAACCACAGCAACAAATGAGTGTTAAACTGGTGTTTTAAAGGTCTAACTGGAGGTGGATTTCACAAATGCAACCACACTGGAGATGTGAATCTCCACCACAGAGACAGATTCTTTATGTATCTCAATTTGCTACCAGCGATACGATAGATTAACAATATAATGAGCCTTCTGCTGATATGGTTTAATGTGATTCAATAAATTGATGTGGCCAGTAAAACATACCTTTTTAAACTGGAGCTTTAGCTCCAGTGTTGACATTCTTTTAACTAATATATAACTGCTAAACCATTTACGCCATGAACGTAATTCCAGCGGATTCTGAAGCAGAGAAAAGCGGCTTTGTACCGTTGCACAACACTTTTCATAAAGTGCACAACGGTACAAAGCTGATAGGAAAAGCTGCTTTTCTCTGCTTCAGAATTAGCTGATTTGTGTTGATTGTGTAAATGGTCCAAAAGTTATGGTTGGTCAATGAGCATTTTTTTTAGGTGTCGCTGAGAACATTGCTGGTGTTAAAAGGTTAATTGCCTTTTTGAAAAAAATATTTTTTTCAAAAAATATTTCAAATGTTTTTATAAATCCAAAATGCTCCCAAACTTTGGACAATCAAGTCTTCAGATTAACATATCTCTGTTACTGTTCTGTTGCCTTACTTTGCTCCATTTTCTGCTATAATAGCAAACCCTACGTATGATCAGTGCACCTTGAAAATGCCATGAAGTAACTGATGGAGCCACAGTTTTTACCAATGACCCACGCTACGAAAGATTTGTTGCACATTTAGTTGTCAGTTGTATCCAATGTACTCTGAAGTATGTGGTGCAATTGCATCCTTAACCTCACAAAGGGACCACTGCTTCAAATTTGAGAATCTCTCCATCCTTAATACACACAAGCTCTACAGGCAGGCAGAAAAAGTTCTTCTAGCACATCACCACTACCTTCCATTTTAGTTGTAGCCACAGGCAGAGGGACTAAATGCTCCTGCAGCTATGATTAAACTAACACCAGATTCCCCACCTGCTGCTGGGAAGTGAAGTGAGTTCAAGTCTGGCGCCTTTTGCGTTCCTCAGGGGGTTGGGTTAGGTTAATTTAAGCAGATCCTATTTCTTTGAGCTAGCAAAAAATGGTTAAAAACTATTCATAAAATAATACTTTTATTAATCTCCCAAATTCTCTTTCTGCTGCCTGTGCCTCTTTTTACAGTTCCTCTTCTATACGTTCTCTTTCATAATTTCTCATTCGTTTATGTTTTCTCTCCTCCATACTTCAGGAGGACGATGGTCTCCGAATGAGGAAGAGTAATGTCATGTCATCACAGCATGCTTCTGTTGCCATGAAGAAAGAAGAAGGGCTCAGCACTCGCACAATGGCTCTCATCATTCTCTTCTTTGTGGTGGGCGTCATCGTGGGCAAACTGGTCTTGTAAAGCGCAGCAGTTCTGTCGGCCACAGCATGCTTTCGGGGACGAATCCAAACACAGGATCTGGGATTCTTGGATCAGGAATGTCCTATTTGTCGGGTCGGGGTGGGTGGTACTAGTTTTGATTTAGTCTCATTTATGTAAAAGAAAAATCCTGTATGAGATGAAATTTAATGTATGAAAGCAAAAAGAAAAAAATGACTCATGAACAAATGAAAACTGTTACAGGTCTTGTCTCTTCATAATCATTACATAATTAGTCTGGCCTTCTTCCCAAGTTTCATGTATACAGATGATGTGTTTGAGGGTGGGGGAAAATGAAGACTTGATTAGAGCTTATTTTCTGACACTGAACTAGTGTTGGTATGACTGAGTCCGTTTGCAGTCAAGCGAATGTCATTCCGGTGTGTTATTTTCTAAAGTCCAGTATAAATGGAGTTGTGATGGCCCCACTCATCAGTGAAACCCTGGTGTCTGTTCCAGCAAAATCCTCTTTACAGAACGGAACATGAATGATGCACACAGGTGGGGCGACACACAGAGCTATCACAGCTTCCTTCAATCAGAGGCTTGGCAAAGTTCTCTTTGATTGTAAAACCACCTCGGTCTGTGTATGAAACACTAACATAAGCTTCTTTTCCGTGTGTTTGTTTTATTTTCACCATCTCCTGTCACTCACTGCTCACCACGTCTCCGTTTGGCTGTGGGGAGTGTTTGCATGCGTTCACAGAGTGTTGCATTTGGACTTTTGAATCTAATTTAATTGCTTTTATAATGGTGGAAATTATATTTTGATTGTAGGTTTGCACAATTACAATTTCAGAATGTTTCTTTGTGTTTTCTGTTGCAGTTCTTCGATTTTATTTGAACTATTTTTTTTCTGTGTATGGATGAATACGTTTAAGATTATTGCAGCTACCTGGATTGAGGCTCAGATCATTTCTGTAGATTCAGATGAAAGCCTTGCCTTGTGACCTATCCAGGCAAGTTATTCTCAGGCCAAGACAGAGGTACATTTACAGTACATCTGCTTGTACAGTGGACTGAAGGTGTAGAGCAAATGGTTTCCTGTCAACATTACGATCCTCATGCGTGTCCTAACCAATGATTTAATGTTTTTTCCAAGTTTTTTTTTTTTTTTTTTTTTTTCTTTTTTCATTATTCCATATTTTTCCTGATACATTTGTTCTGTTTAGGGGCAAATGTATTTAAGAAATGAGTGTTTTAGTAGCTGCCTTAACCTGCTTTCCTTAGCTCTTCTTTAGCCTCCACTTAGCTTTGGTATTTTTTTGTTTGCTCATTTATCTCAAGTCTACAGTTGAAGTTGTAATGGTTGTTTATGCTGCTGACTTTATTGGCTCTCTAGGCATTCTGCAGCAGGAAATAAACACAGCACAGGGGTCTACATCATCAGGCTTTGCTTTTGTTTTTAGAACATTCAGAAGAAAAACCCGAAAACATGTTTTGGAAATTGTTTAACTTTTTGAATTCTAAGGTATTAAATCTCTCTGCTTTACAATATTCCAAAGAAAATGAACGATTTGTTTCCGCTCCTTGTGTCTAAGTCTAAAAGTTGAGAGGAAAACAATGTAATGCTTCATGTTTTCCGGTGGAAGCTAAAGAAGAATCAAACTAGTAAGGAAGAACCTGCAAATAAAAAATGTGTTTCTACTGTATCTCTGACATTTTTTGGTTTGAGGATGACCTGCTGTTTTTGAG
This sequence comes from Oryzias celebensis, assembly GCA_014656515.1. NCBI lineage: Eukaryota > Metazoa > Chordata > Actinopteri > Beloniformes > Adrianichthyidae > Oryzias > Oryzias celebensis. Next base: position 17,447,294 of record BNCR01000005.1, read on the forward strand.
TGAGGGCAAAGCTGACCTGAGCTACAGACCCGTCCTGGGTTGTCACATAGTACTTGCATAAAGTTGTTCTTGCTTATTGTATCCTGGTTGAAGTGTCACATTCTACACAAGAGCTGCTTCCAAACACCAAATTACTATTAACTCATGTGAATGAATGTGTAACTTTGACACTGTCTCTGATGACGTAAACGCCACCAGGCTGGATCGCCTCCCAAGGAATGATGGGACTTGATAAGTATCAACTTGTAAACACTAACTGGTCCGGGCCTGATTGTAAAGCTCACTTCACCAACCTGACCTGGAATCTGACCATCACCATGATTGATGTAAACAGTCAACAAGCTGTTTTGTATGTATATAAATAAAGAAATAAAAATGTCTATCTGAGAAGATGATTAACCCTAATTGAGTAGTATGATGTAAAAAAACAAAAAACCCTCCAATGTTGGGTATGTAGCATCCTAATAAATTAAATGAATAAAGCTTTGACTTATTAGTGTGAAGTTGTTTGCTGTAAAGCTCATAGGATATACAAGGTGCACATTTCATATAAAGCCACACAGATCTTTTTTTTCAAAGCTTAGTGATGGTCTTAAGTCAAATTTGAGCACAGTGCAAAAGCCATGTACTGCAACTGCAGCTTATGTTGAGACTAAGGATTTTAATAACACAAACCAAATTACTTAAAAATCTGTCAAATTAAAAATGATTTCTAAACTTAGAGTCCTAACTTTTACAATCTGTGAAATGAAAATGTAAACAAAAGCAACTTTTAGAGAAACTCATATCACCTTCTGACAAGATTCACCTTCAATGCTGGAAGACGGCAAGTTTTTTTCAGTCCGAAACTGTCAGTAGGTTTTTTGTCTACTTAAGAGAATACGGTTTTATCAAAAGGCACTCAACACATTTCCATAATCGACAAGAACTTTTTGAGGTCGCCTTATATTGAGGTAACATTTGCTAGGGAGCAAGAAACCTCCAAAAACAAAACTAGCACAAAAGGTAAGAAAACATGTGTGGGAGACTATATCTTTGTTGTTATAATTATCTTTGATTTAAAAAAAAAAAACACATCATTTTTCTTGATTATTACTATCTCTTTTTGTAAGGAACAGGCTTGTGAGTGATGTATCCTTTAAAAATGAACCAAATCTTTTCTTCAGCTGCTCAACAGCTTCTGCTTGTCCTTCAGAGCTTCTGTTCATGCTTCTACATGCTTCATTCAAGAGGAATACGTTTATATTTCAATAACAAATAAATATGTGTTAATTTAATTCATGAAAAGTTAAAATATCAGGAAAGGTGGTGTATTAATTTTGAACATTATTTGTTAAGGTAAAAAGCAACTTGAGCAACTAGGTTAACAATTCTTAAATTGTTGTTATTGACATGAAAACTTCTTGCCCAAAACACATTTTAATTGTTTGTTTTTAGTTTTAGTTTGCAAAAAGAACAAAAAAGAGTTTTGTAAAAAATAAAATACGTTTTCACTACATAACTTTCACTATATTTTCATAGTCTTTATGGACAGCCAGGGTCCGGAGCGGGTCTGGTTTGGGGACCACAGGATTTCTAGTTCGGTAAAGTTTGAAAGATATTCACAGATTCGGACTTCTGGGCTCAATAACTCTTCTGATAAACATTCAAACGTGACACCAAGTATCTCAATCATTTTGTATTAACATAGAGAGTGACTGACAAGTGCATTTCAAAAGAAAAAAACATTTTCCTGTTGTTTTTTATTGAGAAGTGTTCTCTTCGAGCTGCAGATGGAGGCGCGGCAGCAAAACAGCTGCCAAGGGACTGTCTACAAAGTGCAAGCTTCAAGAAAAGACCAATCTGTAAAAATCCAAAATCTCTCAAAAAGCAATACTTTCTACATTTAAATGAGCTACCTATTAATGAAGACTCGTCACCATATTTGTGCTACAATAAATACTTTGGGAGACAGTCATTCAGGCCAGTCATTCTTCAGTCATTTCTTCAGGTCAGCCTGTCCTGGGAACGCCTTGAGGTCCCCCCAGAGGAGCTGGAGCAAGAACTGCTGCCCCAGCGACCCGGTCCCAGATGAACAGAATATGATGGATGGATGGAAAGATGGATGGATGTTTTCACTACAGTTTAATATTTTCTTTCTTTCTGTGTTAGATCTACTTTAATATAAAATAGTATACACACTATTTTATAAAGGGTCCTTTGTTTGGAATATAACTTTATTAACATAATTTGGCACTTTTCACATGCAGTGTATTAATGTATTATCTCAGACAAAACCATGTTTTCCACTGGGACTTTGGTCAGCAGCAAATAGCATAAAAATCCCATTCCGAACATGAAACCACAAGAAAACATAGACCACAGCCAGAAATACGAACTTTGGGAACAGTCAAAGCATCAGTCGCTTTTTGCTGCCTCTTTGACTTTGAAGCATCACAGTTTACTTTGGTTTCCAGAAGGATAAAAAGTATTGATAAAAAGAAATTATTTAACCCTTAACTTTTCCTTCATGCACTTTTGGATTTTAATAAAGCCATAATTGTATTAGTACAACCAGACCATGTTTCTGTCTGCACCCTGTAGATGTAGAATCTGTGTGAGGAAAGGGTCCTCCTGGGTGTGCACCTGGACCCCGTAGCTCCTCAGCTGTTTAGCTTGGCTCCTGGAGCGTTGCAAAAAACAAGATTTATGCTTGCTTTCATTTTGATTTGGGAAATAATCTTTCCATTTTTGAAGAATGTTTCAAAATACAGACAAAGCTGTAATTGGGAGGTCCAGCAGTATGCTGCTCACCTGAGGGAAAGGTCAGAGAGACAGAAAGGGAAGTTTAATTCAGAATGGCTATAAAACTCTCATGTAATTCAACTGAATTTATGGAACTCCCTTGACAAATGACTGTTAATCAACCTTTCAGTTATTAATTCCATTTCTTGCATTGATTTAATGAATAATTATTTTATTCTTGAATTTCTGGTGAGTAAAGGTTGCCTTTAGATGAAGGCAAGTCAACTGTTACCCTCTGCTTCCAATCTGCATTAAAACTTCAACCATTTTCTCTAGCCTCAAAACTGAACCTGTGACTAGAAAAACAGAGATTGAATTAAAAATCTTATATCAAATTGCAAACATGAACATGTCTGAAGTGCAAAGTACAGTTCAAGTCCTTTGCGTGGCAGATTTTCTCTTAACGTTTACAGTGACAAGTTTCCATGCGCTGTTTGAAGGTGGTCAATAAATTATACTTGCTTTTTCTTGTCAAACATATTTGTTTTTCCCCTGATCTCATTAGAACAGTGTCTGGCTCCACTAAAGTCATGATGCAGAATCAGGGAGAAAGCAAACATCCAGTCCAGCATAGCAACAGTTTCTATACCATGAGGTGTTCTATTCTTCCACTAAAATTCCACTGCACATTTCTGTAAAATCGGCAGTTTTTCTATGACAGATGGTCCATGTCAAACAGAATTTTCAAATTTTACTTCAAGAAAAGTTTGGATGGTAAAGCAAGGACTGTCAGTCCCTCAAAAACAGAACTAAACATTAAGAACTGTTTTGCCAAAAGAGTTTAAAAGGTCTGAATGAAGAATTAAAGAGTTTTGCCTTAACTTTACTAGGAAATTGATTAATTATGAAGACGAAAATAGAGCAGCAGACACTGTGGACAGCAAAGTTACAGAGCAACAGAGATTAAAAGAGACTTTTTAAAGACCAAAATGACTGATTTCTTATTTAAATAAGATACAACTACTGTACGACATTCAATGAACTTAGAAAATGACAAATAACAGCTTAGGTAAAGAAAACAATTCAAATTAAGCTTCTATAGACATAATTCAAGACGCTTAAAGCTTAAGAGCAAAGCACTTTCTTAAAAATAAGCCAGAAAAAGGCAAAAGATCTTAAGATTTGTCATGTTCTTTGATGATGCCAGTTTCTGGTTTTGTTATACACTTCATCATACAGCGCTGGAGCTGGAAAGTCCTACCAGCCACAGTGCACTGCACCCACAGTAAAATTTATAGGAGGATTTATGATGATAGGCTGCTAAAACAGGGCTGGAATTTTGCAGATACTTCAAAGAACATGTGAAATAACTCATAACAAAGCTATCCTGTTAGAAAACTGGCCTGTTTGGCTCAAAAATTATTTTTCAAGCACAGTAAAGCTCATTGCTTTAAAAAACTTTTAAAAGTTGGCTCAAAAAAGATGGATGATCTGAAGTTATTGAACATAGTTGGGTTATGAAATTTGTTTTCATGAGAAGCACCATGACATCACTCAAGTACAATATGAAAAATATGGATGATAAAGATGCCAGGATACATTCATTGTGCACAAAAAACACCACATTTTTTGCTTTGTAAGTTTTCCTGTGTATAACGTTTAGTATTTTGCTTTTAAAGAGTAACTTTTTTCACCTGTTTCCACTGAACAGAGCTTCCCAGTAAAAATGTATTGTACCAGAATTAATTTATTTTTTTTAGTACAACTTTTGATCTAGAGGGTGCACTTACACTGGGGTTTGGCAAACGTTTGTATATTTGACAACATAGTTATTTATTGTCTTTCTAGAAGGTGAATCCTGTGGTTCACTACATTGTCAGTGCAAAGTCTTCCTCTTTATAATAGTACTACTAATAATAAAAATAGATTTGGATTTTCTGCACTTTTCCAGATGCTCATATTGCTTACAAAGTGTCTCCATTATTTATTTACTGCTCAGTCATGTTTGGTGATGGTAAGCTACTGTAGCCACAGCTGCCCCGGGACAGACTAACAGAGGCGTGGCTGCCAGCATGTGCTTACGGCCTCTCTGACCATCACCGGGACATTCATATGCATACACCAGAGCAGCCACGCTGGAGGCAGGGAAGGTGAAGTGTCTTGCCCAAGGACACATCAACAATTGACTGAGGAGAACAGGGTTTGAACTGCCAACCCTTCAATCATTGACTGACCTGCTCAATCAACTGAGCCTTTCTCTTTAGGGGCTGTCACAACACATTAATTCTATCTCCATCCTTTACATTCTCTTTGTTTATACCAACTCCTTTTATGTACCTTAAACTTAACCTCCTCTTTGGTCTGCTTCATGTGTCTTCAATGTATCCAAAACACCTAAATCTGACTTTCTCCCCACAAAAAACAACGGTTCTTCTAATATATTCCTTCCAAAAAAAAAAACCAAAGAGCAAAAAAGAACCAAAACAGTTTAATGGTACAGCTACCTTTAACAACTTGACCTTTTCTATTCAGTGGACCTAAGAGTACTAGCAAAATAAAGCCAGTGGCACACCTGCTGTTCATTTGGATTAAAAAAGTGATTAATGATGTTAAATCAATGTAAAAGTGTAAGGGTTTGACAAAAATCATCCGGCAGCGATTGCCAAAGTCTGGAAAGAACAGCAAATCCCTTCAGCAAGGACCTACCTTTTACAGTATCATCCTAACCTTACAACAAACACATGACCTCCTTTTATGAGCCACGTGAACTTGCAGGTTACTCCCAAGAAATGAAAAGGCTGCATAACATGAAGAGTCAGCAAAGGCAGCAGATGTTTTACAAACTTTGTCCCAAAGTGGTGCCAGAAAGTTGCTGTCCATCTGTTATGTTTCATTGGACAAAAGAAAGGGAAAAAAAATAAGTTCTGTGCAAAATTTCCCCCATAAATCTGTAACTTCAGGCCTCTGCTTCTCACTTTCACACCTTCAAAGCAAGTCAATTTGATTATTGAGGAGAATTAATTAATAAACAGAAATTATGTGAATGTTCTGCTCACATGTGGTACAGAGCACATTTGAAACCTTTCTATTCCTTTTGATTGTATGAATATTTGTTCATGCAGGAACATGTCCATTTTAACCCAGGGGTGGAACTAAAACATTTTTATGAAGGGGTGAAGTCTTTGGAGAAGTGGCCATGTCAAATGGAAGTTTATTATTATTATTTATTTAAAATATTGCTTTTATTGTTTTTGCAATGCTTATAGAAGCTTGTACAGAGGATTTCCTAATCTTTAGAACAAAAATTGATTCATTTGGGGGGAAAGTGTGGGGCAAAGCGTTTTACCTGGGGGTGGGGGTGGGGGTGGGGGTACCTCATTGTTCAGAAATCAGAAATCAGAAAAAGGTTGAACAATAGGCTATAGCTTCAGCACTAAAAGAAAGTCATGGATGTTCAGGGATCAGAGTGTAGATTTGGGGGGTTCACAATATATTCTAATATATTTCATTCAGAATAAAGGATAGTTGTTTGTCTGTCAGGAGGTTAGTGGTCTGATTCCCTTCCTTGACGATCAACATGTCCATGAATCTCGTGTTTCCCTGACGCATGCAAATCTTATTTAAATATGATTTAAAGAAATGTAAACTAACAGAAGACTGCTTGACAAATAAACGAGAGGAAAGTTTGCAGCTTTGTTTCCTTTCAAGTGTTTGTTTTCATTTGGTGAAGTTATAGTTTTCATATTTATTCCTCTTTCCTTGCTATGAAATAGAAGCTCAGCGTGTCAAGGTAGAAAATGAAATCACAGGCTAGAATGTGGTGCTGTGTCTGTTCATTAGTTGGTTAGGGATATATGAGCATGAGGCAATGTCAGAAAGTGTTTTTTTTTTTTGGCATGGTATCAAGCAGGGAAGTGGAGCTGCTGCTTCAAAGTGCAGTTTTGTGGGCAGCAGCAGAGTACTTTGTTGTGCAACTGGGGAATTTCTTTAAGAAGCTACTGAGTTTGAACCATGCCAACAAGGTTAGAGCTGACATTTCCCTTTATGGGGCAGCTGCAGCTTATATTCTTTTGGTAATTAAGGGATTTTGTTAATGAGGCCTAAAATATGAATGAGTGGGAGAAACTGGAAGACAACAACACTACTGTAGTGATGTTATTTTGTATGTGTGTGAGCAACACAGGCCTGTTTTTTCTGGACATGTGTGACAGGAGAAAAACATGCTTCACGCAAATGTTGGTCCAAAAGCTAAATTTTGCCTGACTTTCAGCTGAACATTTCAAACTACCACCAACCTTTGTTTACATGAACAAAAACTTGTTGCAATCAGTTTGGTTTTCCTTTCCTAAGCTTACATTTTAAAGTTGCCATTCCCTAATGTTTCCAAAAAGATTCTGTTTTGAATTGTCCCATGAGGAAAACCAGCAACTAAACCAAAGAAAAGTTAAACCTCACATGTGCATCAAAGATCCAGGGGAGCGCTGTGAACTGCTTCAATGGCCCTTAAAAGGTTCCTTGTTACACTTCGTGCCTGACTGACACAATTTTGGATGTAACTGCTTGTCTGGATGATTTCAAGTGAAGGAATTTTTTCCTCAGTTTTCTGAAGTATTACCACATGTGTCCTTAAATATGCGATCACTTCATTTTTTTGTTTTTGCCATTTAAAAAATTGCAACAAAGTTTTTTTTTGGGATATAGTTGTTTGATATTTTGAAAAAGAACTAATATGTTAATGTTTTTTCCTGCGAAATTCAGGAAAGAACTTCTTTTGCGTGTACTCTATGAAAAATTATGAATCTTTCTTGCCCTGATAGTCAGCCTGGATCACTCCCCAGTTTCCAGCTTTTGTGCTTTGGTATGCTAACTGGCTCCATTTACAATATAATTGATTTAAAAGTCTTTTTAAATTTCCTGACATTATAGGAGACTATTATCTTGTGCCTCTGGGTAAATTGTAAATCTTTCAGGGCTCCCTGTGCTGCCAGGAAATATGAAAAGATTTAAATAAACCCAGTGATGGAGCCTTTCTTTTGTTTGGTAATAATTGGTCAATTCAAACTGCCTACTTGCAATAAACACAGATTAGTGTACTTTTTTTTAAAGGAAACAGGGTGAACCTTCCAAAAGGATTTTTTTGCTGTATCCTCAATCTGATAAAGATGAAATGAGAATTCTGCAGTCCAATTGATACAGAAGAAGCATCTAGCATCTAGATGTGTTTTATTGTTATTATGGCAAACAACACTAAAAATAAACTTCTTTTGTTATTACTGTTCATGTTTCAAAATACTAACTTCTATTCTTTAGTAAAGAAACTAGTACAAGTGTAGATGAAAGCGTATTTTAATAAGTGGAAGTTCAGTATGTGAGGTCCTTCACTCTCCTCTTCTGGTGTAAACACAATACACCACATGTGTGCTGATTCTAATGTACTGTGTCTGCGTTTTATCTTTTCTGAAATGGTTGCTTTTAAGAAGCCTCTGGGTCTGCTTGGTGAGAGGTTGGCCCTGCACACCTTTCTGCCTTATGATTTGCAGCAGAAACCACAGACAGACCCCAGCGGATTGGTCCCAGAGGCTGCATCTGCACCGATGGACTCCCCCTATAGCACGAGACTGAGGTTTGATTGCAATTTCTGCACATCATTGTACAGATAAATACTGCACAGCCCCACTTTGTTTTTCTTTTAATCAACCTCTGCTCTTCTCGAGGATGACGAGATGAAGTGTGGGGCAAAGACCTGCTGTTTTCCTCATTCAGTTCCATAGAATGACCTCATGGGGCCAAAAGCTGCCCCACCGCTGGAACAAGGGTTAATGCTAAATTTGTGTGCTGTGTTTTTAAAAATGTATCCAAGTAACAAGTAAAGAACATATGTTCATTTTTTAAATGTGACTTCTGGCTTATATAGCTGCTTTTTTCACAAACATTTATGGGCTGATCATTGCTCATGCAAATTATCTAACAAAGAGTTTGCACAAAAACTTCCATCAAGGATTTGTTGAAAACACTTTAAGGCTAAGAAACATTTCACCTCATTGGAAAAATTTACAAACAATTTGTTGTAGAGTTTTTTTTTTTTACACGAGAAATTATTGTTTTTTTTCAGATTATTAAATAAATTGTGATCACACGTGTTGATATTGTCATTGCACCAGGGTTTCAAAGTAATTTCATTCAAATTAAAAAAGTGTGATAAAAATAAACATGATAAGATCCAACAACAAAGATTAGAATTGAAAAATAAGGTGCATTCGCACCAAATGTGATTACCAAGTTGCATGTTCCACCCTTCTTTTGCGGTGAATTTTCTGTTCGCGTGGCCAAAAATGTGTTTGGTAAGCCTGCCGCCCCAGCCATGTGTGGGAGGAGCTAATGTTAGCAGCTAATTTTTTTAGCCTGATTACTACATGAGGCAGTGTCTGTCTGAGCTTTCCTTTTTCGAAGAGCTCTACAAAAACATTGGTGATCACGTCTCCATGTAGATTGTGGGCCATCAGAAATAAATAAACAAATATGTAAACCACAAAAAAAAGGTAAAATTCAGTCACCAAATAGCAAACACTCTTCTTTCATAACTGCAGTTATAATGACAGTGGTTTGTTGGGCACTTGAAATCCAATGATTGCAGAAGAACCAGATTCACTTGCCAGTTGCTCACATGCCAAAAAAGTGTGAGCCCCCCTGATTTAGAGGTTCTCTCAGTATAGTGAGTTTCAGTCCTGCTGTGTCTGAATAGACCTGTTTCGCGGTGTATCTCTCTCTGACCGTGTTTGAAGGCTCGCTGTTCCTGCATTAACCCGAGAGAGAGCAAAAGTAAAAACAAGAATACAATTAGGAGATCTTTTTTTTTTATACTTGTCTCAATGAAAATAGAAAAACATCATAAAGTTCAGGAGGCCAGAGCAGGCTGTCTCTTCTCTCTGTCTGGCCACCAGCTCGTCTTCCAGTAGCCGGCATAGCGAGCGTGACTGCTCTGGCTCCATGGGCCCTGCAACAGACTATCTAGGGTGTACCTGCCTTCGCTCAACAGTAGTCCCGAAAGGGATACAGTTCAGGAAGTTCAGGAAATCCGATACACCTCGTTGGATGTGTGTTCAATCCACTGTCACTGACAACGTCACATCCCCAAAATTGTCTTTGATTGGTTGATGGACAGAGTTCAGATTTTTCTAATTTGCACTGCGCTGCTCAAATCACGGTGCTGCCAGACCTTTGCGCTGCAGGACCTCAGATCACTTCTGTACCATTGACTTAACATTAAAACTGGCCGCCACCGCCACACATATCACGTTCGGTTTGAATACACCTTCAGAATTGAGAAAGTGTTAAAAAGTTGCAAGTAAAGTTTTGATCTGAATTGTTTAAAGAAGATTTAATCAGATCTCATTGACTGTGAGTGAACAGTTACCAGGCTTATTGCCTAATGAATCAGTACCAACAAGTTAAGCTGTAATCTGATCTAAAGAAAGAAGATCCTTCTGGATCTATTTTATCCTCCCTTGGTGTTGTAGTTTATAAACATTCAAATACATTTTTTTTTGCAAATTACAATTTTATTTTGGTTACATCTTCTCTCTGTTAAACTGACGGAGCCGTCAATCATTGTATTTGTGCAAGTATCCACATTGTCCAAATAAAAGACTTGTCTGTGCGGTTCTTAATCTGTTTCAGTCATAACATCGTGTTTCCTGATGTATATACTGTGTATTCCCTTCTGTCTCGTAGTTGCTCATATTGGCTCATTTGTTGCCACACTGCCTGCAAAGTGTAGATTTTTGGCTAATGGCTTCACATCTCATTCCTCCTCTTCTGTTTGTTTTTGGCAGTTTCCAGTCATTTTTGTGCTGGAAAGTCTTTGGAGTAATGTGTAAGCCATCTGACAGCTATTTATCGAATAGCAATACATCTACTCAGCATCTGGGCTTTGAATCAAACTGTAAATTAATCCTTTTTAGCTCATGTTCCCCTCAATTCTGAGTTATCTTTCTGAAATGGAACAAGAGTTGAAGTAAACACTTTCAGTTTTACCTACAAGGACTATGTTTGTCAAGCATGTATCAACAAATATTTGCTCTTGAAAACATCAAATCTTTGAGCTAACTGTATTTATTTGCTCTATAGTGAGGCTGAGGTGTAATAATTATTATGATTTTTACAATACTTTAACCCTATATGAACATTTGTATAATATTTTCTGCCTTTATTTCTGAGACCCCAATCTTATTAGCTTGATCAGAACTGTGGTAACACCTTGTAATAAATACCCAAACAAATCATTATTTAACTGTTGGTTATTGAGTAAGAAATGACTTTTTAAATGACAGTTTGTTAAGGATTTATAAATGTAGGGTTAGGGTTTAGGATTAGGCTTTGGATTAGGATTTGTTGGAAATGTTCCTTATTTACTAACAGTAAATTAATAAGGAATAGCTACAACTTAAAAAATGCCCCAGTAGCATATATAAAATATTAAATGATTCTTAACAAGTCACTAGTAAGTAATTTAGTAACAGCTTCTTCATGATCTATTACTAATTAATAATGTGCAGTTAGAAATCAATAATATTTAGGTAACAGGTCACATATAACTCGCTAACTAAAAGCTTGTTAGTTATCTATCGTCTATCCATAAGTACATTTATAAATCCTTAACAAACTTTAAACTGGTATTTAACAAGTCATTTATAACTCTATAACTAACAGTTTCGTAATGACTTGTTAACCAGCCATAAATGGTAGTTATTATAAAGTGTTACCAACACCTTCATTGACGACCCACTCCAATAAAAATCATGTTTTTGGTGGTTTTAACGTGCTCTTGTAGCATCTTTTTCTCATAATGGAGGACATATACAAATTTAAGATTTAAACTGCATTTCTGAGCATTTCATTAATTATATTGTGTTAAATTCAGTTGATTTAAAAAAGCTCGGGTTTGGTTGCAGGAACTGCCATGGGCAGTTGCCAAAGTCTCCCTTCTCTGCTCCAATTCTGATGTATCCACTTACATAAAGATAGATCCATGAAACAACTTAATTTTCCTTTTTCGAGGTGACATCTAGGTCAACACTGTATGGCTGGATGACTCCAACATTGCTATTTTTTTGCTACACTAATGTTAACCTGGGCTTCTGAGATGCTATTGCCTAAGCTAGATATCTAAGCAAAAAAGATATCTTAAAAACGACACAGGCTTTTTGATCTTAATAAAAGACAACTAGAAATGATTTTACAATTGAAAAAATACAGCTAGTATGGGACTTTAAGACCCACTGTTTACAACTTGGTCCATGTTTTCTGCCCTGTATTTCTTCATGGTTCTCATAGAGGCAGTAGAAGGGTTTATTCTGATTCCGTGAAATAAATTTAAAAAAAAGACTACTGACTATTGAAGGAATGCAAACTTTGCTGATGTTTAATTCTTTGTAAAACAGTTGAACCGTGTTGAAAATGCTTGATTGAATCTGAGACAGTGGGTAAATATGGTGCTTTTCTTCCTCAACACTCATGTCAATATTTTTGCATTGTAAGCTAATATTGTTGTGAGCATAAACTTAGCAATCACCCAGAACATCATAATTCCTACAATTTAAATCTCAATAAAATCATGACAGCCATGCAAATGTTGTTGCATCAAATGGTTTAAAAAACATCTCAATAACAAAAAAATTAACACGTTTTCTGTAAATCTTTCATGTAGTGGTATTTAAAGTTTAATATTGCTCTTGGCTGGAAAGGATCAAAAAAGAATATTAGGTAAATTATGGCATAATCAAACAGATGGGTAGATCTGCTGAGTAAAATTAGAAATGTTCTGATTTTGTACACAACTTTATTGCAAGTTTTTGAGGGCAGCCAAGAAAACGGGCATATTTCATAGTTTTGAAGCTAATTGATATGTCTAAGCACAGATCTTTGCCAGTTTAAAGTCTTCTTTTTTAGTCTCCTTTAAAGATATGGATCTCATTCATTAGTATCCACTTCATGTAGTCAAGAACAAGCTGTGAAAAACCACAGTTTGAAATGTAAAAGACACAAGGCGTTTTTGAAAATCTATTTTTAATAGACATACAAAATATTAGATGACAAAAGTAGATAGAATATTTGACAAAAATCTCCTTTTTATGAAAAAACATACAGCATAATGGTTAAATAAATTATCTTTTGATGTGTCTACCTTAATCACTGATAATAAAAGCAGATTACTGCACAGGTTTTTAAAAGAGCCTCACAGCCAAATTTTCTCCCTTACCTTGGTAGCATCATATATGTGGCAGCTGTACCTTTTCTATATGGCTTTGTATTTGTCCAGTATGTTAATTAAAAAAGAAAAAAAAAACAAAGTGCAAAATTTGAGATGCATCTGACAGATGAGCCGACTGAAAGGTTTGTTGCAATGGATGCTACTGTCATGATGTTTTACAAAGATCCTGTTGTTTCATTATTATGTGACTGAGAATTGAAGCTGCAGCATTAAATTGTTTGTGTCTTTGTTTTAATAGACTTTAGCTGATATGACAGATTTTTTTGCTGCACATCTTAATGGAGTAGAAAAGAGCCAGAGTGAATCACAGTGGAGAACCCAAAGCACATTATCAGTCTTGAAGAACTCTTCCTTTGTGATTGCTAAATGATTCTCCACTCTCACTGTGTGTCCGTTGAAGGACGAATGAAACTCAGCAGAAAACATTGTTTATCACTGATTGCAGCTGTGTAAAAGGATTCACTTGTCTCTAGTAAACACAGAGCCTGCTGCACAGCATAGATGCAAACCACAGCAGCACTACTTGGTTCACCTTCTCCGCCGCACTGGATAACTTTAATTGCTTTCCTGAGTGAGAAAACTGCATGTCTCTGCTGCTGCAAAGCACCATGGGAGCCTGAAAGGATGTGGGTCGTCGAAGCGGTCTGTCAGGACTGGTCCCGTCTGTTGGTCTTTCTCCGGTGAACAGCAGCAGATGTTTCCTGTGATCCAGCTCCATCTTTAGGAGCTCATACTCTTTATGTGGCAGCTTGATGCCCAGCACAGTGCATCCATCCGTCGGAGTCAAATCCTGCTCCGCCCCCTCCTCCCAACCTCCTGCTAGACCGCACTTTCCTAGTCTTGTTTTGTTCAGCACCTTCACAATGTGCTCGTCCATAGCTGTGACTCTCACCTCGGATACCTTGAAGACAAACTCAGATGTTCCCACAATCTTGGAGGAGGGGTTTCCCTGAGCGTAATGGCCAAAGGCCCTGAGGGTGAAAGTGGGCTGTGAACAGGCGGGGTCAGAGTAATGCCTGTAGATGCCTTCCCAGGCTTGTTGGCCAGAATCAAAGGTAAAATCTCGAGTCAGGAAGAGAACATTGGGCCGAGTTTCACACCTCTGACTTACCCAGCGACCATCCAGAGACAGAGGTAGGGTGGGGTTTCGAGGCAAGACTGGGGGACGCTTCTCTGAGGAGCGGTACACCAGAGCACACACAGGGCAGGGGTGGATGTGATGCTGCCAAGTAAAAGACATGTTTATTTGACTGCAATTCATTATTTCTGCTGATGACTAAATAATGATGTTTGCCAACTAAAAACTGCAATACTTTCAATGGATATTATTTAAACATAAAACTGTCTCTAAAGTTGTGCTAGTATTGCAGAAAAGTGATCCTCTGAAGCCTCACCATGGCGTTCTGCAGTGGCTGCTGGTACCCTGTGGGTCTGTGTACCGTTCTTTGAGTCCAGTCTGTGTGAATATCCCCCAAAAACAACTCCTGGACCTTCCCTCCATGGTTGTGGTGCTGAGTCTGCATTCGAACCAAACTCATCTCCATCATAGAGAATCCCAGAGCTGTCAGGCACCCTCTGCCTGCTCGTGTGTTGTAGAGCTCAAACAGCTTCCCTGGCATAACTCTGTCGAGACTCGCATCCGTGCACGTCTGAGGCAGCCTTGCAGCCAGCGTCTGCTTTGCTGAGATGCTGTGGACCATAATGCCCACCTTGGTGACGTGATGTTCAGCCTCAGTGCCCCCGGGGGTGATCCAGGAGGCCTGCTGCAGACGAATCTTCCCCTTAATCAACAGGGAGTATGCTGGATCTCCACAGCTGCTGTCGGAGTAGTAGTGCTGCAGGGCATGGAAGTGACGGTTGGGCTGAAAGGAGTAGGAGCGAGTGAGGAACTGTGGGCCAGGCCGAACTTCACATCTGAACACAAAGAGAAAAAGTAATGAGATTACATTTTGCGCTGCATTCTTGCAGCATGTACCTTTAAAGTCATTCTTTGCAGAAATATAATATCATTTAATAATATAATGGATGGTGCTATAGCTATTATGTTATTCTCCACCCTGAAAACAGTCACACAGTTACCTTTTTTAGTGAATCCCACAGAGATATTGCAAACAATCAAGGCATACTCATCTTCAACAACGCTATCATGTCATGTTCAAACAACAGCAGAAAACACACAGAACAAATCAACAAACCTAACTCTTATGTAAATACAAATACATAAACGGGAACATTTTTTGGTACTTTTATTTTCCATGTGGTGTAGGAATCTTGAATATTTAAGATAATTCGATAACCCTTTTATATGGGGTTTCACTTTTAGGAATTTGTAATTGTGGATAACAAATGTGATCATCCACACAAATAAGTTAATCATACAGTCTACATTTTTATCACTTAAGTACGTTTTTAATTTCAATGGTACGTCAATTTAAATGGTCTTTTGTATTACCTGTTCTAAACAGAAGACAAGGATAGTTTAGCAGTCATACATTTAAAGATCAGAGCAGGTCGTAAACTCCAGGCCTCAAAGGTCAGTGTCCTACATGTTTTCTAACTAACCGGCCCGTCGAGGTTTCGAGTCTGAGACCCCGACATGATCATGTACCTTGTCGACACCCAGGTGCCATCCAGCTTCGGAGGGACGTCTGCTGTGACTTTGACTCGGTCCTGCAGATGGCGGTACTGACAGTGTGGCTCCCACTGCAGACTCTCACTGAGATTGGAGGAGGTGCTGAAGTGATGTGGGGGCACCTCCCAAAGATTGCTGCTTCTTCCAACCACAAGCCCAGCTGCAGGGGGTGGAAAGTCAGAAAAGTGTTTGTAAATATGAGTCGTTGTCAGGACGGACTATCAACACACAGAAGCCGTGGACATTTTAACTGCTTGCAGAGGAATCTTGAATCATATGTATTAATGAAATAATAAAGAATAAATGTTTTTACATTTTTCTCAAATTAGACTTATATAAACTTAAGCTGAATCCTTCAAGTTTACACTTCTGTTACATTTTCTTTTTTGTTGTTTAAAAATGATCAGAATTCAGGTGTAGTTGTGCTCCTCTGTAACACCAGATCTATTTCAGCTCTGAAGAAGCAGAATGTGTGTTCAGAAGTGACTGCATGAGCGCACGATCTGCATTTCTGGCATGTACAGAATGGCCAACTGAGCCAAACACATCTGCTGATAATATGATTTAAAAGAAAAGCACACAGGATGATGAATGTTCTGGCTTGGCTTTTCACAAGCTCTGACAGTTAAACCAACAGAGAGCATTTTTCACTCTGTAATAGTTACAGTATTGATCTCACATGTGCACATCTGTTGCCTGCTATTAATCGCAAATGTGTTTTTTGAAAACCTCTGGACCAAACAAGTACCGGCCTTGTTTTTAAAAGAAATTTTGGGCCACTGAGAGAAAAGCTTGCACTCATTATTTTTCTGTAAAAGTTTCCAAGACAGCGGCTGACTGAATGTTATTAATGAACCTTATTAATGTCAAATACAGAATTCTTCATTCTTGGATTGTTCCGCACATGTTGACCTCACCCACAAACTTGTGCGGCTCAGTGGTTTCTCAACACCTTTTCACCAGATCACCTCCCACACACACAGATACAAATGTATAACAGGTAATTTAAACCATGCAGATGACAGATTAAGTTCAAACTATACTCCTCAATAAGATCATCCTTTCTTTTTTTAAGATCTTGAGCATAAAAAGTTTGAGCAATTTTCATCACACACTGTGTGCTTTCCAAAACTAAATGTATCTGTATTTATTGAGAGAACTTTGCAAGCCTCTGCGACAGACTGGCGACCTGTCCAGGGATGTATCCTGCTTTTGGCCAACAGTAGTAGTAATAGGCTCCAGCAACCCCTTGATCCTGAATGGAATTCAGCAGGTTTGGAAAATGGAACTGTGCAAGCTGAGCCAGAATTCAAACCCTCTTTAAAATCCAGACCAAAGGTACTAATCAACATGAGCTACCAGTTCCATGTGCAAGTCATTCAACAAAGTCCCACTCTAATCATGTTTGATGTATTGGAAAAGCATTCCCAGTGGTCTTTTAATTATGACTGTACAGGTTTTTAGTTCAAATTTAAAGGAAAACTGTGTTGTATTCTAGGACATAGCAGAGCAGAGCAGCAAAAATTCACCTCTGAGTTGTGAGTGGTACCGTTGGTGCAGATTTTTCTCACCCCCACTCCCCATCATCTCTTTCTTTACACTCTCTCCTGCTAGCTTACAGCGTCTCATACCCCAGCCTTACATTACTGGTGGCGAGCAATATTGGAGCTATGCTGTCGTACAGTTTTGAGCCAGATGCCAGTCGTCTACAAGTGGATACATCAGAATGGAGCGGAGGAGGGAGCTTTTAACCTGACAATTGTAGCTTCTGTCACAGCCACAAGCTTTTTCCAACAGCTTTGTTTCAGCTGCTTCTGATTCACAATGATTTGAATAAAGAAATATTCAAAGATGCAATGGAAAATTGCTACAAGAACATGTTAAAAACACTGAAAATCAGGTTTTTAGAAACAATTTAAAACAACCAGGCAGTTTGTGTTGTGGTGTCAGCATTTCTGTTTTTGCCTCCACATTTAAATATGCTATTTACTGAGGAGATTTGTCCTTTTTTCTTTTCTTGGGTCTTTTTTCTGTTGGTCGTATGGTTGTACTTACTCTGGGAGTTCTCATAAAAGCAGAGCAAAACCAAGCAAAATTGTTCATTTCGGAGTTGAAGTATTCAACTCCAAAAAGACCTATTGAAACCACAAGAGAAATTATAGTATGATGTGTACAGTTCGATCATATCTAAGCCCCTTCTCAATTTAGAGACAATATGAAGCTATTTTCCATGATTTACTGTCTTAACATGCAGTCAGATATCCTTAGTTCTACCCTTCAGTGGTTCGTTTTGATTTTCCACAGTTTTTAAAGTTTGATATTTCTTGTTTCTTTTGATAAAAGTCGCAATAAAAATCAAATTTAAAAGGTAAGATGTAAAAAGCAATAAAACGAGTTCAGAAAAGTTATCACAGGCAACAATCTGTATTTTGCCAACAGGAATTTAAAATGAATGAATTCCCCCTAAAATAAAAATTGCTAGAAAAGTTTGAATTTTCAAAATTAGACAAAAAACAAAATTGCATGATGTCTGACTCACTGTAAACAGATTTTGTGTTTAGATGTTCACAAAACAGTGTCACTAGAGCTGAGTTTAAAAAGTTCATTAATTGATATACTGACCCTGTTTTTACTTAGAAAATACATTTTGATTGATCAGATGTGTGAATAAAGAGTAATTGTGTTTATTTCGGGCAAAAAACTGCTTCTTTTTTTTAATATAAATATTCAGAAAAAGTTCCACTTTTGTTCAGCTTTCATCACCAGTTGTGTTAAAACTGATTTTCATTACCAAATAAAATTGGTTGTGAATAAAAATGTGAAAGATAAATCTATATTGAATCAAATAAAGATCATTAAATAAAATTGCAACATTTTAAAACACATTTAAACCCGGTGAGCGTTTTGACTCTGAACTTTAAATCTGAAATTTCTTTACCAACACAGTAAACTATTTTCTATATCGGTTTGGACTTTGAGCAATAACAGAGTAAAATTTGAAAGTTAATTTTGGGAAAAAGCCAAATAAAAACTCGTCCTTGTGCTTTACAGCACTTTGGGTTTCACTTTGTGCTTTTCTTGTGACTTTTTTAAAGTATGCTGACATATGGTACATTCCACTATCTGCATTCATGTACAGTACATACTGTACTTCTGAGAGCCCCACCGCATTCTACCTGCAGTTGGACAATCTCCCACCAGGGGACAGTGCTGGAGCCTGCAAACTGTGTGTGGTCTGGACAGTCAGTTTGTCACCACCTTTCAAAACTGCTGCTGCAACTGATCCTCACTTCATCTGACTGATGGCTGGGCCAAAGAAATCTACATGTTCCTCAAATTCTAAATGAATTCAGTTTCTACACACATGCAAAAAAATGTAAAAAAAATTAAAAAATAACACGCTACACACGGATTTACTGTACCCAGCAAAAAGGATGCCATTTATGAAAGGCCTCTAGGCTGCTCTCTGTTTGCTTGTTTGCATTTGTGATTATGGTTTGGCACCCTCACCCCTCGCGTCTTAGCCACAGTCAAAACAGCTATATGTGCGCATGTATTTGGAGATATCCTGTGGAAACAAGAACCAGATCCAGGTACTTCTGATTCAAAGCTTGCTGGGAATCAAGTGCTCAACCAGAGGCCTTAGTTCATTAGAGAGGCCTTCAAGAGACAATCATTTAAGACTGCAGAGATGTATTAAAATATTTGTTGCAGATTATTTTAAAGAAAAAAGGAATCGCGTCTCAACAACACTTGGGTTCTCTTCTTTTTTTTCTTCTTTTTTTTATAACTTCCTCCTTCGTATTTACTTCCAGTGTGGAGGCCCCTGTCTCTTGTAAAAGTTTCTCACTGCAGCACAGAAACCTTCTGGCTCTCCCTGAACTGTCCATGCCCTCCTGGTCCTTTCCCCCTCCCTCTGATTACGCTTCCCCTTTCTAATGACAGAAACATTAAGTTCACGCCTCATTTCAATCTGAAGGATGTCGGTTCTCTCCTGCACTTTTCTGGCTTTGATCTTTTCTTCTGTTCTTCAGTGTGTGTCAGGGGTTGATGAGGCGAATAAAGTTAGTCAGTACAGTACTTGATGGGGAGGGTTAATGGCTTTGCACTGGAATGATATCCATGAAGTGCACATTTGCATTTATTTTTCAGGTCAGGTATCAAATGTAATTGCCAGCCACTGATCCCTACTTATTTTTATTGCACAACTAAAGCAGAAATGTCACAAAATAATGACATAACAGCAGATGCAGCTGGAAATTTCTTTTAAGATAATTAAATGTGCATACAATATATTTTGGTTTGACTCATTTGATTCATTTTTTTTCCAATTAGTGCTAGTATTTTTAGAATTTTTACAGTGCTTGACTCCACTTCCAGTTGCAGAAAAAGGAAGAAAAAACAATTTTTTAAGGAATCAGTGTTTGAGTCCTACATTTGCCCTAGTTTGTAAATTCTTTGCTTTTGCCTTTTGTTTATGTTGTTGATCAATTCATAGCCAGTCCATCTTCCTAAACTCACAAATCCAACAGAATTTTTTTTTTTTTCTTGACCATATGAGTCCCAAATAGCAACACCTTTACCCTGAATGTTGTTAACCTTTCGGCATATCGCCTCAGGGGTCGCCACAGCGAATCAGCTTTCAGTGATCCACACATTTGGCTTGGCAAATGCCCTTCCTGACACACCCCTGTATTTTACTGGGCTGGGGACCGGCACAGGGAAACCCAGACTCAGGCCGTCTTGTGGCCAAAGTTAGGCAGTAGAGTGGCTGGTCTTGCCAACAAATCCACACTGGAATAAACACATTTACCCTGAATAGCTGCCAACAATGGATAGAAATTTGCTTGCTGCTTGGGCTGGACACAAATAAATCATGTGATTGATGCGAGAGAATAAAGCACGTTTCTGAAAATTTAAACGCAGGTGAAAGCAAAAAAGAAGCACGTGAGAGGTTTGAGATCAGCATGACTAGCTGTTCTGTTCTTTGTTTTTTTAATTGCTGTGCGGTTTCTGCAATAAAATGACTTAAGACTGGAAAACGCCCTGCTTTGTTTTTAAAATGATATCTTTCACAACCCTGTACAGTCCTGATAGTGTCAGTTTAGGAGTGAGACCAGGCTGCTTTGGTTCAGATTACAGGTTGCAGGGCTTTGTCAAAACATTCAGAGCCAACATTTTACTCTGGCAACTCGGCTTTTGAAAAATAACATCTTATTATCTCATTATTTTTTTACATTTGATGGGAAATTTTGGAAAATTTTAATTTAAGTGACTACTGACTATATTGCAAATAAATGCCGGAGCTGCTAACATGCATTTTCTTATCTTAAATGTCTTACTGTGACGTTTAACTGTCACACAGGCAGTATTGGTTAGGAGGATTTAAAACAGTAGCTATTCACTTTTTAAACAAATGTATATAATAACTACTAAGAACTGTCAAAAACTGAGAGGAGAATGTCATAGAAAATATATTTCAGTGGTTACAGCTTTCCTGCCTGCAGAACCCGTCCCATTTTTCCCCTCTCCTCCGCCCTTGTCGCCACATCAGATGAAGGTCGGGATGATTTAAGAAACACAAAGTTAGTTTTTGTTATTCTAACCTCAACTTCTGCTTTTACCTCCTCCAGATTAGAGCTGACTCAAAGCAAAGAACACCACTGTTGTCTTTTCATCAGAGGGTATCAGCTGCTTAATCCAGCGGCCTTGTTTATTTAGACAAGAGATCGGCAGCGATCTGCCCAGCAGTCCCTGCTGCCCGTTTCACCACAGTTCACAAATTCTGGATCTTGCTCCCAAGTTACAGTACACGAGAACTGCCAACACATCCACTTGCTCTTTTGTTATCTTCATGCATTCAACTGTTTCAGAGAAAAAAACTCTGAATCTGACAACCAATGAGATGTATGTGAGGCGGGAACATTGTAGACAAGAGAAGTTGATGGTCCACTGATGTTTTGGATCCAGGATTACACCAAAATTCATCTTAGCTTAGACTGAATGTGGTTCTGGATGTGTGTAGGGATTGATATGATAAGAGCTGGATAATTTTTTCATTCAGCTCAGACCTACATTAAAAGCAAAGACTTTTTTTTACAGAAAGGTAATGATGCAGATCCTGCAACAGGCTGGCAACCTGTCTAGGTTGTACCCCGCCTTTGATCAACAGTGACCAGGTTAGACTCTGGCAACCCTGTGACCCCTGAAAGGGAGACAGCAGTACTTCAGAAAATGGATAGATGTACAAAAATGCAACATATGTTTAAATGTATTTTAAAACCTTGGTAAAATTGAACTTTAGGATTTTGAAACCACATTTTTTCTGTCAACCTTGAATTTATTTGGTAAAAAGTCCAGTAACCTGTTAATCAGTTTTTGCAGTGCTGCGTCTGTTCCTGCTTCACCTGTCTCCTCAGGTGAAGTTAAGATGTGAAAAAGAGAACAGGTCACTGATCCCAGTCTAGCATGTAACTGTGAAGGAAGGAGGGGGCAGACTGGTGCCGAGCTGATGATTGGAAGCAGACAAATGCCCCCTCACTGTTCGTCTCCTGGCTTTCCAGACCTTCCACGACGGAGGCTGTGGCCGCTGGACGTTCAGCTCAGAAGCCCGGGTTTGTGTCAGTGATGACTGTCTTCTGTTATTCTTGCTATTAACATAATAGCGGCATTAGTTCCAGGGCCACGCTCCCCTGCTCCCAGAGAACTATTGTTTGTAGGCATCAGGCAGGGCTCTTTTCTAAAACTACCCCCTCATGCAAACAGACCTGACAGAGCCTTGAAGACACAGAACTAAAGAGAGAACACAGACCAACTATTCATGAGTCCGATGTCAGCATTACTTAAACTTTTACTTTTCAAAGTGATGATCCACAAATTAGACTGCAAATAATTTAAATTATGACAAATTACATAATGACTTCCTTGTAATTATGAGTTTGTGAGCAATAATCCTTCTCTTTATGCCGCTTTTTCTGCCATGTGTTCTCCAGAAGATGTGGATCTGTGGTTGTTGGGCTGGTTTTGGACATTAAAGCGCATTTATCTGATTGTTTTTGCAGTGTCTCATTTTTACGTCTACTGATGTAAGTTAATTTCATTGTCAAATTGATATTTTAGAATCCAACAGTTCTATCAAAATGATCAGTAGGTCACTTGACAGGATTTAGGATCTGGACTCACCTTGCCAGAGCAACCAGACCCCTCTTAACAGGCCCCTGAAACAGCAGTTTGACATGGCTCCTGATTCCACAGACATCATTTATAAAAGCTGAGCGTCAGTCCAAAACAAAGGGATGCTTTAAATCAAAATATGATCACACCATGACAAGAACTCATCCATGAAGAGTCCAGTGATCCCTTAAAAGAAAAAAACTCCACTTCAGCCAGATGCAAGTTCTCCTCTCTTCTACCGGAAATTATTTGCTTTCATGGTTGATTAAAAATCATTTTAAAAAAGAAAGAAAAATCCTCAGCTGAGACTTCTCCACACGGATGTTCTCCCTTCACGCTGCTTGATGTGTGTGCATGCTTGCATGGGAGTAGGCGGATTTTGTGTGTGCTCGCTCCTGTCTGGCTCTTATACTTCAGAGCTGAGAAGGAGGGAGCAGAAAGAGGGATGGAGGGGAGAGGGGGGTGTAAGACAGAGAAAGTTTCAGTTTGTGTGCATGTGAAGGGCAGAGGAAAAAAGGGGGGGGCTGGTTAAGCAAGGTGCAAAAGGACAGTGGCGAGAAGGAGTTAACGCTACAGACACAATGCTGCAACACATGGCAGAGAACGTGTGTTATGCACAGACCGTATCATTGTAGCATCTTGTGATTCATTTTTAGATGCCAGGTTTAAGACATTTATCCCAGATTCCTGCCTCAGTATAGCAGCATGTAAGAAAAAAAAATCTGTTATTTACTGCAGTTACTTGGAGATGGAATTGTTTACTGTCTTCAACTTGAAGATTGATACCCGTTTTTGCTCTGTGTATTCAGCAGACGCTCATCCGGGACATGGTGGCTTTGTGGTGCGGAGAGGAATGTGCTTCCAGACTTATGTTGTGTGTACTAGAGCTGGCTGGTAGGCACTGTGTACATTCAGGGAACACCTGGATTTGTGCTGTTAAGACTTTAGCTTGTGTGTCAAAAATATTCATCTCCTGATGACTTTTTTTCCAGATAACTTGCTGATCGCGTCCTTGAATTTAGTTTACATTTCCCTCTTAACTTTGGATGGCAGGCAGCACCTGGAAGTAGTGGAAAATAACAAAAGAAAAATATTGGACAGGCTTTAAAGGCCCACTCCTGTCATCTTTGATTTAGTTTAAATGCCATCCCAGTGGTCTTTTAACAATCATTAAGCAGTTTAAAAAAAAGAGGTTGTTTTCTAGGACATAGTTTCTGCAGAGCAACAGTAGTTTATAAGAAATCCGCCTCTGAGTTGTGGGTGGAACTGTTGGCGTGAAGCAACCCCGCCCCCCTTTCCCTCCCAGCTGCTGAAAGCTTGGCACAGGGAACTCGTTGCCCGCCCAGTGTATTTTCTACATCACATATACACTCTTTTTAAACTGCATTTATTTCAACTGCCCCTGATTTAAGTGGCTTGAATAAAGAAATATTAAAAAATGCAATTTTGAGCTTCATTTTCTTAATTTATGTCCTCCATTAGATAAATGCAACAAGAACATAACAAAATCCCATTGGAGTGTGACTTTAACAAAGGTTTTGTATTTTTTGAAGGATTTTTATAACAAGGACAGAAATAATGTTTTCAAAAAGCTGAAGCTTTTATTAGTTCAGGATAATTTTCCAATCATTTTTTCTGTCCCTCATTTATTACAGTACATCTCATGTTTTCATGCTTTGCGGTGCTTTTCATAGCATCATTTGGAATGAGGTGTCTGGCTGCAGAAAAAGGAATGACACCACCATGTGGAAGACTGTGAAACACAATAACATAATAAGCGAGAAAAATAAAAGAGTGGGATTTTTCTGTGACTAAAGCTGAAGGAAGGCGACTATATCATAAGGAAAAGTGTGCTACAGCTGCATATGTAGACAACACTGCACAAACTTGTGTAACACATCATTAGAAAGGCTAATGCGCACACAGACGCTCCAGTCACGATGATTCATAGGCACCGCGTTCACATGTGGTCTGGAGGAACTGTTGACACTGTTGACCGCCATGGGGGCAGAGAACAGTTTCGAAGTTTCTGCCAAGTAAGAGTTGGCAGCACGTCTACAACGGATGGGTTGACCAGAGCCCCCACACTTTCAGAGCTACACACCCACATACACACTCGTACACACACAAAGTTAATGGTCAGTGCAACTTGGCTGAATAGCTATGTTTTCTATGGCACATTTGAAAGGCATCGTCTCGCTCATATTCCTATATTGGCAAGTTTGTGCCAATTGTCAGTCTGCCTTTACACTTTCTCTCTGAGTCGGGTCCTTAAAAGCGTCACATTTTCAGAGCTTCTAACAGCCTCGGAAACAGAAACAGACAGCATGAGGAGGTACAAGACGTTGTTTTTCTGCGTTATTTTCTCTACCAACACCCTGTTGTGTGTGTGAAAAGATACACCTTTGACCAAAAGTATCTATATAAAAAGGGATTAGAGTAAACTTCCAAAGAAATCACTGTTAAAATACAAAAGCTCACAATCTGCTTTGATTATGGATCATTGGGCTTCAGGCTGAGAACATCTTGGAAAATCTGGAATGCAAACAGACACTTTTAAAACTCACATGTTTGGGGTGAAGACATGATTTTACTTGCTTTAAATTTAGGTCTGGTTGCACGCATTTGCTACTTGCACTATTGTGTCTGATCTTGAACAGCACTTTAGTCCACCGCTCCATCAATAAAGTGGCATTTACAGTTTTGACATTTTGTTTGTTTTATTCTTAAAAAAATGTTATACGTTTATCCACAATATTCATAGACAGCAGCTCTGAATTCTGATCATTTTTTAGAGTAAGTAGTTGGAAAACATCAACAGTCAAATAATTTTTTGGGAAGACTTTAGGGAAGACTTTGGGAAGACCTGCATAACTCTGCAAGGCGTTTTTGTGACATACACTTTGAGTTGTACAGAAGTATAGTAGTCGAAGGAACTGGAGATTCATGTTGTGAGAGCCCATTGTTGCTAGCTGCAATGGTTACATAACATACTTTACCACACACCTTGACTTTTTAAGGTGCTCATCAGCAGTGGAAAAAGCCAGCAGAGGATGGATTTTTGAAAAAAATCTGTGTCCCTCTCATCTTATTAAGAGAAAATTGAAATAAATGACCATTTTCTTTTCGGCTCCAAAAGAACAAACAACAGTAGTTCTTTCTGTGGTTCTCTTTGAACTTTCTCATCCTTGCAGCCAGACGTCACAGCTATTATTTGAGAAGAGCATAATCTGGGTGTTGATCTGTGCCGCTGGCTAAATGCTAACTTGCTGTGACAGACCCCACAGAAAGCAGGGAGGAGGGCGGACGCTGATCTCTGATCAGAGATCTGACAGCTGGCTCCCTCAGAAGGACGCTGCCTGGGGTGTCAGGAGCTTTGATCCACTCATGGTCCTCTCAGGAATGTACAAACATGCAGCACAAACTCACACAAACTTAAATCAGTGTAGCTTTCAGATGTTTATAGTAAATGCACGCTCATCAACTTCTCCCTCACTCCCTTTCCATGACTCACGCACACACACAGGAACTCTGTTGGCACAGCAGTCCTGGAATTGGCGTAAAAATCTGACAAATGGTCAACCTTTCTTATGATTAAATCATTTCCCAATCTTGTAACCAATCCTCTTCTGGGTGTGAGCTGCTGCGCCAACCTCGGTGGGCTCTGTGTGTGGTGCGTGTTTGTTTGGGCATGTTTCCGACTCTTCAGCTCACACGGACAGACACACTTCTCAACCTTCGCTTGAGTAATCACTCTAAAGTTCCCATGGTATGCAGCTTGACAAATAACTTTAGAGTCCATTCATTTCTGCGGCTGATGTTGGTGAGGGGCATCAGCGCCCTCAATAGGCATCTGGCTTGATGTACCTTCCAGATTACATTGCCCTTCAGCTCACATCTCTCTACTTTTTCATTAACAAAACTGAAAAAAGGGAGGAAAAAAGAGCGAAAAACTAAAGAATTAGCGTTAAGTTGAAGGACAACGAATCATAAAATCTTGAGATAGATAATTAATTTGTTCATCACCTGTAGCCTGCAGGTGTGTGACATTGGAATGTGCGTGCCTGATTTAAAATAAGTGTAAAGCCGCTTTATATCCTGGCTGTGATTCTAAGGTGTTTTATAAAAGGAGATCATTTAATAATTTATCTTTTGCCCCAAATTGTTACACCTGTGGCAGGGCTGTGGTTCTGAGAAAAACCGACTTCACAAAAACTTTAAAGTTAAACTTACCTAAAGCTATTTAATTTCAAGCTTTGATATTTTTGAACAATTCACTTTTTATTTAAGTTTTTTATTTAGATCGCTGCTTTGCTTAACGGCGGTGGGTGAGAACTGTCGGAGCATGTAGAGGTTAATCTGGTTTCCTGAAAACTGATGTTTTGGTTTTTGCATTAGTTGAAGTTTTTTTGGTGGAAAGCTGTTATTATTCCCTGAGTGAAAATGTGTTTTCTATGCCGTTGACTGGAGAACAAAGGCCTTTGTTTACCTGCCTTCAAGGGAGTTTTTTATTTACTCGTGCAGGGTTCTCATTATATAGGTATGTTAAGATGCTTTTTTTTAATCGTGTTCATTTGTATTTATTTTTTATTTTGTTTATTTGGGAAATTTCAAATGTCAATTTCAAAATAAAAGGTGAATTGGAAAAAAGACTTACGTGCATTTAGTTTTCCAAATCTATTAGATCCATAAAATATATAAAGAAATCTACTGCATAGAACAACATTGTGTATCTTCATCACACCGTGTCTCTAGTCTTTTATTTTTATATGATGTATAAATCATACCAACTAATCATCTTAAAAAAAATAACTCACAGGATTAATGGATGAAACTTCCCAGTCAGGTTTTTATGGTGACTGAACATAGTAGGCCTCAGTTTTATCAAAAAAATGACAGAACATTTACAAAAGACTGGAAGATCATGCAAAGTACCACGGCCAGGAGAGGACAATTTCTTCTGGCTTACAGGTATAAAAATGAAAGTAATTGGAAATAGGTAGGTAACCATTAGGTGGGTTGATACACGTGAAGGTCAGCCACAACTTTTGGAGGGAAAAAATGTTTTAATTATCACACATTTTTCAGAAATGGTGGAGATTCAAGTAGGATTGAGCAAACATTTGATTCACCTGCATAATATGCAGGTGAATGCTTGCTTGTGTACATACAACAACCTGTTTTCCCAGTAATGTTAAAAACATGACTCATATTTGCTGCTTTTTGCTCATTTTTAGCTGTGAATCTGTGCTTTGCATGTCAGGCAGAGGAAACCTTCCATTCTTGCTTCAATGACACATGAGTAGAACAGACTGAATGAGAATGGTAGGAACATCAATTTGA
Organism: Oryzias celebensis; assembly: GCA_014656515.1. Classification (NCBI taxonomy): domain Eukaryota; kingdom Metazoa; phylum Chordata; class Actinopteri; order Beloniformes; family Adrianichthyidae; genus Oryzias; species Oryzias celebensis. Next base: position 17,475,436 of record BNCR01000005.1, read on the forward strand.
AATCACTGATTCCAACTTTGACTATTTTAAATCAAATACTTTTGGGCAATTGTGACTTGTTTCATTTAAATGTAAATTTCAAAATCTATTTTTCTTTGCTACCCTTACACCGAAAAGCACTAAACCAAACTCTTTTGTTTGACGGATCGACTTGCTTTTCTTTAAAAAAACAATTCAGCCTTTCTGTTCTTGTGTTATTTGAGACGTCTGTGTGGGTGTGTATCTGTGTGTGTTTCTTAATAGGATTCAGAGGTTTTTCTCTTGGCCACACCAATGCCAGCTGCAAATAAGACTATAATTAGCTTCATACAATAATGTCTCTCCCTCTTATCTCCAACAAGCGTAACACCAACCATGAAGAAAGACCGACACCCACATGGTTTTCTTATTATCCTTTAGTCTTTGTTCATGTGGCTTCATGTGCCAAGAGATCCATCCACAGTCCACCAGCAACAAGATTTGCTCACATAAAGCTCAACGGTGAAGATCAAGCTCACAGTATGTTGACAGTGCAGGGTGGTGTAACCAGGCGAGATCTGGGAAACTGTGATGTTGTGATACTCTTTAAATGCACAGATGGAAAGGTAGCCGCATGAGTGCATATGATGTTGTAATACTGCAGATGTCTAAACATGTTACACCGAAATCAAAAGGAGGAATGTTATCATCTCTGCTATCACTACCAGAGCACACAAACATTTTGAAAGAGCAGAGAAAGATCCACTCTACCTCTATAGTGAGTGTGCTGCAGATTTAAAGTAACGGGGTGGCTCTCTGAGCAATGCCATGTAATCATTTTGCACTCAGAAATGCTTTTGCAATGAAATGTATCTTTTAAAGCAAATGCTGTCTTTTCAAAGATATTTATTTCTTTGATTTATGTGTGTTTGTGGTGGGGTATTTGCTGCTACGCATGCCATCAATTTGACAAACTAATTCTGTTATCAGCTCAGGTTTTCTTGGTTTTTTGATTGATGCTGACGTGAAGCCAAACAGTTACTGTTTCAATTTTCCTGTTAGTGTTATGGTGGTTAGTTCTGACCTTTACAAATGGTCAAATATATCTCAGAAAAAACCTGTTTTGAGAGATGAAACTAGATCTTTTTTTTCTTTTAGTTTTTTTTCTGGGAGCCAATGAATCTGTTTTGTTCCATCCACATTTAAGGCTTTTTCAGGGAGACCCTGTAACAAAAACAAACATCAGCTTAACAGTATTCAAACAACATCTCATCCAGTGGCAAACACCAGTACAGAAAGTCACACAGCTGTGAGTCAGCAACTGTGACTTCTTCTGAGAGTATCTGCATTTATTTCATTAAGTAGAGATATTAAGAATGCGAGTACAGAGAAAAATATACACTAACACAATGAAGATTCATAATGATGATGATTAAATTTGATTTTAGCACAATATTGTATATATTTATACATTTATACATTTAATATGCTTTTGTAAATTGAGACAAAATATCAAAATACAGTCCGCTTCTTGGAGGTCCATTGAGAACTTGAATTATCATAAAAGGTATCCACTAAAGAGCCGTTGTGATGCCACCGAACGGTTGTTTGTTTACCAAATGCTCCACAAAGTCAAATTATTCTTACAAGACCTGAGGCATCTTCTAAAACTACATCATCCATGTGAAACATTAAGGCTTAAAGGGTTAAACGTGTTCAACAATGATGTGAAAGGGTGTGTGCGTGTGTGTGTGTGTGTGTGTGTGTGTGTGTGTGTGTGTGTGTGGGGTGGGGGGGGATGAACATGTCCTTTTCATTGTGCCGCTTTTTCCTCATCAGTGCTTTCATGGCCTAAAATAATTTTGAGGGGCTCAACTGATGTGGATGAGCACAAAGGGTGTTTAGAAATGTAAGCTCCAGACATACTTATTTATCTTCAAAAGCCAGGATCATTTTTCATCCCCACAGCGTTAATTTAGAGATAATGGAATTATTACATAATACCTCAGCGGACCACAAACTCTCTAAACTCAATATTTTGTCACTGGCAACTATTTTAGACTTTTCCACAGAAATTTGCAGCTTTTTTTGAATTAGCAATCAAAATGCTTCTGTAACTGTGGAAGGGAATCTCTGCCACTATGTGGTGAGTGTACAAGTGGGATAATATGACATAACCTGGATTTGCTCTCAGATGGATTAGAGATGACACGATGGTGCGACAATCAAATGTGTCCACCTCCTTTAATCTTTCCAGAATTGTTGTTCTTTAATCACTCCATCTTATCTCTTGATCACAAATGCAACATTCTGTGACGGAGCACAAGTGTTTTTGATTACTTTGATCTGCAGATTAGATGCTTAAACTTTCAGAATCACATCGAAATGTTGACTTAGATCAAGATTTGACTTAGATCAAGATTTTAAAAAAAGTAAACTAAAAACCAAGTTGATATGAACTTCAGGGACCACTGAGTCCATGACATAAGTAGTTGAATTCTGAGTTAAAAGGACAGTTCTAAGGTGATGATGAGAGGTCATCTCTGACCGATATCAGTCACTTCTGCTTTATTTACTGTAAAAAAAGGATCTAATGGATAAAGAGGGTGGGGGTTCAATGCTGGCAGATGTCCACAGAGGGTTCTCCTGTTATTGATAAAGCTGTCATCTTTGCTCTTCTTTTCATCCATCAGCCAGAATTGACTGAGAAACCCCACTGCTGTGTAACATGACCCAGATGATGGATCTCCTGTCATGGGGAATGCGCGGGCACTCACACAGACACGCAGAAAGGAAACACTTGAGCAAACACGGTCTGTCTACACACACGGACACAAACGCACACATACTACATTCAAAAGCTTTCCGCTGTGGATGCTGTCATCTGCTATTTGGATCTATATCGTCTACCTTCCAAATCTGCCCGCATATTATTTTACTTGACCTCAGCCGGCAGAAGATATTTCATCCTGGGTCGCAAATGGGAACCTGACATGCGAAAGTCGTGTTGATCTAGATCAACAGGCAGAGCGAGACCTCATACACGCTAACTTGAAATGTTGACACTACCTGCTCACTGCCACCAGTGATTTATGAGGGATGCGATGCACAGTCATCACATTCTTACAGCGTCAGCCTCCCAAAAAATACAGGAGGAGCGATAATTGTGCTAAGTGTGCCGCACCTATTTCATTGTTAAAATAGGTCCCACCTGTGGAAAATGATTTAAATTTCTATCTGTGATATTTCATGGGATCATTCTGATTGGTTTTCCTGTAAGCCGATGAATTTGCACAACATTTTTTAAAATAAAATACACCTTGAAGTTTTTTTTAAGGTGATTTCAGGTGATAAAGATCAGGGACGATTGTTTCTCATATCCTGGGAGTTATAGCTCGTCTCAAGTCTGCGCTTGAAAGGACAGGGATGTGGGGGTGGAGAGTGTAGCAGTGGCAGTCTCATGACTTGTCACATTCCAGTGGAGGTCTCTGCAAGGGCTTCTGGTCCTAGAATGAGAGATTAGAGAAAGACATGAAGAGGCCGGCTGAGGTGAGAGCTGATCCTGACCACAGATTGCAACACTGAGGGCAATGGTATAGCCAGGTCATGCTCTGCTTAAACTGCTTCTTCTACTTCATAAAGCTTCATAATGCTGTTGATCGCCTCAAAGGAAAAACTAATCTATTACAACTTAGAATTAAAACCAGTGAAATTAGAAGAACATTTACATGACAGATTTTTTCCTTTGACAACTAAAGGAAGAACCTTAGTGACGACAAAAAATGTTCAGAAGATCAATTTCTGTTGAAAAGGAAAATACAGGGACATTCCACGTGTAACAGTTGACCATGATTGTTGAATTATTTTTCCTCATAAAGAACATTTTTAAAGATCCACTCCAATGAAAATCATGTTTTTGGTGTTTTAACAAGTTCTTGTAGCACCTTTCTGATTTCTGAGTATTTTTTCAAATCATGAATAAGAAGGACCCAAAAAAAAAGCCATTTTGAAAAAGCGTATTGTTGTTATCTACAAACTACCATAGGCAGACCACGAGCTCTCTGTTCTGCCCCATTCTGATGCAGCCACTAGCAGACAAATCAATCCACGCATGTCTTTGCTTTCTTTGTCACAGCTGCATCTGTATTAATACAGTACAGCTGGATAGCTCTTATATTGTTTACAATTGTTGTTGCACCGCTAATGTTAGCTTGGGGTTGTGCGGGGTCTGTAAGCTTTGGGGGCTGCAAGAAGGAGTATAACCATAGATGATGGTAAATGAACGCAGGCTTAGCCCCCACCAAAAGTCCCACCCAAAATTTAGATTACAATTCTTGATGAAGTCCTTCTACCCTGCAGAAACTAAAAATGACATAATCATAATTAAAAGACCACTGGAAACGCTTTTGCAATAGATCAAAAGATGATTGGGGAAGGATCTTAAGGTTATCAGCAGCAGGCAGGGGAAGGATGTCTGAAAAAGTCAGCAGTACCCTATAGTCCTTCAGGGCAGGTCATATAACTAAGCCCTCTGAACTCTTACTTTCACAAGAATCAGCACAAACCAAGGCAAATATCTGAAAACTGGGGACATTAGAGAACTGAAGGTACTAGATACACATCAACTAAAGTTGCCAGCTTCTAGAAGCAAAGTATGTTTGGTTTTAAACGCCACTAAACTGTAGATCTCTTGTCTGATTATGATCATCATTCCTTCAATTGTCTTCCAGGCCTGTAATTTAGTTGGAGATGTTGATGCTGACAGATGCAGTGAGAGGCAGATGAGGGCAGACAGATAAGAACAGGGAACAGGCAGGTGAGCGCAGATATTGAATCTTTCTTTCATTTCATACCTGTAGACAGGTGCTCATGGGGGTTAAATGTGAATGAAGGATGTGGGAAAGGAGTGCAGAGGGAGGCTAGGAATGATGAAGACTTTCTAAAGGGATCAAAGAAGGTCATGCTACTCCCCCTGCCACACCCCCTCCAAAGTCTCCCTCCTCCACTGATCTGGAAACGATAGATTTCAGTCCCTCTTTTGCTCTCAAAGTGGGGAAGTGGTGTCAGATTATCCGAATGGGATCTGAAAATGAGATTTGGAATAAAGGCCACGTTTCAGGACCAATGTCACATAAAAAAACCAAACAAACAAAAAAGATGACTTTTGAAAATGAAGAGTTTGTATCCCTTTTTGCTGAAAGAGGGCTGTGCAGATGAAGAACAGGCGTTCTTTGCACATATTTGAACAGAGCTAGTAAAACATTCTTTACAACAATATATATCATAACTGTTTAATGAATATGCTGTTGGAACCGGACAAATAAAAATGTTTTGCTTGAATTACAGTGGTGATTGTGGCAGTCAGCTTAAAACTTTCAGACCACATAAAGCATATAAAGACCAAGGACAGCCCGTAAAAAAAGAGAGGCTGAAATGATTTAGAGCCAGAAACCGTGCGGAGTTGAGAAGGGACCTCATTTTTACTCACTTTAACCGGGACGGCAGTGTTTTCTTTGGATTGAAAAAATGTGTCTTTAATAAACTGTTGGTTGACAAATTCTAAAAATTTTAGGTTGCTAGTGTTCACCCTGTGCTGTTTCGCATTTAACAGGTCTTAGAGTTTAGTGAGGAATGCTCTTAAATCCAAATAGGAAAGCAAATTTAACAAGACATGAGATCTTGGCCATGGCAGCATATATAGTAGTTCATCGTCATGACATTTGAATCTCACAAGATTTTTCTCATGATGACTGAACCTTTTTTTTTTTTTTTTGCAAGTTCATTATCATGTTTTTGGTCTGTTTGCTTCCTAAATGCTTTGTTTCCTTTCGTTTTCTGACCAAGTCTTCCGCATTTATTCTAGGATCTCAAGTTAAACTAAGCTTTAACAGTAAGCATCCTGTGTCCGAGTTTTATGGGATCTTATTACTGCAGACAGATCTGCTGTGCCATAACTCTCATCTGTTGAGTCTACAGAGAGGACGAAGTGTATTTATTACATCGGCCCCCTTTATGAATTTCTACTGTAAAGGAAACAGTCTGGCACAAAGGTGGAACTGCTGGTCGTTATTTAGTGTGTTCTGCCTTGGAAACGCACAGCCGTGATACGGGACAGCAGGCATGCAGGAATTACATTACACTAGAAATTTAGTGATCTTTCGAAGAATGGGCTCCCTTGTTGGGCTGGTTTTCCCATGTTGCAATAAAATTCCCACTTTGTAACAGCCAGCAAGAGCAAACAGCGAGAACAGGTCAAAAGCATGGGAGTGAGAGATCTTGAATTAATTGTGAGGGTGGTCTGCGGGCTGCTGGCATGCTGGCTTGTGTATGAATTAAAAAAGGTTGATGCCTAATTATCTGTTCAGATGTGGTTGGGTTTGAAGTAGCTCTTGTGACAGCACGTCTATCTTCTTGATGAGGAAATCACAGCCAAAGCCCAGCTCACGCTGCCATGACGTGCTTCCCAAGGTCTTCACCTGCCTCTGCTCTTCCTTGCGGGTCTGAGTGATGTGGTGGCAGGAATTCCCGCTCATCAGACGTGAAGTGAGTTTATTTTCACTGCTGCTTTGATGAGCAGGGGGTTTCTAAAGCTTCATTTTCCATGAAAAATATTGTGATTGCTTTTGATTAAACCTTGTAAATGGATCACGAATGCACAGAGACTGAACATCTGCGCCTTCTGAGCCAAACGTCAGGTTCTGCAAAGACATGACATCAAAAAGCACATCACCTGCGGAGGATTTAAATTAGGAGTGTGCGTTTCTGGTCGGCGAGGGCACACGCAGGGCAGCGCGGATTATCCGGCTGCCGTTGATAACTCACAGGTGGCTGATCTTGGGGTTTAGTCTCTAACGCTGTCCCTAAATCTGCCACTTCCTATGCTGTGCACACAGACGCACACACAGCTAGACAAACATAATTCCTGTCCAGGGAGTTCATGCAGGATCATGGCAGAGCTCAGGTTACTGTCCAGGTGCACAGCTTTAGGATTGTGTCAAGTTAATAGTTGGATGAAATAGATAGTCAGTTTAATATTCTACCAGTTCGTGAAAAGGTTAGGGGTTATTGATGGGGGCTTCGTTGTTTCAGAGGAATGTCTGACGTCCTACGAATTCCTGTTTGACTTGAAGTTTAATGGCCTGTTGCTGGAGAGATGAATAGCGCCATTACAGAAGAAGTGGGAAAAGAGGATTTTAAGACACAAACAAAATAAGCTATTAATCTCTCTGTGTGTCTGCAGCGCATTCTTCTGTGACAACGATTCATCCTCAATTTCACACCCGGGTTTTCCAGTGTAAGCCCCCCATAAGGCAATGATGAGGCTGAAATTCTGCTATTGGTGTTAGCTGTGGGGGATGGAGAACCAGGGTGTTGACATTTATGGATGAGGTTTTCCACCGACTCTACTATCAGGTTTTAAGAGTTGTTTGCAGCAGGAAGCACCTCCGACTGCAGCGTTAAAGAAGAGGGATCCGGTATGAAGGATTCGCACTGTCCTCACTGTATTCATGCAGACTTTCCAAACTGGAGCTGGGATGTGAGCATCCATCACTGACAGGTGGCATGCTGGGTTTTGGGAGGGGAATGCATTTGTTATACCGACACAGCCGTTAGCATTAGAGACCATCATCAGTAGGGGAGTAAGACAAAGCATCCAGGGCCAAGATCAGGGTGTCGAGGTTGATTGGGCAACATAGTTTGATTTTAGTGGTCTGGATTTGAGGATTTTGTGAGAGAATAAAGCACTGTGGAAACTGCAGCATTCAGAAATATCATTTGTACTTTCCAACATTTTTTTGAGGGTGTCAAGAAGAGCACGGTTACTGGACTTCACACAGATTTTGCAGAAGACGACGTTCACAAAAGTTTGTTTATGAAGTTAAAAACAGGAGAAGACGGGTTTAGAAAATGGATGGAAGAACTTATTCCAATATGGAAGACGATTCACATCTGGACACTTGATTTGGACATGGTAAACCAACTCTGATTTGTTTTAACTGAACCAAATAATGCAGGTATGAATACAACCAAAGTTTTTTGTTTTTACTATTCAGAGTAGATCAAATACAATCTAAGCTTGATAAAAAAAAAAACATATTTCAATGTATTATGTAAAGGTACAAGAGTACGCTGTAACTGTATTCTTTGAAAGTGAACATTTACTGCCCGTGATGAATATGGATTAACCTCTTTATGTCAATATGGTATCCTGCTGCCAAATAAATGTCCAGGGTGCAGTTGCAAAGCATCATGGAGAGCTGATCTATAACCAATGACTTGTAACTGAGAAGGAACAGTCTTTAGGACATCTTTCAGTGGAAAACGTTGGCAGTCTGGTTGCACATCCTGGGTTTGCATTTCTGTATCCTGCGAGGGGAAGTGAAGAAGGCAGCTGGAGGTGTTGAAATCTTTGCTTAAACCATTTCCTCTGCCCCTCAGAAAACGGCATAACATGGATAGACGGATTTCTCTCTGAAACAGAACCCTTTTCAGGCACATCTCCATTTAATCTCATTAACATCAATTCATTTTTTAACTCAAATCAAAGGAACTTTTGACACTGTCACCAGCCTACTAGATAGATAATGTGCACTAGCATGTAAAGGACAGCATTTCTTTTCAGTTTACTGACAACTAAGATGGATGGATCTTCACTCCAACAAGGTTTAAACAGACATTTTCATGATTACTAGAGACACCACATAAGATAACAGAGAAAGACAGGAACCCACTTTTCATGACAACAATGAGAAAATGACTGTTTGGTGAGTCCTCTCCCTTCTTCTCAGTTTCCACCCTGTAATCTGGACTAAACAGGGGTCTGGTGTTGGGTGGTGGAAAAAAGACAGATATGGTAAAGGGACATCAAAGTAAAAGTAGGAATGAGGGAAGGGGGAAGCAGAGGAGGAAGGAGATTAGGCTGAGAGAGGAGAAAGTATAGACCAGAAGTAAAGATGGACGAAAACAAAAAGAAAATGAAGTCTGAATTGAAAAACTTCTTTTAAAATGTATCAAAGTGTGGAAATTGTGCAGCGCTGTATGAAAGAGAGGAGCCTCCTGCAACCAATTTAACATAACAACTGATTAATCCTTGCTGAATGGTACACTGATACTGAGTTGTGGATTTAGACAGAGGAGCTGAGTCAGGTCTGACTGCTTTATCACATATAGTGTGTGAGAGTGCTTGAGATGTTCACTGTGTCATATAAAGAGACAGTTAGGCTTTGCTCTGACAGCCAAACTCTCCAATCACACATAATAGTTTCCATTTGCGAGCAGCAGCCAGATGGGAAATTTTGGTCTCAGCACAATTATTCCTCCATTCTCGTGCAGAAATGAATGCAAGTCCTAAATTCAGTGCTAAGTGAAAGATAACTGACCTAAAAAATATCCCTGCTTTGATCAGAAAAAAACGTTCACTGTGACATTTATGGAAATATGTTCCGTTCATTGTGTGCAATTTCAGCGCTGAATGGTCTGTTTATTGTTTTTTGCGCAGTTCAGGAAAGAGGAATCACAGAAAAATGACTGGGAAGAAAATTAAACTAAACAACAGAGTGTTATATACAGAAATAAAGAAGATGGGAAATATCTGAACTGAGAGGAGAGACAGAGACAGACAGGGATAACAAACTGAGCTATAACAAGGTGGAAGTCACTTTAAAAAACTCTAGAGTTCAAGTTAGAAGAAAAAGAAAATAAAACAAACAGGAGAGAATAAAATAGGACAATTAGAAGCAGAAAGGGGAAAAATTGAGGAAAAAGGTAAAAAGTGACAGCTGGATATAAATCACCCTGAAGTCTTTCTGTTTTACTGTTGAAAACAAACATCCAAAAATTGAGCATCTGTTGGATTTGGCTGGAAAAGTCTTTCTGCTTCCCTTTTTCCTTTCTCTTCCTTCCTGACAAAACCATCTGACTGTTTCTCCCACACACCTTCATCTGTGTCTTTCACAGACCTGGAGGGGGGGGGGGGGGGTGTCCATGCAGGGCTGAATGCAAAGAGGAGCCCACCCTGTGAAGCCAAGCTCACAGGATAGTCAAATGTTTCTTTAAACATAACAGTGGGAGGTTGTAACGTGCGGTTATTATGGATGGCAGCTTTGCTGATTTAGAGATGATCTCATGCTCTTCTGGCAGTAGACTGTCTCCCAGATTTTCTTAATCACAGCTCAGATTCTTGTTTTTCTGGACACATGAAGCACGGAAAAAATTAACCGACCGTCCAGAAAAAACATTTATCTGAGCGTGTTAATGGAGCCCCAGTAAAAATGCTTTTCTTGCTGTAATATCAAACGGAGCCGGTCAGTTTAATTGCTCGTGGCTCTTGCTCGGAAAACATTAACACTTTTTGTTGGAAGCTTGTGAAAGAATTTCAGTGCTAGCAAAGAAAATAAAATTAGAAGAAAAGCAGCAGTAAAAATGTTAATACTATTTAAAAAAAGAAAAAGTTTTTCCTTGAAAGTTTTCTTTTTTTTTGCTATATTGACAGGCTGAGCACTTCACTTCTGATGAAGTAATTAATGAGTATCTTTGTGTCTTTTTTCATTTCAGTACCGGTTAGTACATAATCAAATATTAAAAATCAATGTAAAATTGTGAAAAAAAAATTAATCGCTTTAATCGTAAAATGGAATACAACCCAACTGAAACAACTATTGCACATCATAATGCCTTCCAGTTTTTGCTCATCACTATCTAGTTAGGTAAAAGGGTTTCAAGTGTCTCCAAAACATAATGGAGATGGAGAACAGCTGTGATAGTGGACACACATGCTCCCTCAGCCTCTGGTCTGATTTTCATTGTCACCCTGAATGATATCAAGTCCCATCTGGACAGTGAGCAAACATCGATTCAGGAAAACTGATGCATCTAACAGCAAACTTTTTTTTACAGGTTGCAGGATCATATCTCCATGCTGGCCTTTAATGCCCTTCAGCAATAAGCAAAAAGAATAAAGTCATGATCATATTTAAGCTGTATTCTCATGTTTGTGCCCTTATTTGTTAGATAAAGTTGATCAAAGTCCAGGTGTCTATTAAAATGACTCTAGTTTTGTGCAATACTCACTAGTTTTGTACAGTTTTCATCCCAAACTAACATTATAAAGAAGAAATAAGACCAACTATCAAATGGAATTTACTAGGAAGTGTTTTGAAGTTTTATGCATATAGTTTATCTTTGTAAATTCTCACTGAATATATTTTGTCCTTTTTTTGAAGTCATGTTGACTGTCATCTGTCTGAATGGGAGCTTCTCTCTGTCCTGTCCGTCTCCATCTGTTATAATCAGCCCCACAGACGCTCTTTGTCTTATCCCAGGCCCTAGCACCCACAGTCCTGTCAGGCATGTCCTCCAATAATAGCACAGGCAGGTAGCTCAGCCATGTGGAATTTGACATTGTGTCCCAGAACATGACCACTCCCCTGTGTGAGGGTGTGAGTGGAAGGGATGCAGCCAGCGTGTCGGGACAGTGTTACTACACTCATGTTTGACAAAGAAACATTTTCAATGGGATAAAGGTCATCTGTTTTATTTTTTTAACCGTTCTTAAGCCGAGGTACACTTTTTCCTTGAAAAAAACAAAACTGATATCACCAACTGTAGCAAAAAATAGAAACGTTGTGGTCTGTATTACCAATATTTTGCCTTTTTTTTTTTATCAAAGTTTCTCGAATAAGAATAGGAATCAAATTCAAATAAGAATCAAAGAAGCAAAGAGTATAATCTTTTATGATCTTTCATAATTTCTAACTTTTCAATGTGATAACTGGGCCTGGTTGGATGAACAAATACCTGATATCCTGGCAGTTTCCAATAACAAATTCCAATAACACATCTGGCAATCTCTTACAGCACACTAGTGTACTTCAACTTTTTGAAAAAAACTGATCTGTACACTGTGCTGTGTAACTTTACTCACTGCCAGTTCATTGTAAACAATGATGTTGAAATGCTTGGGACAGTGTTGAAATTACTCTATTGAAAACATGCATTTATATGTCTTCATTATCACTACAGAGGAGTAACAAGGGTTTTCCATAAATGGAAATATCTCAGAAAAGACTAAAGTTCTTATCTGTACCCTTTTATTCCAGCATTTCTCACAGCATGTCACCAACTAGAACTTTGTTAATGTCTTTCAGAGAGCTTAGAGCTAAAGTACTACCCTCTCTAGACAAATAAAGCATGAGCCATCTCTCAAAGATAACATTCTGGTTTCATACAGTCTGCAGACCTGATACCCTCCTGAAGGAAAATACTGAACCTGAGACTGTCACATTAGTCTCATCCTTATTTGATTTTGAAAATGTGCTTCTTAACAATACGTTTTCCCTTTGAGGTTGATATAAAACCATGGTCAGTGTTTGAGCATCCGATTGCCTGGACATCCACCTTTTCAAGCAAAGACTTAGGCTAAGATGATGAGCTAAAGGTACAAAATAAAGTCCCATACTTTTTGTGTCTCTGAAGACATCCCTTTGGGAAAAAGAAAGGTGGTAAAGAAGGCGTAATAGACACACAATGATTGTTTCTGGGTTCTCTGTGTCTTCAGTTCCCTGCTTTAGAGACAGGTGCTGCACAGCATGAGAGTACCTGGCACTGCAGAGGCCCCTCCCAGTGCTGGACGGACACTCTCAGTTTTGCTGAACTAAGTAAAACTGTGTATGAAGCATTATGAACATGTTTGTTCAGAAATGTCACTTAACCCCTTAACCCATGAATTTATTTCCAACTATAAAATTAGAATCACTTATGTTTTTGCTTTCATGTAGAGGGTAAATTAAAGTACTTTTTTTGCATATTGGCATCAATAGGCATCAAAATGTAGAGTTTTTCAAGTAAAGATATATTTTTATCCCATTTTTGTCCTGTAATAATGGTTATATACAGTTCTGTTTTATCAGTTACATACAGTAAATAGTTTGATTAAAGTAGTGAGGAGAAATAAAAAGGAGAGAGGCTGATCCATCATCTCCTGAGAGTTAATCAGAAAAAAGTTGGAGAATCTTGTCATCATTTGGGTTAAATTACAGTTGGGCTGATGTTCATTTTCCTTTTTAAATGCTACAACGGTTAATTGTTAAATTATTAAATGCTGCAGTCATTTTCGGAATAATATTAATAATAATAAAGTCTATAGATATCAGGATATACATTTTCATGCACAAAAATAGATTATTTTTAAAATTTTTGTTAAATACATGTTGTGAGTTTCATCAGAATTGTAAACTTTTTTTCCAAAATATTATTTTTTTAAAATAAAGTGACAACTGAAAAGTAGCCCTTACAAGTAACAATACTTCTACAACTATACACAATTGACAGTGATAATGACACCAATACTAATAACAAGTAATACATACGTCCTTATTATTGTTAGAATACAAAGTGGAAAGGTATACATAAATGTTTGTAGGTTTTTAGTGAAAAAAGAATACTTTAAGAGCGGCTAATTCAGGTGAGGACGGTATCACAAGTCCTACATGAAGCCACATCTGATTTAGCACTCAGTGGTTGTTGAGCCTTGGACTAAACTCTCCAGAACTCTGAGGTGGGGAGGGATAACGATTTTACAAGAATATTAATGGACAGTTTTAAGTTTGGGGCTGCATTATGATGTAACTTTGAGCATTTATGGTCCTGTGCTGGTTGCTGTCTGCAGCTCCGGGACTTGGGATTTGTTGATGAATGAACCAATTACATGCTAGCTACTTGATAAATGGACCAATACAGGTTGATGGATAACAGCAGAGGGAGCAAGGGAGAGGCTAGTCTCACTAATGCTCAAAACATCAAGTGGTGGGGAAGCAAAAAGCTAAAATCAGGTTTAATAAAAGTAGGGGAGGAAAAGGAAGGGAGATAAAGATAGAAGTAGAACGAGAGTGTCTGAGAGTAATGATAAGTGAAGGGAAAATAGGAGTGAGTGGGAAAGATTGATGTGACAACTTGTTAGCAAGTTGAAGAAAAATGAAAGGGGGGTAGAATTTATGAGCAGGGAGAGAAAAAAAGAGTAAAATCAAAAAAATAACTGTTATGTTAGTAGTTATGTAAGACCGTGCTGAGGATAGGTATGTTTTACTGATCCTGAAGGGACAAGGTATACCTTCAGAAGTAATGAGATTAATTTTGTCACGCACACTTTGAGTTGTGTCAAGGAATTTTAAACCAGTTTGTGTTATGTGATTCAGAGAAAGACTTTCTTTTGTTTAATTATTGACTTCTTACTACATTTAAGAAATAAATCAAATTAGGGTCCTAAAAGTTCCTAAAGGTCCAGTTGTTGAAGACAAATATCGAAGCATATGAGTTTATAAAAATGGAGACTCACTGGTCACTTCATTAGGTAAATACCACTCCTGCCAGCTTAGAACAGGATTCTGAGGCTACTATTCGCACATGCTCACCAGAATTCGACAATAGAAGATAAAAAAAAAAAAGTGTTACTGTGTTGATGAGTCTCAATTTCTGCTGCCACATTCTGGTGGTGGGGTCTGAATTTGGCATCGACAACACGAAAGCAAGGATCCATCCTGCTTTGTTTTAGTGATTCAGGCTGGTGGTATTGTAATGATGTTGGGAAATACTTTGGATCTACCTGAGTATTGATGCTGACCATGGAATCATGTCAGACTGGTTTCTTGAACATGACAGTGAACACTGGACTCCACAGTCACCAGATCTCATCAGATGAACGTAATGGATGTGCAGCTGACAAATCTACAGTGACTGTGTGATGCTATCATGTCAATATGAACTATACTCTCTGAGGAATGTTTCCAGTACCTTGTTGAATCTATGCCACCAAGGATTAAGGCAGAATAGATGGGTCCAACCTGGTATTAGCAAGGAGTACCTAATAAAGTGGCCAGTGATGGTAAATGTAGTGGAAAGTCAGCTCCCAAATGCATTCTGGATATCTGGCAGGTCTACAAATTGAGAATTTGAAACAAAAATAATATTTCTTGTTCATCCCAAATCACATTTCTGTAAAAACGAGCCACAGTGAAAGGCAATGAAAGAGCAAGACGTAAGTCCATTGAATAAAATAAGACCTTTTTTTAGTCTAAGCTGAAGACAGAGATCAAAACCTCTCGTTTAAAATTGAAAAACTTTGGAATATGCGGGACACATTTTAAGGTCTTTGAAAGATGTGTGCAGAGGATTTCAACCATATCAAAACTGTTGCAGCTTAGTTCCTCTTGGCACAACTGCAACAAGCTTAAAAACATTTTTTTAAATCAATAACAGCTTCAAGGTGTGATCTTATGCCGCAATCCCTTCCAAAGATACTAATACAAGCTTTTCACAACAAAGGCAGACTGATCAAAGTTTGGGGTCCCTGCACACCTGTTCATCCCTTGATACTGAGAGGAATCTGTTGTTACTGTTCACAGGCTTTACAGTATAAACCACACAGGTCTGTTTGAGAAGTAGGAGCACAAGGGAAACAGCAGGAGGCTGTTAGTACACGGCGCTTTGTGATCCTCTGCGTTTGAAGTTAGTTGATGATGGAGAACATGCGGGTCAATCTCGACATCCTGTAGTGCGTCTTGTAGCTTCAAACAGAGTGGAGAAGAGGAACGGGAGGAAGAATTAAGTGGGTAGAGATAAAGTAAAAAAGAGAGTTTTATCTGGATTTCAACAGCACAATCCACTGAGCCAGCCTAATGTCATGTCATTAGTTTATATAACAGATAGCGGAAAATGAATCTGCTCTTATCTCTTTTTAGCTGTCAGCGTTTTGGCGAAGAGAAGTCTCTGGTTTTCATTTGTGGCCCAAGTAGCATTGACCAATCGTGTGGAAGTGGACTGGCTTGCATCCAGGTAAAAAGTCCCTTTGGATTTCAGAGAAAGACCAGTTCAAATGCAGCCTGAAATCCTTCAGCTTTTGCTTTCAGGCACGTATGAGCCCTCAATCCCATGAGAGGAACTTGTATTTTCTGGTGCAACACTAATATTTATTTTTCCAGAATCATGTTGAAAGTTTTTGGGTTTTTTTTCTAAAGACTTAAAAAGAGGCTTAAACTGGACATCAAAAACACTTTGTTGTGTATTCATTGGTAAACATATTCTAAGAAAATAATTACATTTTTGAACAACTTTAAGCAGTATTCTGGGTTAATTTGGGTCATTCAAGTCTGTAATTTTGGGTTGCATGGTTGTGTAGAGGTTAGAACTTTTGGCTCACAGCAAGAAGGCCTAAGTTCCTTTCCTGCTTGGGGCCTTTCTGTGTGGACATTGCATGTTCTCCCTGTGCATGCGTGGGGTACCAAGGTACCAAAAATATGCTTCATAGGTCAACTGATGACTTTAAATTGTCTCAGAGTGAGAACGTGAAAGTGTGTTGTGATTGTGCGACCCTGTGAATGACCGGCGACACGTTCAGAGTGTATCCCACTTTTACCCCAACAGTAGCTGGGTCAGGCTCCGGCAACCCCCTGACCCTGAACAGGATTCAGTGAGTTCAGAAAACGGATGGATGGATGGATAGACGTATGCGGTCCTGATTTTAACCCTAACCCCGCTAAACTATCTGCAGCCAGCATCTTCAAGATTCCTACAGGAAAATATTGATTAGAGGAGGAGGTCATCAATCAACAAGCATCTGTGGTTCTTCGTCAAAGTATGCATCCTTCTTGAATCACATTGATTACACAATGGTCTCATTCACCTTTTGGCTTATCCCGTCAGGGGTCGCCACAGCGAATTAGCTTTCACTGGTTTGCACAGGTGGTTTGGCAGAGAGTTATCTCTGTGCTCAGGTATAGTAAGGCAATAGTGTGAAGGATCATGCCCAAGGAGCCACACTGGATTCAGAGAACCATATGGGTTTTGACTAGCTACTCTGCATCAGCCAGAGACAAGGTGTTCCTTATTTTACAAATGTAGTGACAAAAAGCAGTTTACAGTAAAAAGTGAAGACCAAATAAATGCCTTCCAATGTATTTATTTTGTTACCAAGTGACTTTCTGAAGTGCTCAGGCCCAATAACAACAATGTTGGATTTATTAAAGTTTAGGAAAAGAAAATAACAGGCTCTTTAAATCTTTAAACCTTCTACATGTGCCAGAAGTCCCCAACCTGGTCAACATCTTTTAGTTTAATAGCTAAGAATCATCAGCACAATAATGAAGGTTTTCATGGACAAATGAGACATTTTGTTCATCTTCTTCATCTTCTCTTGATTTTGCAGTTACAGACAAATCCCTTTTGTTTTAAAACAAAAGTTTTGTGGCTTTTTGCTCATCTGTTTCAGCAACATAATTCATTTAGGCTATTTCTTCTGCCCTAAAACAGATGTTCCAGGGATTTGGTGGTCATCTATATTTTACATTTTCTCATTCCTGCAGTTAGTAACCAGCACTGTTCCTCTTACTACAGATGTTCCACTATTTCTCTTGTCTATCTGTTTCTTCCCTGTGTTCTTAGACTCCACTCGGTCACTACAAATAGTCACCCTTAGTAAATCTGGTTCTTATTCTTCCATTTAGATGGAGTTTTCAACTCCTCTTGTGCAAACAAGTAACAATGAATGAATGGCAAATCCCTTAAAACTATAGCTAGAGAACTAGTGATTTGGCAAACACAATGAGAAGATGAAAGGTGGATATCATGCTTTCCAGAGACCTGATGGAAAAGGAGCAAGGCTTACGGATTGAAAACAGTTTCAAGATGTTTCATATTGTGTGCATGAAAGGAGGAACAAAGTAAAGGTGATTCTGAACAAGGATTTTGCTAAGAATATTTTGGAGGTGAAGAGGGTGATGATGAGTCTGAAGCTGGAAGTAGAAGGTGTGATGTTGAATGTTGTCAGTGGTTATGCAGGCAGACAGCAAAAGATGGTGGTGTGTTGGAAGACTCTAGTGAGGAAGATTAGGAGGACAGTGGCTGAGCAGAAGACCAAGTGGTGGAAGTTGAAAAAGGAAGAGGCTACGCAGCTTTTTGGGAAGGACTTTTTGATCTTGAGTTCCCAGATCTTGGGAGATCAGCAGGTTTTTCCAGATGACTGGACAGCTACAGCTAAAGCAACCAGAAATACTGGCAGGAGAGACTTGATGTGTTGTCTGGAATGAGAAATTAAAAATCAACATCAGCTCTGATAATTGGCTGCACCTAGAAATTCTCTCTATAAAAAGTATATACAAAACAGATAACAAAAGGGTATCCATGCTAAAACACTGAAACCAAGTTTGACTTCTATACAACCAAACTCCTGTTCTGGTTGTATCGAGACTGTAGCACCCTTAGTATTAGTACGGTGGCCCCGGTCCTCATACACAGAGTGTTGCAAGGGAAAAGATAAAGCACTTTCTCCAAATTCATCTTGTTATCTGGATTAAAGAACTCCCATGATCCCTCATGCTCTCTGTGGAAGGTGTTCCAAAAACAGGACAAAATTGCATTGTTCCTCTTGAATCAAAGATTTAATTATTGACTAAATTCTCTTCTCCAATACACTGAAATAGACTTTCCTAGTAAGGCTGAGTAGTGTGACCCCATTGGGGCACACCCTCTTCTCTTAAAAAGAAGGACAAATAGTCCACTGATCACCACATGAAGATGCAAAGGTGATTCATCCAAGACAGCTCCACAACAACCAGAGACTTGAAATCCTCACCGTATCCACAGTACATGTAACCAGCCTGACAAAGAAAATTACAAAGAATAAATGCACTGACAGAAAATCAAACTGAAACTTTATTTAAAAAACAATTCCCATTGGAAACAAAATGTAACAGCAAATATAACACAAAAAAATGATTATAACAAAAAAAGGAGAAAGAACTTAATAATTTCCTGCCACCTTTTTGGCAATTTTATTACTGCAACAAGTTGAAAACAAACAGTAACCACAGCTGCATGTGGAGCTGCTGCACTTAATGTCAGTCAGTGTGTTTACCATTTTCACAGATGGCATTCTGAAACTGTCTGGATAACTGAGATGAATGGCTCTTACTGCGGCTCCGCAAATGGGATCATCTACAGTCACCACACTCACAAACACCTAACTGAATGTGCTTGTGCATGCCTGTGCGTTCATGGATACACACCCACATGGCTGCACAAAAGTAAAACATACAGCGGATAAGTAGATTCTATCAACTGATCCTTTAGAGCAACCTTTGATTTCTTTTGGCACAGAAAGTAAGTTCTTTTTTTTTTTTTTCCCAAACTGATACATGTTCACTCCTAATCACAGCCGAGCAGAAAACCACAAGAAAGGGTAACTCCTCATTACTGGGGAAATGTCAGCTGCCGATTGACTCAATATGTCCTTTGATTCAAGTCAGAATAGGAAGAAGTCATCTGTGATCAATTACCATCTGCAGTCAGTTTCAGTGAATTTAACATGATGCAAACAAGTCAGATGATGTGAACCATGGCTTGATTCATTCAAGGCATGGCTAATTTTAAATCACAGCAATCAGTTAGAGTTTCAAGGATGTGTTGAGGATTATATCCATATATGACAACCCAAGTTTAATATTACATAGTGGAGATTTACACTACATATATGGTGGTTAAACTGCTGCTGACTGTTGCCTTCTACCTTTTTGGCCACTGCAGTCTCCCCAGAATGATTGTCAAATACTGCCACCATGTGGACAAAAGTGCTCTGCTAGAGCATGAGCAGGAGGCGCAAGCATCAAGCTACAACTAGCAGTGTAATGATTCATTTCAACAACATTCCGATTCATATCATGATTTGAGGTTGCCAGCATGATTCGTAGTCAATATTGGTTCATTTTGAACAATCCGATTTGATCAACAATCCAATTCACTGACCTAAAATCAGCCCAAGTCATCTTTAGCCAAAAATTCAACCAGCTTGACTCAGAGATGAATACCTGGTACTGAACTGTGCAGGTGCAGTTTTCCAGATTCCTTGTATTTCTTGCAAGATAATAAAGTGTAAATAAATATGCGTACAAATAAAGAAGTAAAAGAGAACTAATGGCAAATCTCTTCATATTTTAGTTTCATAAAGTTCAGCCCACTGTTGTTTTTCCACATCAAAAAATACAAAATGAACATTATTAGAACATTCTACAACACTTTATGGTCATGTCTTTGCAAAATTCAAAGTGTTTCCACACATTGGACTGTGATGATGGTTTGATCTTTTTTTGCTGCATCCCATGTGTTTTGTCTGCTAGGATGGCACATTGTCATTTTTACTTTATTTTAAAATAAACCTACATCTCTCAATCCAAATGGTATTTTCCAATATCGATTTAATCGATTTATTTCATTTTAAAGCACTTTTATAATGGTAAAAGTAGACAGATTGATCTGGTTGGATCATAGAAATATAGTTTCACTGATTAGGTCGATGAAACGTTACATTCCTTGATTAAACACATCTGGGCACTCACTATAAAAGTTACAATAATAAGTTAACAACTGAATGAATAACACCAGTTATCATAACAAAGACAGTTGTTCAAACTGGAAGCTCTCAGCTCACTCAGTTCAGAAATCATTAATATGAGCTATCTTTGAATGTTACAATTCTTAAAGAATTTGTCCTTAAACCAGCATGTCTTTTATTGTAATTCAATAGTTAAACCTTAATGCAAAAAGACAGAAAAGATGGTTCAAGGCTAAAGAAATTTTGATAAAAATAGCATTAATTGTGGTAAAAAAGACTGGTCTAATCCTTTTGAGTTTTAAAAGGGAATAACTTTTTTATTTGAGTTTTAAAAGTATTCTATTGATGTAATATAACCACTTGTTCAAAAGCTATCATTAATTTACTTAAAAGGAAAACATGAGTGTTTTTTTTTCATAGCTGGAAACAAATTCAGAAGCCAAGAAGTAAAAAGCAGCAATCACAGAAGGAAGTTGTTTTTGCAAAACTTTAAATAATGAATTGTTTTTTTTTTTCCCAAAGCTGTATGTCTGACCTGTTCACCTCTCAAATGACACTTAAGCTTCAGTTCCTCTCTGCTGGACCTGCCTCTTCCAGTCAGGTGTGTTTGAACACGGAAACAAACAGCTTGCAGGATAAAACGTTTTCCGGACCAGAACTGAGAAACTCTGTTTTCTCACAGATACTTATTATCCATCCAAACCCTGTATTTTCAGTGGTTCCACTTCATCTAGGTGGTTTCCTCTTTCCACTTCATCTCCTCACATTTCACACTTTGGGAACAGTGATGTCCACATTTATATTACTCAACCAGACTGCATCACTTCTTACTTTGTTCACTTTGTGAAAAAACAGCTTGCGCCCATTCTGATAAGTCACGTTAATGATGAACACATGACACACTTCTGCAAATACTGAACTCAAAGGCCAGCTTTGAGTTCACAAGGATGCACAAAGATTGTGTGGTTTTCAGGTTAAAAGACAAGTAGATACACACACTCTTATGAAAACACTTTTGAAATATAATTTATTGCACATTTAAAGATCAACATAAAGTGGCACAATACCAATTTCGATTCTTGTTACATCAGGAAAAAAGAAGTCTTTACAAAATGCTGACACCAGTTAAGAACTGCTTTTGAGTAAAGAACGAAGTGGCCAAAGGGTTGGAGGGATGCAAGACCAAAACTGCATAGTTTATAAAAGCAAATGAATTAATTTAAAAAATTGTTATGATTCTTAAAATGGCACCCAAAAATACAACCTGACTTCACTGTTACTCATGCTTGTCATGAGCCTTCTCAACTTCCACAAAGTCTCAATGACTTACAGGCGGAAAGGAAGTGCCAAAAAAGAAGGGTAATTCCCCATTCTAAATAAGAAAAGTTCTATGATTTTTAATGGAAAGATGTACCCAAAAACTAAATATAAGTTGTTTTTTTAAACAAGAAAAAAAATTTCATACATTTTGAGCATGGCCTTTTTTATGACTGAGACCAAAATATATATAAAACTTTTCTGTAGCATCTAATTAATTAAATCTTGCAGAAGCAGGCGTGTCAGTGTAAAAACCTCCACTTGAAGGTACAATGAAATGAAAACTATACAAAAACAAATTACATGATAGTCACAGTCAATTGTTTAAGGAACTATTTACATCTTTGACCTCATTAATCACATCATACTGTAACAACAGAACCCACACTCCATTGTTCTGGTTATGATAATCAGCCATGTTAACAATCAGCTAACATCACAAGTTGTCATTTCTTTGTGAAGTGAGTGGGCGAAGACTGCTGTCGCTTATTGCTGCATGACTCATGTTGTGAAAACTGGATTATAACCATCTAAACTTTCATATCTGCTCCTGCAGATCTTTAACCTGTGACACCAAATGAAAATACCTGCAATTTGAGCAAACAAAGGAGAAAAAAAAATCTAAAAAACGCTACATTATGTACATTATGAATGAAAACAAATGAGAAATAAAATCACACTCTGATAAAAAAAAAAAAAAACATATTAAAAAAAAAGTATATGATGTCAAATCTTCAACCAAACCTTAAGTAATCACAAATGTTCATGTACAACACAGCATAAATACAAATTCAGCTAATGATCAAGAGAAGAACAGCACATAAGCATGCTAACTGGCTTTAAAATCAACGCTCATATTAAAGTCAAACACAGTTTTATTAGGGTTACCTGATCAAAGGTTTACAGTTTCAATAGAGTTGCCTGGTTGCATATTTTAGATGTGATATAAGTTAATAAAACCTATCTAATTAGTTTAGCAAACGGTAAAAATGGTTACCTATCTGGTTTATTCACCAACAAACAGCTCACCTGGTGGATTCAAGTAAACGACTGTGTGGTAATCAATGACAAGCTCCGTAAAAGTAAAGCAGTATGTGCACATCGACAGCAGAAAAGAAATGTTTGGCACAAAACACAACTTCATGAGTTGGACAATAGCTCATACTGATTGGTTTTGTGGCCCCGTCTTGGTTTTTTTGTAGACTACCTGACAAATGTCACCACACTCCTCTGGGAAAGTAAAGCTAAAACATCTTGAGCTGTCCTTCAGTGGTCCTGAAACAGTGCTAATCGCTCCCACTACTAGACAACAAATATTCAGGCACAAACTGCATCAAAATCGTTTTTAATGGAGGTTTGATCCAGCATGGTTTAACACGATAGAAGGCCTCACATGTCAAAATGTAGTAACTTTAGGAACTTGCCTGTTAAATAGCCTGGCATCATGATGACTTTAGGAACCTCCTCAACTGAGCAAACCCTTAAAAAGGTGGACATAATTTAGTCAAAGTAAACTATAAGTTAAAACTGCAAAGCAGAATAAAAAAAAAGACAGAGTTATGTGGAGATGAGAAGAAGCACTTGAAAATGTGGAGCAACATACTGAAGGCCAGACAGAAAAAGAGAGGCAGAGAGGAGTTGAGGCGTGTTTAGGGAGATGGCTGGATGCCACAGTAGCAGAGCTCTTCTGTAGGCGGAAAAGGTACCAGATGAAGGTGGAGAGATGCGACAGAGAAAGAAGGAAATGTCACTCGGCAGCTTATGCCCAATTTAAATATTCTCTCTTGACAGGTGGCAGAAGGTTTAATTTGAACTCCTAACACCGTCAGCAGATATTGATGTTCCTCGCATAGATGCACCTCTTAAAAACAATTAGCCCCTCAACCCCTAAGTCCAACAATGGTTCGTTTACCCCTCTGATCTTCTTCAGTGCATTAGAAATTGGGTGACAAGAAAGTGGTTGCAGAAAACAGAATTCTTCTGCAGCAGTTCCTTTAAAGCACAGCAGTGGGCTTCAACAGGTATCAGTCTCGGTTTTGCTTCCACTTCCTCACAGAAGAGTTTCACAGGCTCAGATCCTCCTCCGATTCTCCTTGGTTGGTTAGTGCAGATCATACAGTGCTGAGACCCTT
This sequence comes from Oryzias celebensis, assembly GCA_014656515.1. Taxonomy (NCBI): domain Eukaryota; kingdom Metazoa; phylum Chordata; class Actinopteri; order Beloniformes; family Adrianichthyidae; genus Oryzias; species Oryzias celebensis. The sequence goes on from BNCR01000005.1 coordinate 17,499,220, forward strand.
CTACCATTTTTTTCCCAGATTTGATTCAGTGAGATTCTATAGGTTCTCCCCAGGTTGATACTGGGGTTCTGTGGAGGTGAAATAGTCCTCTAGGAAGCCCTGAAGGTACTCAAATGTAGGCCTCTCCTCTGGATCCTTCCTCCAGCATGACAGCATGAGCTCGTGCAAGGAACTAGGGCACTCCGCGGGGCAGGGCATCCTGTAGCCACGCTCCACCTGATCCAGCACTTCACGGTTTACCATACCTGCCGAAGAGAACGGGAAGTTAATACTTTAGAAATGAGCTCTGCTGCTTTCATGGTAAAACTGCTGGGTTGAGTTCAATAATCAGAACTGCTGACAAATGGAAGAGATGTTTGGCTTAAATACTTTTTGATGAAATACAATGAATACATTTTTACAACTTGATAATCTACAGATCAATGTTAGGTGATAAAATAATTGCAGTCATCATAAAATGTGGTATGATATCAACCCACTCCAATCATGTTGTGATCTATTTTTAAAGAATTCCCAGTGGTCTTCAAATTATGACTGTGACAATTTTAGGAAAAAAAAATCTCAGTTTTTTCTAGGACATAGTTTCTGTAGAGTGGCAGGAGTTGATCAGAGTGCAACCAGTGCAACAAAAATGGCGACCAAATCGGAGCTATCCAGCTGTACAGTTTTGATCTAGATGCCAGCTCAGATGAGGAAAACAAAGACATACATAAATCTATTTGTCTGCAAGTGGATGCATCAGAATAGAGCAGAGCATGGAGCTTGTTGCAGGCCATTATAGGTTCTACGTCACACCTTCAAGCTTTTTCAAACTGCATTTATTATTTGCTCCTGATTCACAATGATTTGAATAAAGAAGAACTTCTTCTTTTTTCCTGGAAAGAAAAGAAAAACTTGAAACGCAATTTTAAGCTTAATTTTCTTAATATTTGTCCTCCATCATGAGAAAAATGCCACAAGAACACATTAAAACATCAAAAAGACCAATTTGATTGGAGTGGATCTTTAAGTAGATCAACCCAGAGGTCTCAGCATCTGAATTTTAAACAAGTGAAGTTCTCACCTGGATAAGGAACTCTGCCTTTAGTCGCCAGCTCGGTTAACAGCACACCGAAGGACCACACATCAGATTTGATAGTGAAACGACCGTACAGAGCTGCCTCTGGTGCCGTCCATTTGATCGGGAACTTTGCTCCTAAAATTACGATTTCAAAGTAAATATACTCATTTCCAAATGAAACCAAATGTATCTGTCTCTGTGTCTTATTTTAGCATTGCTAAGCCAGTTTGATGGATGTTAAGTGATTACATACCCTGTCTTGCAGTGTACTCATTGTCTTCAATCAGTCTTGCCAGACCAAAGTCAGCCACCTTACACACCAGGTTGTCCCCCACCAATATGTTAGCAGCCCGCAGGTCTCTGTGGACGTAGTTCATCTTCTCCACATAGGCCATGCCAGCTGCAATCTTGTAGAAAAGATAAGTGTTTTACAGTTTTTTTGAAGTAAAATAGTTTTTAAAAAAAGGCAAAACCTCATAGAAAATCTCGGTTTACCTGAGCTGCCATGTCTACAAGCTGTGGCAGTCGAAGCAACTTTCCTGTGTCCCCTTTCAGGAAGTCCAACAAGCTACCTGGGAATGCAGGGGGACAATACATCATGTTTTAAAACTGTATCTGTAACTGATAATTTTTACAGTAGTTCTCAGTGCACCTCTGACCTTCATTGAATTGCTTTTCTGAGGTGTCAAAATACAGTATTTTGATAAGCAAAGAAACCTGCCAGCATCAAAATGTAACCATCACAAAAATGAAGACTTGCTCAAGAAGTCATTGCTAGAATCTGCAGTTCTGTATTACCTTGGCTCATATATTCCGTGACAATGTAGATGGGCTCCTCAGACACAACAGCGTAGAGCTGGACCAGTTTCTCGTGCCTGAGCTTCTTCATGACCTGTGCTTCCTGAAGAAAGGCCTCTGGAGACATAGTTCCAGGTTTCAAGGTCTTAATGGCTACCCGTGTCGTAGCGTTCCACGTGCCTGCCACAAACCAGCGATAAACAAGAAAACTGTCAAGCCTTAATTTATTTAAGTTGATATAGACTAGCACATTGGAGGTTAAATAATGAAAATATTAATGACTTATAATGTGCTTTAGAGTAATCCTAGTGCTGGATAATCAAACTATTTTCCACTTTCTGTGACAGAATTAAGATGTCCTACCCATCCAGACTTCTCCAAAGCATCCCTGTCCCAGTTTAACATCCAGGCGAAGGGACTCTCGAGGAATCTCCCAGGCATCCCTGGCGAGTCCCTGCGTCTGAGGTTTGGCCACTGGGCAGACGTCTGTGAGGGCGTGGCAAAGGCCATCAGAGTGCTCTGAAGGTGAACAACAGCACAGAGTGAAGCAGCAGCCCCGGCATGGTAGAAACTGAATTACTCGTATTGTTTGAGCACTCACTACGGTAGTGGAAGACCAGTTGTTGCAGGCTTGTGAACTGGGTACGGGAGGTAATGTAGAAACCGCCACTATCCAGTTTCCTGATCTTGTAATGCTTAACATTCAGCCCTTTGGCGTTGTCATAATCCAGCACAGACAAACAATAAGCCCCTGTGAGCAAACAGAAGAGCAGACAGAAGTTAAAACAAGAGAAGCTCTGGGCCTCAGTGACAGCTGCTCTGCGGAGTTTCCGAGCAGCTGTGCCTTCAAACTCTAAGTGTCTTAGTTCCTGTCCTTCACCTTCGGAAAGTTTCACCACAAAAAATAATCAAAACTGATTTATGAAACTGTTTCTCAGTGAGACCAGACATAAAATCTACACATAATTAAAAACCTTCTGAGACTTCTGAGAGAGTTATTTTCAGACAAAAATACATTTGATTAAGTAAAACATAAAAAAAAATTGTTAATAAGATTTCACAAAGGAGAAAAAAATGTAGAAAAAAAAACAAAAAACAAAATCTATTAGCCATTAGGTAAACTATTTTCCAAAAATCAACATCAGCCGGAGGAGAAAACTGTGATAATTTGTCTTTTTGACAGTGGTCAGTGTGACATATACAGTTTTCTGAAAAGCTTATCAATTACGCTGATTCTGCCCTCCAGATCTGATCATTAAAAGCTATTGTAATCATTTTTAACAATGAACCTTTGCCTCAGCTATAAAAACACTCTGAGAGAAAACTTCAGCAAACTGTTACCAAAGGTTTGAAAGAAGCTCTGCAAAAAACATTGCTTTGTGAATAAACTAGTTATGAAGAATCATTGATTCACCAACCACATCATTTACCATTGTGCGAGTGAGTGTCACATTCGTAATGACAAATGCAAATTATGCATTTTTTAATGTCCTCAATCCACATTTAGTTTTGAGCAAACAAAGAGAAAATGTAAGATCTTTCATTTGTGACAGCAATCAAACTGTGGTTGAGGAAGTGAAGAGAAAATTGGCTTAACAAAGCTCAGCTCCACAGGGAAGAAATCCACCGTTTGATCTGGAGGCTTCGCTGACTGACATTCACTCTGCTTCCATTGTGGGGAGGGAAAATCTGGGGCAAGAAAAGGATGCTCCTTAAATTCACCACATGCATCATGTATTAAAACAGTGAGACTTCAGTAATGCTTCAACAGTTAAACCCTACAGCCTTCCATGATCAAATCCAAACCACTTTTGAGTGTTTCTTTCTGCCGAGAATGTATTTAAAAGCTTTTGCACTCTGCATGGATTCACCTCCGACAGCTTAGCAAATCACAGCAGGTTTTTTTTGCTGTTTGTGCAGCCAAGATTAAGAAGCATAATCACATTTAACAAACGTCACTTTCAGCACTTGTATTTGCAGCCTGAGCCGAACGTCTCACTTCCCTGCTGTAATCTAAGATCATTTGCACATTATGCAACATGTCGTTGCAAGTTCATGCTCATTTGTGAAAAACTGTGAACCTAACAGTCAACACTGAATACAAAATGCACTCCTGCTTGAGCTCCTCTCGCTCCCCTTATTCGCCTCCTTTCTTGTAGGTTTCCCCTTTACAGTTCTACCCTTCCTCGTCGTCTTGCCACCACTCTTCTCAGTGTGTGTGAGCATGGGAACACTGCGTTATAGCTGGGGGGAGATAAGCACCCTCCAAGGCTGACCTAGTTCCGGCAGAGCAATTCACCCCTGTTCATTTACAAATCCAACCCACACAGTTTGCTCTTTTTTTCTTTTAAGTAATCTTTCTTACAAAACAACATCCTAAAGAGCCAACATGGGTCACAATGAGTAAATCTGACTACAGAGAAGGATGAAAAAAACTGTTTTAGAGCTCAGGAAGTCAAGCTAAAGCACCAGAGGCTTGTAAGAACATTACTTTATTAAAAAGCTCAGCCTCTTTGAAAAAGAACCCTTGAAGATTATTTTGTTTTTTATAGTAAAATCATGTCAGTTTCTCTACATAACCCCAGAGAATCAAGAAAGCATCATCACTTTTGTTTTTTCGGGGGGACATAAACGTAAAAGCATTTCAAACTGACGACCTGTTTCCCTGCTACAAAGTAAGATCAGTAATTAGTGGTCATTTTAGAGCAGTTTATAAAACATTTACTCTGCCAACTTTGATAAATGCATCTCTTAAGCCAAATTTCTAGACAAACATATGAATTGTGACAAAACAATGACTTAATGTCTTTAATCTGAAAAGTAGTTGGCTGTTTTTATGCCCAACTGTAGGTCCCAACGTTAACCCACAAGAACCCATGGTACAGAAGAACATCAGAAATGTCATCTATACAGTCAACAAATATATAAATATATATATATAAATATATATATATATATATATATATATATATATATATATATATATATATATATATATATATACATATATATATATATATATACATATATATATATATGTATATAGGAATCCGAACTGATGCTTTATTTAAACTACTGTGATGCTCTGCACATATATCATTTTCTTTGTCGCTTGAGTTGAGGTCTGCCGGCCCAACTACGCATTATGTTACAGTGACAACCGTGACATTATGTTACGTATCAAATAGTCCTTTTGTGAAAAAGTGATGGAAACCTAAAATAATAACAAGAATAAAGTACAAGAAATCATTTGAATGTTTATTTCTTTTGTAAGTGACCATGTTATAAGCGAGATAGTGTCTGGCAAGAAGTGCATTCAGAGTTTGATGCACGACGCGAAAGCTTGAACCGGCGGAAGACGGTTGCTTCATGGAGTGTTCCTAATCTTCATTAATGAGAATTAATGTGTTCATTTTGTAAAAATACATCATGTGCTTTAACACGTTAACGTTGACAGCGGAGGTCGACCCCTGATCAGAATATTGCAGGTTCGATTCTCGCCTTGCCTGCCCATGTGTCGTATCTTTGGGCAAGACACTTAACCCTAACATTGCCTCTGGTGGAAGGTTGGCACCAGTGTTTGGTGGTGGAGCCACCATCATTGTGTGCGAATGGGTGAATAGGACTTTGACTATGAAGTGCTTTGGGCCTTCAAGGAAGGTAGAAAAATGCTATACAAGTTTACGCCATTTACCATTTACTATTATGCACGCACATTCTTAGAGTTTAACTGAATACTTTTTGCCATGTGCCTTCTTCACGGCTTCATGCAGTTTCCTTTTAGCAGATAGAACAATATGTGAGACATTTAAACAAGTTTTTGCCTTGTAATATGGTGTGCATTAATCATCTGCTCTCCCACCTTTTGTGGTCTCGCTCTCACGCACCAGGAAGGTTCCTCGTCTGTTCTGCAGGTTCAGAAGGAGCCTCTCTGAGTCACGCCGAGTAATCTTCCCGAAATACCACCTGCCGAAGAAGGAAAGAGATCAGAGAGAAGCTCCTGCTGAGCTGCAGAAGCACACCTTAGGGCTATGCATGCATTAAAAAACCATCCAAGAACTTCCACACCCATTGTTGGAATTATACACACATGTATACCTGTACTAAGTAACCAAAGCAGCAATGGCCAAGACTTACACTGAAAATAGTGCTAAATTTATGGGCTACAATGATTGCGAAAGAGAAACAAAGAAAAGATAATGTACTCTTCTGCTTGGATGGAGTCTGAAGGAGCCACATAGTTACTGGGGATGTAACCACTTTCTCCCGTTGTCAGCGAGCGAGCCAGCCACCAGTCCCCTTCTCTGTCAAGCAAGAAGACGTAGAAAGAGCAGGAGAGTTAGTCATGAACACTACTTAAGACAAGAAAGACATTCTTTAAATTTAAGCACGTTTACATTTCTGCTAACGATACAATATTTAAAAATAATATTTGAAAAGGAATTAAGCACAACCAGAATTAAATCCCTTTTGGAGGGTCACAGGGTTGCTGGAGCCTATTCCAGCCACCGTTGGCCAAAGGTGGGGTATATTCTATATAGCTGCCCAATCCATGGCAGGGTCACACACCCACCAGACACACTCACATACACACCAAGGGACAATTTAGAGTAACGTATCAACCTATGAAGCATGTTTTTGGACAGTGGGAGGAAACTGGAGTGCTTGGAGAAAACCCCTGCATGCACGGGCAGAACATGCACAGTCCAAACAGAAAGGTCCCAGTCATGATACACACCAGCATTCTCAATGTGAGGCGAAAGTGCTAACCACTACCCCACCGAGCAGTCCTTATGCAGAGTTGAAATTAAAAAAGTGCAACAGGTCAATCATTTTATATAGTTTCAGTATGACATTACTTTCTCTATTTACCAATGCACTAAAATTGTGTGATATGGTGTAACCAAATGACAATAAAGTTTTGAATTGACACTGGGATTTGACCTGACCTATGTGGAGTTTTGTTCCTGTATGACAAAGTGGATGTAAACGTACAGGTCACTTGTTTATATCAATTAGCTCTTTATGCATGTGAGCTGTTGATGTTCAGACACCTTACATACGTTCCCTTCACAACCATGTGAAGGGAACACAGCTGGAGATCAATTTAAATGCTAAGAAACATCTCTATAGAGGAATTGAACACCTCATCCAATAACATGACTGTTAAAACCAGTTTTTGCTTGCATTTTTGTCTTTTTTGACAAAACCAAATCTGGTAAATGACAAAAAAATGAACTTTTGTTGCTGAGCTTAAAGGTTTTTAGGTTTGCAGTTATATTTTGGCTAAAATATGTTTATTTTGATAAGTTTGGAGAAAGTGTAGAGCCCAGCTGCATTGCCATTCCAATGACTATCATTCAAAGGCTTGGAGCAAAACAGACACAAACACTGGAGTTTGCTTTCCAAGTACACTTTCAGCCCACCTCCAGGCTCCCAGAATGGTGTGAGAAAACCACAATGAGAAAAGTAAACAGACACAAGCAGCCTCAAATTCTGCCTGCAGTCCCTCTACTTTTCATTTGATAAATCAATTATAAAGGTAATAAATAGGTGCAGGAACAGTAGGAGCTTGGTCAGATGTGGGTTGGAGGGTTTGCACAGACAGAGGGACTAAACAAAAGGGTGTGTGAGGTTTTTCTGGCATAGAATAATACTAACCTGAAGCTGTACTTTTTCCTAGAAGAGACCATGAAGCATGAGAAAGAAAGGAGAGATAACAGACACAGCAGACACATCAAAACGCAACAAGAAGACACAGCAAGGCAAGTAGCACAGACAGAGAGCACAGGAGCTGGATTTACCACAGGGCCACACAGTAGGGATGTTTTAGGTTACTTTTGAGAGTGCTTGGTTGTTGTTTTTTATTCCCTGACTTTCAAAATGAACAAAATCCTTACTCTTCTATTTAAAAAATAAATTGTGCAACACGTGGAAAAGCTAAAGATTTATCCAGTTCTCTCCCATGGTGCACTACTTCACCATGCGAGTCATTTCTTATATTTCACCCTTCTGTATTGATTTAAAATAAAATAAAGAAGTAGCAGGTCAGACAAATAGAAAAAGGTTATGGATGTCAAAGGTTATAAAACAAACTGTATTTTTATTATTTAAGTGCCCTCAAATAAAACACTTTGCTTTTAAATACAGACATTGCCTGTTCTGTTTCACCCACCCTAACCATCAGTGTGCCAATGCCATCAGAGGAACACTTTTCCGGTGTTATCTTTGAAGGAATGTAAGCATTCATCTCAGTGAGGCACTTTGCAAGTGTCTTAAAGATTATGTTGATGGCAGTAGCCCAAGAGAAGTAGAATCCATTAGCAAAAGTGCAGCAGTCTTCTGCTTTCATAAACAGACGGGAGGCACAGCTCCACTGTTACCAGCTCGGCCTTCCACCAAGCTTCCTGTGCTCATTCAAATGTGAATGCATGCACCCCCATGTATGTTTGGACATCTGTGTGTGTATATAAATTTGTGAAGCCCTGACATGGAGGGAAGACACACAGGACTGTTGATTCTTACGTGTTGTTGATTATCTGCAACTTGTCGTTTTTCCTGAAGGTCAGATCAGAGGCCGTTCGGGACTCATAGTCATACAAAGCCACGAATGTGGTAACACCTCCTAAAAGAAACCAACACAAAGAAACCTATTAGTCTTAGTAAAAATGAATTTAATAGCATCAACAAGAAATAACCTAAAGTTTGGATCTTTGATGATAATTAGTAGCTTTAAATATTAAATGACTCTTACTATCACTTATATTGTCCTCCTTAAAAAAAAAAAAACACATGTGACTCATTCAATTATATTTTGTAAGTAAATATATTTCTGACATTTTTCACAAGTTTTACTGTAAATGAGAAATAATTTAAATGTTACTCAGTTGAGGAAAAAAGTTGTCTACCGTCAAAAGGATTAAAGAGTTGCATGTTAAAAAAAAATCTACGCAAGTACTGAGTAACATTCCTAATGTAGAGACAGATTATTGCTAAGAACCAGATGGACAAAAAAGTGGAAATTCCTAAGTTTTCAAATTGAACTTTAGGTTACTCACTTTCCTTTGCTTAAAGTCCTTCTTAATAAAAAGTTAAGAAACAAATGTCACCCAGTGTGGATGAGTAAGAGCAGTGACTCTTCATCAGACATCTAAGCAAGTATAAGTTAAAATTCTGGTGCAATTAGATTACCCAGATAGTGACCTAATTTAGTGTTACTTAGTAAATGTATTTTATTACTACACACCTCTGAATTTAACTGTATGGAATGTTGACTCAGCTCTAAATTATTTTAGAAATATGAACTTTTGGTATATTTTCTTTTAAATTAAATCTGTTTGGTGTGCAGTTTTGCTACATTTTAGGCAAGAAAAAAAAAGATTCAGATCAGCTTTCAAACATTTTTGAGTTTTATTTTTTTTTCCATTCTCAAACTATATCTGCAGTAACACACACTGAAAACAAGTGTCATTGGAAACTCATGAGTGAAAATGTAGTCTTTGGATCTTGTTAAATCTGTCCCTCGGCTTTGGTGCTGCTTCTAACACGTACAGACAACACTTACATAAAAACCCAGGATGAAACAATAATATCTGTTTTGCCTTTGCTTTAAAGCTCACTGATTATAGAGGGAACAAGGAGCAGAGGCCTGTTTCAAGAAAGAGGCTTAACATAGCCTGAGCGTACCGGGAAACTCTTAAGTTTCAGTGTAAGAAAAGTTGATCTGGGTGAGAACAACTACTGTGACTAGCTCTGAGTCTATCATAGACACACAAACAGGAGAAAGCCATTATCATCACATCAGTGAAGCTTGAATTGAAGAATTACAGGTCAACAAAAACCCAAAATGTTGATTCCAGCCTGCATTTACTCTGAATATGAGCCTCTTTGTCCAAGATAAGAACCAAATGAAAAAAATGTGTCAGCAAAGAAGAAGGGACATACAGCCAGACAGGCAATGCTGCCTAAATACATTCTTAATATTAATTACAAATAAAAAAGGTTTGGCATACCACAATCAAAATTAGATTTGGTAAGGTACAATTAATGTGAATTATGAATGATTGTTAATTTGACATGTGACACAGAAACTAAAGCTAAGTAAAGTAAGCCATAAGGTCTTCATGATGATGATGATGCTGACAGGGCTTTAGTTAACCAAAAGGAAAAAAAACAACAAAAAAGAAATAAGGGAATCATCTGAAAATGTTCAAAAATACAAAAGATCTTATTTTTTTTAAAACAAATTCATAACAATATTAATTTAAAGTACTGTTTATTTATGTTGCTTAATTCATGTTTTTGTTTAAAATTTTTTAATTAACTTTTACAACACTTGATAATGTGCTGAATTTTTATGATCATTACTATACAGAATAACTAAAGCCACAAAAATATGTTCAGTATTTTCTGACAGAGGTTTGATGCATCACAGAAACTACAAAAGAGGATTTATTAACACCAAAAAAACAAGTTTGTCTTTTCCAATTTTTATAGATTAGTTGCCCGCATGTTTATGAACAAACCTTCAGGTTTCATGGAAGGTTTTGGGAAGAAGATGTGAGTTGAGTTATGGAGGCCATGACCCTAAAAATCTGTTCTTTGTGTAGATTATTTACCATAATGGCATTGTTAAAGTTTTACCATTTGCTTGAATAGGCCTGGTAGGCTTTTCGATAAAGTTACTCTTTGATAAAATCAGATTTTTTTTTAGAAACAGAAACTTTTCTGACTTTCAGAATAAAAGAGACTTTTCTCATCAAATTATAATTGATGATGAAATGACGTAAAATCAACATAAAAGCGAGGTCATATATTTTCTAATAAACTATTTATTGTATGTTTTATACCTCTGTTATTATTACTAGTATTACTACTACTATTACTACTATTATTACTATTTTATTAATTTATTGGTCCAAATTTAAAATGCACATGACATAAAGAAGGGGTAAATATCATGATGCCAAACTGATATTAAAGTTTTGACATCAATTCGATTTGGACATTGAAATTATTTTTGACCTGACTTTGATATTGATTTGACGCCATTTCGACATCAATTGTCCCTGCGGTATTTCTAGACTTACTGCTGCAACTGCTGGGATATGCAGCAGCGTTGAATTATAGGGCCCATTCTAATTCAGTTTGAATTGAAAAGAAAACATAAAAAATCCTTTTAAGCCACATGCTGAGATTTGATAAAGCCTAAATTAATTTAATAAGCCTAAATCCTTCAGAAACAGAAGAAGCATGGAAGTCAATTTGATATTAAAGCATCAGTTTGAAGTTTAACATGTAACCATCAAATTGATATCAAATGAATGTCAACTGTTTTACCCAGCATTCTTAATAGAGTTTTTTCATGTGAGATTGAATTTCTACTGTTCATGTATTTCCCACACTAAAACAGTAGTATGACAACATAACTTAAAATAACGTTGTCCACTAATTGGATCAAATATTCACTCAATTTTGACATCAAGCCGACATCAAGGTGCCCGCTGAGTGCGGATGACATGAATTCTGTGGGTGCAGAAATGAAACTGCGAAAGACAGCTTCTGTCTCTGTATCACTTTACGACCTGTAACTTCAGATGATGAAGAATCATTTTCTGCCTTCCATGAAGAAGTACTCCTCCTACCTGAAAGAGGTCCTCTCTGAGGCGACGTGAGAGTTCCGGTGTCAACCACCCCTCCAAACAGAGTTGACACGGGGGTGTTTGTGGGGGCGAGCTGCTGCTGCCCTTGATGCCCCCTTCTGCTTGATCCAACAGCAGGGCTTCGGTCAGGAGTGAGGGTCTGCTGGGCAGGACTCAGATGACGGAGGTGTCCACTGTCTGATCCCGTACCTATGGTGCCATCCAGGCTCATGGAGCGGGAGCCCAGCTCCTTGGGCTTGCTTTTGCCTGCTCCCATGTGCAGACCTGGAATGAGAGGCAGTGATGAGCGGGAATGCAAATCCCACAAACCTGCAAGGTTAACATTTTGTTGTGATCATACAGAACGTACAACTATTCAGACCTAATCCTAATCTATGCATCCATCCATTTTCTAAACCTGCTTTGCCCCTTTTGGAGTCACAGGGGTACCTGACCCGGCCACTTGTGGGCGAAGGCAGGATACACCCTGGACAGGTCGCCAGTCTGTCGCAGGGCCACAATCACATACCCACACACACATTCACACCTAGGGACAATTTAGAGAAACAAATTAACCTATGAAGCATGTTTTGACAATCTATTCAGTTCCTTTAATTATAATCTTATCAGCATGGTTATGTGATCCAAGGACAGAACCGGTAATGTATTTCATAACAAAACTCTAATTCAAAATGTCAATATTTAAAGTAAAAAATTGGAAAACTATTGATTTAAATAAAAAAAAACAATCAACCAGTCCATATTATGTCTAATTTACTTTATCCATTTAACGTTTCTTAAAAAAAACGTGTACATGCACATTTTTCCTAAATTTTCTGTTTCTGTTTAGGTAAGGTGTTAGGCGATGACGTACAAGAGGTATTTAAGGGCATCCCCATCTGAAAAGATCCAGGCTGAATTCCAAAAACTTTCAACAAAGTCTCAAAGAAAACTTATATCAGGAAGGACACAAGCAGTTCAAACGCCTTTAATATGCCCTGATAAATGCAACAAGTTAAGAGTGTGCCATCAAGACTACAAACAGGATCAGAATCAAGTGTACCCACGGAGCTGAAGTGCCTCGTTCACACCAAGTTCAGTCCTTCCCTCCAGGCACAGTGGAGTGACTCACTGAGGCCAGCTATTTCAGGCTGAAACAGAGACAGTCACATTCACATGGAACAGCCTCACTACTTTGTGAACAGAAGAGCTCTCAATTCCAGACAGAGTGCGTAGGTCTGTATGTGTGTGTGTGTGTGTTCATGTGCATTAGCAGCTGTTCCCTGGCCGTTGGGAAACAAAGCTCGCACACTAACGCCGAGCACAGTTGTGTCTCACATCCTTTTTCCAACACATGCACATAGCCTGTGAGTGGCTGAAACACGCACTTGTGTGAGTCTGACAGACAGGACAGAGGAGGGTAATAATCAGACGTGGAGGAAGGAACTGACTGTAGCCTTAAAAAGAACGTGTAGGCGGTGCACGGACAGCTGGGGCTTTGTGGGTGTTTCAAGTGTGATGTGTGAGCATAACATAATTACACAGGTATGGGAATTCTCAAAGATGTGGCAGGGTACCAGTGTAGAGACATGTGGGCAAATACGCATCTGAGTGCATGAATGTACTACAAGCAGCTGCTGAGGACTAATATAGTTGCTTCAATTTGACTTCTGGCAGCATGTAATCTGCTACACTTGAGATAAGGTGACTGATGAAGACAAGGCGATGCAGAATAAGATGCTGGTCCTGCAGAAACTTGAAGGATTTTAATCAGTAAAGGAAGCTGTACAGTTCCTGTCTGGAAAATTATTGTCACACTCCAAAACTGGACCTTAGTTCTGACATGTCATCACTGAATCAGAGGCTGTGCTGAAAACATCAAACTTCTTGTTGTTGATCCACTCAAAAGAAACGACAATAATTGTACAACAATTCAAAAAGATATAAATAAGGAATAAAGAATAAATATCTGTGTCTTGTATTACTTTGAAAAAGGAAATTTCCATTGATAAAATGCATTAAGTCTCCAAGTTGGGCTGACATTCATTAAAACTGAGATCAGACTGTTTGCTTTATCCAACTGAATTACCACAAGAAAAAGGCAAACATTTAGAAATTTACTGTGTAACTTTAATCGGTTATGCCAGTTTGAGAACACTTCTTTTAAATCAATGATAGCTGTTCCCCAAGCCTCAAAAGATTTGCAGGACAAAAAATGTTGTTTTTTGTCTTCAAGTAAATTAGAAACCAAACCTGTCAGATCAAGGCCATTAGGTAAAGATCGTTCTTTTTAATGATAATTCAAACTGACTCTGAGATTGCCACAACTCTAATTAAGAAAAATCAGGTATATATAATGGAGAGAGAATTTGATAGAAAATCGGTGAAACAAAAAAAAGTGGCGTCCTCAAAGAAATGTAAAATACTGAAGAACCTATTTAATTCAGTGAATCAGGTTAAACACTGGCTTACTGCTGAATGAGCCACCCTGCCATTTTACTGCCCCTATGTGTAAAATAAAACGTGTGTAACTCAATTTTAGAGCTAAGTGATACCGTAAATTAAATATAATTAGTGACACTCTGTTACTGCAATCTGTTACCTGAGTGGTCCACTGAAGGGCTTATTTCTGAAAAATTAATTCCAAGGGAGACTAATCCCGATTCCTTCCGGCTCATCTGTTTAGTGCAAAGCAACAGTCAATGAAAGAAGGAAAGAAACGGGAATCTTTAAAGATGGGAAATTAATTCAGGACATACCTACACAAAGAACTGGTAGATTTAAAAAAAACTAAATAAAAATGGAATAGCAAATGCTGAAATTTTGAGTCATGTTAATATTTGTTTATTACTGGCTTCATTTTAATACTTGCAAACAAAACCTTCTGCATTAACAACAAATCAAGTGGTTTGGTGAGGGTGATAGCTTGTTAGGCGCTCACATACCAACTTTATGGTTAACTTTTTTTTAGAATTCTGAGGTATTAAAGATCCGATGTGGTAACAAATAGGTATTAAGGTCGCTGCAGATGGGTGAGCATCTGTCTGGGTGAAGTCAAATACGAGAGCCTCTAAAAAAAGAGGTAGAAATCACTTTGTAAAAACAGCACTTGTGTGGTTGTTATAGAGTGGTACACAAACACCCACAAAGCCCCCTGGTACTAAAATGAAACAACATTTAGAAAGAAAAAGGGAAATTGTAATTATTTAAAAATTGCTTTTTTGAATATAATATTTAGTGATAGTAACCCATCAAATGACAGTTCAACACTCTCACGCTGCACATGTGCACTTATTCTCTGCTAGACTATCTCAGCAGCCTTGTGAAAGAGTGGAACAAATTTCACACACCTAGGTGTGTGACAACTAACAGAACTTTAACTTGCCTTAAATTTAAACATTTAGAAGTAGAATCATATTTCCGAGACTTGTGATTTTTCCAGTTGTTCAACTAAGAAAAGAACTGAATGCATTAAAGCTGGAAAGATTAAACTGTACATTTTATCAAATCAAACTTCATTTAGAAGCACTTTCTGTACCTTAAAAACAAAGTACTTTGCAAAATAAAAGCATCTTTCAAAGTAAAAAAAAATTTAAAAAACACATGCAATGTGATCAATACCTTGACCTCCACACAATGACATCATGAATGATAGAATGACATATAGATAAGATTTTGAGTAGAAAAGGAAATTGAAATAACAATCTGGTTTGATCGAGAAAGTAGGACAATTCTTTTAGAATCCTGAAATTCCTTTGAGAGTCAAGTATCCCAAACTGTTTCCATGTAGCCAAGAAAGCCTCTCTAAAAAAATGCATTTGTTTGAACTGGCACGATTACACAAAAACATAGATGAGAGTTTAGCAAAAGTACCCAAAGGTGAACGTTCAGCTTCATCTTGAATGCTGAAGTTTGAATTTCGAAACACTTAGCAAGAACAATGAAACGTTTTTGCGGCCACACCATCATTAATATCTGAATGCTCCCAGGATAAAACTAAAACGCTGCTGTTTCTTTTGTTGCATTCTATAAAATAAATAATCGTAAAAGAAAATATTTCAAATTACAATAAATCTTAGTAGTCCACAGTTACATTTAAACAGTAACACCACTTGCAAAACTGCAACAAGCACACAGGAAAAGACAACTGCAATGTTGTGAAATAACAAAGCTTATCAAGTATTGGGAGAAGAGCTCATTTTCTCATTTAGTCTGATCTGGACCACTAGAAGCATTGTTCTTGGGACATTGTGTGCACCACAGAACAGTTTACAGCCTCAGAGCCCACATGTGTAAACAGGGATGATGGCTCTGTAGTGGAGCCGCAAACCTTTTCCTTTTATGGGGATGGAGTGCCCCAATATCAGTAAGTGCCAACACTGTAATAATAAGATGAGCGATAGAGAGGATTATAAGTGGTGGAGATTCAAACACAAACAGCACTTTTGTTAGTCAACAATCCCAACAGGAGCAAACGTTGAGAAAGGTTTTTTTTGTAAAACTTGACTTTGTGGTTTTCAGACGTATGGAAAAACTGAGGTTTTCCATATGAGGAAAAAAACAGAGGAATGTGGACTGAAGCACACGGCTTCGATTGCCAGGGACCACAACAGCAGACACCTATGAGCAGCAAGAGGGCCAGATGGGAGAACGGAAGGAGTGTGGTGCACGTGAAGCCGCTACACATAAGTTCTACTTTTTGGTACAAAAACAGAAAATATTTTTTAGTAGAAAAACTCATTTTGTCTAACATCCAGTAGCTTACATTTTCTGCAGCAAAAAATAAATACAAATCACAGACATTTCAATGTAATAGTTCCTCCAGGGGCAGTAGAGTTGTGTTTCATTTTGATTTAAACATGTACAAATTATTATTTTAACAAACAGAAGACCAGGAAGTGGTGCTCTGGCAAATAGAAGTACACAGTCCGATGACTGATCTGAATGAAAGACTTTTCAAGCTTAAATTTACAGATCAGTTTCTTAATTAAGGTGTGTTTTTTAAATCATTATTTACTTTAGAAGTAAAGTGGAGTTGAAAGGCATGTCATTACAGACTCTGCTTATTGCTACCCTGTGTCCTTCTCAGCTTATGTGCTGAGAGAGTTTCAGAAACATCCCTTAACATGACTGAATGTTGAGTGTGAAGTAAAAGATGAAGGGGAAAAAAAATGGATTCCAAAATATGCAAAATAAGGAGTCGTCTAAAACCACATCTTTCCGGCCAGCTATGTCTGACAAACAATGTTATTTTCCCATTTGGTCATCTTATCAGTAAGTTGGAGGAAGTTTAAGTTAGCAGGATATGAGCATATTGTGTTACAGTTGCTGTTTATAATCCAGTGTGTCATAATGTCACAGCAGGTTAACTATCTAAATCATTACATTACTTAATAAAGTTGATTTCCCATCATAGAGCTATACTGAGAATTACATTGATGTTAAATGCACTATTTTGACAGCTGCCATTAATTTAGCTTTAAATTATGCTGCAAAAAACTTCCAACCCTTCTTATGAGGGGCATGCAATCCAGTTGAACTATTTTTCAGCTCAAAAACACTATTTTCACGTGCAACATCCTTAAAAAAGGGCTTGCAAACTGTGTTTTTGAACAGATTTTAGAGTAAATCTCGGTTGAAGACTTTCTCGCAGCTTTCCCTGTCTGTCAAACACAGAACAACAATGAAGCTTTTGTTTGAGAAAACAATGCAAGACTCCACTTCATCAGATGAAGGCTGCTGAAGCCTGATAAACTACGTTTCTGTGAATTAGCCACCGAAAGAGGGAATCTGTTACCAGAGGAACTGAGCTGGAGAAAACAAAACCAAGAAAAAACGTCAGAATGTCTTTCAAAACCTTGTTGGTCTACAATAAAAAAAATGTTCCCTTGGGTTAAAGTGTCTTGCTGTCCCCTCACAAAACTTAAATCAAGTTAAAAGTGTTTTTAGAAGAAAGACAAATCAATTGATCAGAATTTGATATTGAGTCTCTGAACGTAATGTGACTGAAGGTCTAGCTTGGAGACCGAGTGAGCCAATATCTCCACCACATGAAATCCAAAGATCCAAGAAAAACAATGGATCTGTGGGTAAATGAAAGGACTCCTGTGGAGGTTCCCATTGGCATGTTTAATGTATTTTGGATTTGCACAGCTGGAATGGCATCAGCCTTTTTTGCCCAAAAAAGAGCTATGGCACATAAGAGTGAATAATACATTTAAAAGAAAGAAAAATCAAGTCTGTGATCATAAACAACGACCAGTTTGGACTTGATACAAAAATGAATTCTTAGAGTGAATCTGATCTGCAAAAAAAAAATAAAAAATTGTACATATATTTTAGTGAAAATAAAAATTAACCCAAAACATAAACAATGTGCAGTTCCTATTCTGAGCCTTAACTAATGTTAAAAACATTAAGTGTGACTGGATAAAAGTAACAAAGTAGTGCCAGGAATAATAAAGTAGAATGAAGCTGTAAAAATAGGATTTTGGAAAGTTAATCGATGTTTCCTGCTCTAAAGGATTTCCATAAATTAATCTTCACCTTTTCTTCATTTTTTAAAAAGTGGTCTCTTCTATCACTATGGTCACTGACTTTGTTTACCTGCAAGCCATATTTCAAATATAGACCATATTTGGGGAGAAGAAACACATTTTGATGTGTTGTAGCAACAACACAATTTCCAATTTTTGATCTAAGTTTAATCATCAAGCACGCATATTAAACCATGAGGCCGGTTGACCTGCCGTCGGTGTGCAGACTCCACAGGAGAGCATGGATTTTTAAAACGTTGAGAGTAAAGAAATACAGACTGGAGAGAATATTTCAGTATGAGTTTCATTCAGCAAACTGTCTTTGAAACAGGCTTTGTGCTTTCATGTGTTGTCTAATCAGTTTTAATGCAAAATTGCTGTTGACATGCTAGGATTGGAATATTTTTTTCATGCATGATTATGACCTTCTTCTTGCAGTAAAATGTGTTTATGTCTTGCTTAGCATATGAGCTCATTCAGGAATAAAGCACAAGTGTGGATGTCAACTCAGTTGTTTACAAAAAAAAAAACAATAACTGGAGAAAAAAACATTGCAAAATTGATTTTTAACTTTGATGACTGCCTGCTGCAAACCCACATAATGACACTTCCTCCACAGGTTTCCACAATAAAAAAAAAAGATCTTTTCTGTCTCTCATTAATCATGTAAAACCATGATCTGTCAAGGCAGAGGATAACAGTACATCTGCACTCAACAGACCGTGTGACCTTTTGTCGTGGCTTTAGAGTCAACTCCATGATTCCTAAGAAACTAATGTTCCTCTTTGGTTAGGCTGATGGATGCATCTTTAACGGGAGGAATGAGATGATCCTCATTGCATCAGTTGGCGTGAAAAAAAAAGCCAGTTATTTGTTGAAATATATCCACCAAAGTATTACTCATCTGTCAAGTGATGATATATTTAAAGAATGACACAAATTATTGGTAGTAGTATTTTTCTGACTCAAAACATGTACTTATTTTTGTCATTTTTGATAGATTGAATTTTTTGTTGTTGTCCTAGTGTTAAGACCAAACATTTAATAGGGTTTTTTTGAGCCTGTGTGAATCGGAGTACACAAGCTGCACATTTGGCCACGACCAACCTCACTGACTCACAACAGAAGGTAACAGTTGTCACTGTGCTGTGGAAGAGCAACAGCCAATGCCTTCGCTGAATAGGGAAATTATGTTTGCCCTTGGGAGAGGAAGAAAGGAAGAAGATGTGGTGGTGGTGGTGGTGGTGGGGGGGTGTACAGTGGTGGTTTCTCAAGATCAAATAAGAAAGGGAAAGAGCACATTAGTACTGCAGGCTTTTCCTTCACTAAGCCCCACAGTGACATTAAACAAAACAAGTGCCCTGGGTCAAAAAAAAAGCTTTAAATTAAATTTAAATTTATTATGGAAGTGAGTTTAAAGACCCACTCCAATGAAAATGGTGGTTTGGGTGTTTTTAACAGGTTCTTGTGGCATTTTTCTGATAATTTAGAACATATATTTAAAAAATTCAGCTTAAAACTGCATTTCTGAGTATTTCTTTAGCAAATTGTTGTGACGAAGAAATGCATTTGGAAAAAGATTATAGTTGTGACATCAATTCTACAATTGATGGGCCACAAGCTCTTTGCTCCTCTCTATTCTGCAACGTGCCAACGGTCCCGGCAACTCAAAGACGCATTTGTTATGAAGTACTGCTGCTCTGCAAAAACTATCCTAGAAAACTACACAGGTTTGTTTTTTTTTTTGCTAAAAATGGCATCATTATATTTAAAGGACCACTGAGAACGCTTTTAAAATAGATCAAAAGATGATTGGAGTGGGACTTTAAGCACATCAAAAATGAATGGACGAAGATTTATACGGTTCCAGTGTTAGAGAATGCATGTTTTTCATAATTTTGACTGTTGCAGTTCAGTTGGGAGTGCGAGATGGTGTCTCGCAATACATCTCATCTCACGCTCAGGAAAGGCGAGAGGAAGAAGTGGGAAAGAAGGAAGAGACTGGGACTTAGTCTCTCAGCTGATAAACTACCCCTCCCTCCCCTTTCCGTTTGTTCTCTGACTGAAGATGCTGTCAGCCAGAGATCCAGACCATGAGGAACTGCTGCTGCAGCATGATTAATCCCATCACACATGAATGATATGTGGTGTCAGACGTGTATTACTCTACAGAGCACAAAAAAACCAAAACAATCAATATTTCTTATTCTAAAAGAAAACAAAGAAATACATTTGTAGTATGTCTTATCCCCCCTCCACAAAAAATAAGACATGTTTAAAAAAAAAAGGATGACGGCAAATTTAAAAATACATTTGAACAAATAAACTGACTGAAATAATTCACATTAAATTGCAAATAAACCTACACTTTATGACAGCACTGAATTTTCTTTGTTTAAAATTGTTTTTTGGAGTTCTGCTGCATATGGATTTTTTGGGATAAATAAAAGGAGGAAAGTATTCTGATTGAGTTACATTTTTGCAATTGCTTAAGTTTTTTTTTTTTTTTTTTTGTTAGTGTCTGACCAGAAATTGAAGTGAAAAATAATCTTCTCTGATCTTAAAACTTTAGATGCTAAAAATAAGTCTGTAATGGAGGAAATAGTATATTTATAGATCATTTTAAGAATGAATTTGTCAGCCCACCTCAGTGCTTAGATGTTAGTCTTTGTGATGAGGAGTTAAACATAGCACCAATTGTAAATTCCAATACTGAGCTTTTCCACTCCTCAAGTATCCCATTCATGTCAACCCTGGAATCCGTGGCTTGATGGCAATGAACTGGAACTAAACAGCCCAAAAAAAACCAACAGTAAACAGATTAGTCACATAATTAACATTCTATTTCCACGGGATTACACAGCAGTTGTCTGCAATCTGCTCTCAAAGACACGCGGGGTGGGGTGGGAGATGCCTACAGGAGCAGCAGCTGTCAAACTAAAAGACCGCTGTGGAAGGAAATGAGAAATAAACACGCAGTCCGCTCCGGTGGGGTCGCTGAAGTTGGGCCACGTTAGGGAGGAATCGGTGCTTGGACATCGGGGTAAAACCCCGTGCGTGGAGCGCAGGCGTGCGGCGTGCGTGCGGGCCTGATGAATCAAAACAGGTGCTGTTCCAGCTCCATTTTGAACGTTGGCTTGACTTTGTGTTCAGGCTGCGTCTTTTCTCGCATCACCGGCGGCTGCGACGAGGTCACGACAACTGGAGGGGGCGAACATTTCCGTTCCGATCGCACTTATTCGTGAACACGAGCAGCCCCCCCCCAGTAACGGGCTGAACGGCACTGTCCTAATGTGGGAGAATCAGTGAGTGGACGGCCTGTGCAACAATGAAATCTGAGTCTGTGTGTAGAGGGGCTGCCATCCGCTGGGGCTCCACCACAGAAACCATCACAAAATATTTTTAAACATCCAGATTTTTTCCCCTCGTTGCTTCCCGTAAAAGCTGGGATCCACTCACCTTTGTCGCGTCTCGAGATTCGACTCCAAAATGCGAGACGCGCGGCGAGAACCGTGTTAGATCCCCGTGGCTGTCCTCATTAGAAAAAGAATGGAAGCCGATGAGCGGTTGCTGTGGAAACCTCGTCCAGCCACGAACCGCTTTCAGCAAATGTCCGTAGGATCGCAGAGAGACGAGGTCATGGCGAGCACTGCCTTCTGGACCACGGGCACAGCTGCAGGCGGTGGGCCGGACGAACCATCCACCCCCACCCCACCCCGAACACGCGCACACACCCCGAGACCGCTCAGCTGTGAAGAAGAGTCAATACCGCGGAGGGGTCGAACGGCCGAGCAGGAGAGGCGTGTAAAGACATGACTCGTAAAGGGGAAGCCAGCTGATGCTGGAGCATCTCTGACGGAAATATCAGGAGGACGGCTTTCTGACGTGCTTTACGGCGTTGGGAGAATTCACGACATTTTTGCGCAACTCTGTGGAGAAGTTTAAATCTGAGGGAGAGCTGGCTTTCACCACCGCATACGTGACTTTTAAATCGGTCTTTTTGCTATCTAAAATATGTGTAATAACATAGAAAACGAGTAAATGTAGCAACATTTATCGAAAATGTGGTTCATTCTCAACTAGCTGAACTGGTTGCTTAGCAACACGCATCGTGTCAATCACAAGTCGAAAATGGTGCATTATATATATAAAAAACAAACATCGGTTTTAAATGGTTTGTCAATCAGGTAGCCAATAATGAATTAAATTTTTTGAAAATCGTTCATTTTTAACAACTGTTAAACATCAGAATTGTGTATTTCGTTTGTGCAAATAATCCTGACAGGTTAGTTTAAAACACATGGAATTTAACACGAACATATATATATATATATATATATATATATATATATATATATATATATATATATATATATATATGTGTGTGTGTGTGTGTGTGTGTGTTTCCAACCCTATTTCAGTAATGGCTTCTATTATCAAAAATCTGCCTGGTCATTTTAATTTTTTTTTAAATCACAGTTTTCTTGTTTAGTAATATTGCCCAATAAATATTGTTGATATTTCCAAAATGAATGATTTATGTAACAATTGTAATTGAACTAATACCTGAAATCAACCTGAAATAACATAATTTCATACCATAAACAATACATTGAACTTCGGTAGTGAGGAGACACCTATAGTGCATACAGACATACTTTTATTTTCTCAATTTCAATCCAGGCACACTTTAAACATTAATATCCATTAAAAAAAACAAAAAAAAAAAAAACAAAAAAAACAAACACTACTTGTGTTTCTCAGTAAAAAATCTTGGAAAAACCATGACTGCTTGATGTGACTAGAAGATTGCTGTAAGTTGCATTCAAATAGGACTGCTGTAAAATAGCATTAGTATATTTGTTGTTTGAGTTGACAAATGAGCAAGAGTTAAACATCCTTTTCCATAAACTAATACAAATGTGTAGCACTTCATCGCTTCTTTTTGCTTTCTTTCTTCGGTTTTTGTCGGCTTTGAGGTGGGGGTCCTTTGGGTTTCTTCATCTGCTCGGCAGGTTTACTTTCACTGGGTTCCACCTCTTCCTGTAGAGTAAACAGACAATCAACAATGTAATGAGTCAGGTTTTTACATAATATACCCCCCCCCCCCCAAAAAAAAAAAAAAAAAAAAAAAAAGCAAAACAACAAACACAAACTTGAAAGTATCATAAATATGTAGTAATGCGAGAAATGGATTAGAACCTTGTTAGAAGTAAAAGTTTGGCTTTCTTTTTCTTTTCTTGTATGTTTGTTTCTATGTTATATATCCTAATAAATTGCTTCAGAAAGTCAAATAAATTAAAATCCAATGTCTTGTCCTGCTGCCCTGCAGCTCCTAAAGAAAAGTCCATATTTCTGTCACACTGAAAAAAAATCTTAGCATTAATATTGGTATTACAATATTGTAATATTAATAAATAAATAAATGTTACTATTACAACATTTTAAAATATTAAAAAATATATACAAAGAAAATAAATATAAGGTGAACAACAGAGGTGCAGAAGATCTCTGGCACACACCTTTCCATTTTCACAAATTTGTGATCTCTTGATGTCAATTTTATGAAAAACTGCTATTAAAAAGTATATTTTTTAAAAACTTTTGGACTTCATATTAAAGTGCAGACTAAGCTGTGTTAAATGCTCAAGGCAGCACCTACACTCAACATGAGTTTGGGCTTGCTGATGAAACCTTTAAACTCTTGCCACTGTAAACATTAACCAAAACCATTTAAATAAAAGCAAAAACGCACCTCATCCTGAACAGTTTTAAGGTGGTATCCCCATACCTGTTGTTGGCTCTTGGATGTGGGGAAGATGATAGCCAGAATGCATATAAGTTGAAAGATGGCGCCCAGGAAAAGCCCATAACGCAGAATACTTTCAAGTAATGTGGGTTCAGGGACTTCAGGAGGGGACAGGTCCAGCTGCTCTGCAGACATCGTTTTGTTCTTCTCGATCTAGTTATTTCAATATTTTTCCTGTGACAAAGATATGCATTATTACCACCATATAAGGAATAAAGGGGACAAACCGTGCAGTTCTAAAGCAGCCTAAAATGAAGACAGAAAAAAATAAGCCACGACCTAATAAAAGTATCCGCTTTGACAAAGACTACACTTTAGAGTTGTGGATTATGATCGATTTGAACACATTCAATTATGTGTAAAAGCGATTACAGTGAAACAATACTAGCGTCGTTACAGATGTTACACGATAAAATACGCAACTATTTATTACCTCACCTTTAGTCTTCACCCTAAAAATCACAACACCAAAGATAAAATTCCGTAAAAGATCAGAAAACACGAAAAACAAAAGAAATGATCTACCGGAAATGACGTTAAGACTTGGGATTTATTTCCGTTCTAAAAATCTTTTGGTGTGGAAATGCTGCCCCCTAACGTCCAAGATGAATTTGATCTAAAAATACAACTTGGGTTCATGCTTCCTGTAAAATATGATGATAGGCTTTCATTACAAGTTTGTTTGTGGCATTGAGGATTAAGCTGTTAAATTTGAAAACTACATTATTAATTTGCTCTTTTTTCTTTCAAACTTCAGTCATTCAATAAGTAGAATCAAGACCAATAAAAACATAAATATATTGTGCTGATACTTATCTTGTAAATTCCTTTTATGTTAACAGATTTTTCCACATGTGAAGGCTAGATTTTATTATTTACTCCTCACATTTCGATCTGAACCAATATCATAATTTGTAACCTATACATTTTTGGATGTATTTTTATATTTTCATCTTTTTTTCTAATAAGTGGCCAGTGAAATACAGCAGACAAAGACATTTTCAAAAGGGAAATTTATTAGATTTAAAATATACATGCTTACAGAAAATGATTGTACAATTATATGAACAAAGACAATATAAAATGATCTAAAAAGGACAATAGATACAGTATGTTGTAAAAAGAAATGTATAGAAATTTTCAGAAAAAATGTTGTTTTGCCGAAAACCACAAAGTTTACCTGTTTTTAATGTTAAGCATTCCATCTGCAAACAAGTTCCTGCAGATGGGTGATGTACCCCCCCCCCCACACCCAAAATAAAAAAAAAACAAAAAATAAAGAAAAATAAAAATAATAATTCTCAACGGATTGAACAGATGTTTGCTAAAAAAAAAAAAAAAAAAAGAAATTCCACCAACAAAATCAAACAACTCGGGCATTTACATCCAATATACCCAGAGATTCTGAATTGCGGCAGGATTACTCTCCATTGTGACCTCTCATGTCTCTTCTTATGATGTCATTTACTGGAAAACATGAGAAAAAAGATTCATGTTTACAGTCGCACATTTTAAAAACAAATTCAAACTAACATTTCCAGCTTTTTACATTTTCTATACTCCTAATAGTCTTTGTTCATACGCAAATAAAAGGATTTAGTCAAATTGTCAAGTTTTTGTGAAAGATTTTCTTTACCGCTAGGGAGCGCCAAAGTCAATCTGTTGAATTTTTCATGCTGCCCCCCAAAAAAAGTTTCTAAAGCAGGAGGATTACTTCCTTTAATACAAAAAGCAATTGATCAGTCAGATTTTTTATGTTTTTTTTCCTAATTATTGCCTGTATATTTTAAGTATCTACTTTCTAATAAAGACTAAAAGGGTTTTATTTTCTTTATGGTTTACTGAATCAATTTCTACCTGACTTGAGTTCAAAAGTGGACAAGCCAAAGGGGAGAAAAGAGACAGTGAGACAGACAGAGGGGGTTTCAGCAGAAATGTTAAGGTTTGTGGTTTCCACCTCAGTCACCAGAACAGCCAAGTTCACCACTTGAAATCATTAAAACATTTTTTATCAAAAATGTAAGTATTAATGCAAGCTTTTCACAAAGTAGTAAAAAAAATCACTATATTTTAAATATATATTTGTTATCTTTGTAGGTTTGTGGAACTCCTAATAAAAAAGTTAAAAAAAAAATAGAGAAAACAAAACCAATAAATAATCATTTGAATAATGCTGGCAAAAACATCTAAAACTATATATATATATTTCATTTTAATGTATTTATCTATCATCATTCATGCTGTCATTGTTGAGCCAAAGATCAGAACAAAAGACACTGATGTTCGCCAAAGAAGCATTTGCATACATTTGACTGAACAGCTACTTCCTGTCTCAACCCCTCTATCGCTGAAGTGTAAACAAAATAAACTTTATCTGCAGGTAAAATGAAGGACTGCTCATTCCCTCACTTCATGCTCAGAAGCACGCGTGCAGCAGTATGAAGCTTGGTTCAACTGCGACTGGGCGCAAACACGAGTCTTCAGAAGGCGAGTGTGTCTGTATGAGGCGACGCAGACAGGAAATGGGATAGAAAGGCCCTACAAAAAGCCACATGACAGAATCTGCAAACGCACAGATGCAGTGTGCTTGTGAGCGCTGCAGACTGGACCACAAACACCCATCCCCCTGCCTTTCAGCACAGAGTTCATTTTAGATTTAAGCTTTTTTTTTGGCAAGCTCTTGCTGTTTCCTGCAATAGTATCAAACGCCTCTTAAAGTCCTCCTCCGATCATCTTTTAGTCTATTTTCAAAGTGTTGACAGTGGTCTTTTAATTATGATGATGTCGTTTTTAGCCTAAATCAACAAACCTATGTTGCTTTCTAGAACATAGTTTCTGAAGAGTGGCAGAAGTTCATTACAAATTCACCTCTGAGTTGTGGGCAGAATTGTTTACACATAGGAAGTCCACCCCCCATTTCCCATCATCCAGCCCGCTACCGCACAGCTCCTTAAAACCCTAATCTAATCAGTGCAACAAAAATGGTGAGCAATATCAGAGCTATCCTGTCTGCTCCTGATTCACAACGATTTGAACAAAACATACTTGGAAATGTAATTAAAATTTAATTTTCTTTACATAAGTCCTCGACATTAAGAAAAATACAACAAGAACATGTTTAAGAACACAATTTTCATTAGAGTGGGTTTTTAAAAGCTAGGTCACATTCACTTCTTTATCATTAGAGGTTTCTTCTAAATTTAATCATTGGAACAACTGGATATTCTACAATTAGGAAATGATCTCAATAATACTCACCATCCTCCAGGTAGGCATAGCTGAGGTTCTCCTGTTTGACCTTGACCCTCTCTGGAACTCTCTCATCGTCACAGTTTTCTTGTGCAGATTTGATCTGCACCATATGGTGGCCGGTGTCACTTCCACCTTTCACTTGAGTGTATTTGGAAGGTGGCGACTTTCCCAGAGGCAGCGACGTTTCCACATAGCCCTGCTGTCTTGACATGTACGAAGCCTCAAACGAATCGCAGACTTTTGGAACTTCACCCAGCTTGGCCACTGGGGTTCTGATGCCCACACACTGGCTGGGAGAGGGGGCAGAATGGGAAAGAACGGTTGGACCAGAGTTGGTGTAATGCTGGTTTGGAGTATGGTACATCACTGGGCTGCTGAGCAGAGAGCCCCCTCTGGACTGGTAATAGGCTGGCTCCTCCAGAGGATCAGTGGTTACTATTTGGGTTCGTGGGTCCACAGTGGCTAAATGGTACAGCGTTAAGGCTTGAGGGCTGATGTCCTGCTCCAGGTGATGATAGAGGGACCTCATGGAGATGGCAGACCGCGGTTGATTGTCAGAGTAGCTGTATGAATTCAGGTGATAGTCATCCAGTGGCTCTGATTTAATGGCTGAAATATAGAAACAAAGAGTTTGTTACAATAAAAAATTTGTACACTGAACCCTTGAATTGTAACAGCATTAAACGGTACATTCACACCGAATGCAATTGGAGCGGTGGAGGCGACCAGTTTCAAAGTTAAGTCAATGGTATGGACGCGATCTGAGGTCCTGCATCCCTGCAAATTAAGCGATGGGTACGTCGGACCAGAGTGAAAAAAAATCTCAACTCTGGGGAGGTCGCCACCTCGCCTCGATCAACCAGGGACTCAACTTTGGACACATGACGTTTTCAGTGACAGCGGGTAGATATTTGGATGTTTTCACAAATCCAAAAGTGGATCGGATTTCCTAAACTTCCATTCATTTTCTTAACCCGCTGTATCCTTTTTGGGGCAGCAGGGTTTTCTGAGTCCGTCACGGCTTCTGTTGGGCGAAGGCGGGTACACCCTAGACCAGGGATAGGCAACTCCAGGCCTCGAGGGCTGCATTCCTGCATCTTTTCCAACATACCATGCTCTGGCATGTTCTAATTGGCTGGACACGTGAACTAGGTACTCAGTCATGAGTGGGGCTTGGATATCTAGAAATCATGCAGACACTGCGACCCTCTAGTTGCCTAGCCAGCTCTAGAGAGTCTGTCGCAGGGCCCATGGAGCTGGAGCGGTCACGCTCGCCATGTCGACTACCAGGAGACAAGCTGGCGGCCAGACAGTTTCCCTGTAGGATGGAGAGACAGCCTGCTCAAACCTCCTGACCTTTATTCTTTTATTCTTGTTTTTATTTTTGCTCTGTCTGGTTAATGTGGGACAGCACGGTCACAGAGAGACAGTCGTCATCCAGACACAGCGGGACTGAAGCTCACTATACCAAGAGAGCCTCTCAATCAGGGGTGCTCACACTTTTTGGGCATGTGAGCTACTTAAAACACATAAAATAATGTGACGTTTTTATTTTTAGGCGCTCAAATACACAACCAACATGCTGTTTCAACAGAAACACGATTCCTGATTAAAAAAAGATGAAAAATCCATGGATGAACAAGTGAAAACCTGAGTGAGAGCTTCACTCAGCATTGTGTGGGTAGAAGCTGTCTTTATTGAGTGACAAACACAATCATAGAGCGACCGTAGTTAATTCCATGTGTATTATTCTTTGTAATAGGAAAAATCCTGGTTCAAATCCTGGTTAAAATCCCTCCTCTGCTCGATGAATCTTCTTTCCTTTTTTTTTTCACTAAATTACTCAACACACATTACTATAAATATGAATCAAACACATCAGGATAATTCTTTAGTTAATTCTTTATAGCTGCAATTTTTTTTAGTAATATATAGTTAACACAAATACATGTAGTCTATGAAACCCTTGGTTTCATATTTGTTGTTGTGTTTAAAAATATGTTCATAGGAAAAAAAAACACACATATTCTTTATGCTGTAAAATGCTACTATATTTAAAAAAAAACAAAACAACAACATAATAGAAGGACTTGAACCCAGTTACTTCTAGACTCATCAGATTTCAAGCACCTGACAAACCACTGTCACCACGAGAGCAGTAATCAATAGCACGTTTGCTATTTGGTGACTGAATTTTACTGTTTTTCAGTGGGTAGCCTAGATGGTTTATAAATAGTGGCTTATTTATTTGTTAATCTATTTTTGATGGCACACAATCTACATGGAGACGTGATCGCCGTTGTTTTTGTAGAGCTCTTTGAGAAAAAAAAAACGGATCTCTAAACATCATCCATGTCTTCCATGGATTTTAAATGATAAACACAGACACTGCCTCATAGTGATCAGGCTAAAAAAATAAAAGCTCCTCTCACATGCTGCCAGGGCAGTGAGCTTTGGGAACACATCTTTGGCCACGCGACGAGCAGCGAATTCGAGTGAGGGCTGGGGCACACGAATTGGTCACTCAGATCGTGTTTGGCATGAATGCACCTTCAGGATTAGAAATGTGGACAAAGCTGTTTAAGCTTAGATTCAGATTCAGCTTATGAAACCGAATTTGTCATCGTAACCTTTCTATTCAAATGTCCAAATGTGTTCCCAGACTGATTTTATGAAAATATTATAAAAAAATCTTCATAACAGTAAATGCTTTATAAATGGTTTTATTTAACAATCAAGCCTGAAGGGATACTAAATGCATTTGGAAAATACACATTCTAGCCAAACTTCCTTGATCTTTGTCCTATTTTTTCACTAAAACTGATGTTTGGAGCAACATTTAAATTAAATGTTAAAAAAATAAATAAATACATTGAGAAAATAAAAAGTGTTTTTCTCAACAAAGTGTATAGACTGAAACCAGAGGGGTCAGAATCTTAAATTTTGTAGTTTTCTGAATTGTCTTTCTCAATCAAGGCTGCCTGACTTCCCTTTTAGCATAAACAAAAGCACTGCATAGCTCTGCCAAAGTGCATTTGTGGCAACTGAAGCCTCTGTAGCGAATTCGAGCCCTGAAATCTTCCTGTGTTGAATCTGTAATAGCAGCTTTGTCGGAGCTGAAACTTTTCTTCCTGCCCTTAGAGGTTGGGAATGTTGACCTTTAGAAAGCTTTTCCGTTTCTCAGTTACTCAAAACACTGCAAGCCTGTGATGAAAGTGGAGGCACAGTTAAATACAAACCTATCACAGGCGTGTAGATGAAGTGCTGTGGCTGGCTGCGTTTCTTCTTTCCATTTATGACGTAGAAGTTCACTTTAGCTGGCTGACAAATCGTCCGATCTCGATATGGAGGGATCTCGACAAACAGCATGTTCTAGCAAAAATGAAATGAGATCAAAGATTCAAAAATATACTTGAACACTTTTGAGCAGGTTGAGACAGATTGTAGTCATAAATTTGATCAAGAGCTGCAAAACACATTAAATTAGTCCAAAATTCAACTGTCAGATGATGCAAAAATTCAACAGGTCTCTCCAAACAAATCCATTGAAAATAACCTACAGCCTGGGTTTTATCTCTGTCCACTGTGGCTTCCACCTCCCAGATTTGCAATCCATCTGAAAACAGAAGAAGCACAACGTTATCTTATAAAACTGAAAATGTAGAATCTTAATTAATTTTATTATACTGACATCAGCTCAGAGCTGCAAGTAGCAGAGTAAGAATATCTTTGTAGAAAGCTGTAGGACATACGACGATACTGCTTTAAAAGTTTTTGGTGTGTTTTATCTGCTTCATCGTTAATTGTGTGACTCACTTATCTGTCAGAAGATGAAAGATTTGCTGCCTCAGCAAAAACCTAACCAGATCCATTTCTCAGATGGCTCAATACTACATATCGTTTTTAGAATTGAGTTATTCATCCATGTCCAAATCTCTGCAGACAACTTTAAACGATGCAGCATTTGTTGCATTTGCAATTCAGAAGTAGCAAACATGCTTTCAAACATGCTTGCAGCAGCAGATTTTTGTCAGTTTTGATTGGCAGTGCAAAGTTGCAGGATCCAGATGTTTCAGGATCTGGATGATTTGTGATTTAGCAGAGGTTAGAACGGAATCCGTCTCGTACCATAAAACTGTTTGTGATGAACAAAGGTGAACAAAGTTCTCTGAAAAAAATGACATGTATAAAAAACAATGGAAAAAAACGACACTGTCTACTTTCAGCTAACTAGGTCAACAGTTGCTAACCAAAAAAACTCAACTCAGTGAAAATGTACATTTTCAGTGATAGTTTAGATCACACTTGTTCATTTTGAAAGAGTGGTTTCTCTTTTAAGTTTTAAGTTTAGTTTTCTCTAATTTAGCGTTACATTCCTGTCCCAGCTTCTACCTGATACTACTCTGTTCCACCCACGCAGTGAAAAGACTTTTTATCAGCATGTCTTACCACATCCTGTTGCACAAAACCCCCATGACAAGAATCAGGGAGGCTTTCGGGTTCTACCAACTGTACCAACGCTAAAAGAATGCAATAAAGCAACTTTGAGTGGGCCGAAGGAGCAGAAGCAAGCTGAGAAATTTCCATTTAAAAATGATACAGGTTTTCACTTCCAGCAAAAGGATAGTGTTTTTATCAGACGTCTGTTTCAAAGCTGAAAGCGGGTGCCGTAGGAAGATGTACGTCAGTGAAAGTTTAGGTTTCCCAGGTGATATGCAAATGATCTTAAAGTACTGTTACTAGATATGTAGGTGGAGACGCAGCAGGATATAGCAACACCTTATAAAATGATTATTAGTTACTTTCAATCAAAGTAACTGCTTTGTATCTAAATATAAAGAACTTTCACTCAACATAAAATGCACATTATAAATGTTTACCACAGTGGCACTAAACAATTAATGAACAATTGAACTTAAAAAAATGTTTCATCTGTGTACCAGAAAATGTGAAAATGACGACAAAAATAAAGTCATTAAAACAAAACTAACCTTGAGTCTTCTCTGAAAATATCACCTTGGAGTCAGATGTGAAATTCTGTCCAGTAAGGACCATTTGTTGGCCCCCAAGCACAGAGCATCGGTCCAGGTCCTGCCTTTCCACTGCAGGGAGTTCCTGAGCTGAGCGCTGGGCTGGAGAAACATGAAGATGCGCATGACCACAAACCATCAACAACACTGGATACTTATTTGTTCTTTGTCATGCAGAGCGTGTGAAAACTACAACATTTTTGTGCCATGTGTGGGGTTTTCTGGACTTTCCCTGTCATGTCATACAAAAACTATGCTAACTTTCATGCAACTTTCTCGAAATCATGTATTTTGTTTCAATCTTGATGAGGGTTCCACAAAACAGTTTCAGTTTCACCGCCTTTTCTAAAAATGTTGCCACTAATTGTTTGAGAATTTGACCGCACTGCTGAGTTGCTTCTCATTTTATACAATGGGAAGAAAACATGTCTTACAGCATTCGATGGGGTTGGAAGCCACCTGAAGGGACACGATCTGACCTCCGTGTTGAGGAATGTGGACACGAAACACCAACCGCACTCGAGTGTTCTTTCGTCCGATGTCAGTCTCGCCGTTCCTTAGTTCGATGTCTGCGTTTCTGAGCTTCAAGATTCCAACGCAGTCAATCCTGTGCAATACAGAGAAAATACATAGAGCTAAAGTTCTGTCAGTATAGCTGTTAGCTTGTTTTGCTAAATGGAGGCCAAGTTGCTGTTCATCTTTCAGTGAATCAGCTTTCACTGACAGTTGGTTTGGTAGAGTTTCACACCCAATGACCGTCCTGACATAACCATGTATTTTATCTGAGCTTGGTACCAGCACAGGGAGACCCAGACTTGGGCCCCCTCATTCTGCTGGATAAAGTGGTGACTGATAGCTACACCACAACTTCACCTTTGAGGAAAACAGACATTCTTGATCGGGTTTTGTTCCAGCAGCAAGCAGAATGTCCCAAAATCATGCATTTGCTGCTGTTTTCATACATTTATCTAGATTTTTTACATGGACTCTAAGAATCCAATCACCCTTTGTAAAAGACTACTTTTAGAAAAAAAATTCATCTGTTTCCTGTTTCCATGAGATCCAAACAGACCCCACAAGGAGCCACACATGCAGATACCAATCCATGCAACACAGTGGGATTTGTTAAACACATGTTTTGGTTACTCACAACACTCTCATGTGGTTCTGTGGTTCCAAGGGAATCTCCAACACTTTAGTCCCATTGATCATCGTCTCCAAACTGGGTGTGGTGACCGTTTTCCCGGTGATGCGGTGGACCTGGTAGAAAGCGTGTGGTTTTAAGAGCCTTTCATCTGCCGTCCCAATGAAGACCTGCAGCCCCAGTGGAGTCGTGCCTTGGTACCCGAGGAGCTGGCGAAGGCAACACAATGCTTTACCACTGCTTTCTAACTCGTTAGGTTAAACAAAAAACATATTTGTTTTAAACGTGGCACCTTGTCTCAGCTGAAAAACAACGGCTCAATTATTACTGTTACAGGAGCTAGGAGTAGGACAAAATGTGAGACTCTTTATTTGCATAGGTGTTGGCTTTCTGTGCACAAAATTTACCAGGAAATGTCTCCCAGCATTTACCATCCACACCACATTTGTTCTTTTGCCTGTTGAGAAAATATGCTTTTGTATCCAGACACCTGAATTTCAGGATGCCCCCCACTGGGGGTCTTGACGGCTCCTCGGCTGCCCTCAGTCTCATAGTGAGCTCTGTGGTGGGACCTGGGCTGTTGTTGGATCAGCAGCTCATACTGGCCGGACTGACTAGGCAATGTCCACTCCAAGGAGGGAAGTGGAGTCACAGAAAAGCCACTAGGAAAAATAAAAATATTTTAAATTATAATTACAAGAGTTGTAGAAATATGAATATTTCCTCTTTTGCAAATGTGTGTGTTTTTTGTGTGCTTACAATTAACTTGTCAGACTACTGTAAATCGTAAAAAACTACAAATCACCTCAATGTGGATCTTGCAGCGTGATGCACTTGTTGAGTTGAAGACCACATGGCTGGAAGCATGTATATGGTTTCAGATTTGACCTCAGGTCCAGCTCGACAAGTAGTCTCCTGCTCAAAACTCCAGTCATAGGTCTCTCCATATGCACGGTCCTGCCTCTGAGCCTGTGCATGAGCGCCCCTCACCACGGCGTGAGGCACTGGTCTGGGCAGACTGGAGCTGAGACTGCTTAACACCTCCTCCAGGCCTAGCGCTGAACTCTGAGCTTGAGGCTGAAACTCAGTTTGGGCCTGGTTTTGGTGTAAGTAGTGTTGGTATTGTTGCTCATGTGGCACAGGGATGGGACTGGGGCTCCTGGACCGCTGCTTTACAGGTGTGCCCTCCTGACAGGAACCTGCCTGTTGCAGAGAGCGCTTTCCTTGGGGTGAGGTGGAGCGCGAGCGCCTGTGAGGGAGTGGTGATGCAGTGCTGGGGTGATGTGGCTGGAGAAAGGTCTCGTCTGTGACGCTGTTACGAGGTGACGTTCCAGGAGAAGAGTGTGCAGAAGTGTTGATGTTCTGCATACCTGGACAGAGATCCAAGGTGGGCAGTGAGGCGCCATAGCTTCCTCCATGTGGAGGGGTGACACAGGGTGATGTGATGGGGGAGTATATATCTGCTGGCCAGCCTGTTGAGGAGTTACTACTTGCAGGGCTGACACACTCCCTGTAGGCCCCCAGAGACTTGGAACCAGGACTGGGCTCCAAAGTTTGAGAGCTCAAGGAGTCCCCTGAAGGAGTGATCTCAATCCGGGGACTGGGGGCAGGGATGGTGTTTGCTCTGGATATCAACCCTAGGGGGTCAAACACAGCCCTTTGCAGGTTTTCTGTGTTGTGATTGTAGGTGGAGGTGTCCTGGCTCGTCAGTGGCTGAGCGGAAGTTGACATGTAGGGGTCATGAGTATCAACCACCACCAGAGATGGGTGGCTGTTGTTCTGGAGCACGGCATTTGGGTCACCTGTCAGTTACCAAAGAAAAGATTTGTTTCAATCAATCAATCAATCAATCAATCAATCAATCAATCAATCAATCAATCTCATAGGACCTTTCATCCTCAACAAACTGCTGGATACAAGGTGCTTGACATAAAAGATGCTTGCAAACATTAGCTAACACAGTAAAAGTCACAAGACACAATAAATTAACAGTAACAACAATATAAGACAAGCATAAAAAAACAAGAAAACATTGCTTAATTTTCAGGAGGCACAGCATGGATTAGATTAAAAAGGTAAAAAAGTGAACAAATGATCAACATATAATAGCCATATAACAAACAAAAGCCCAACAAACAAAAATAAACAAACAAATGAAAAAATAAATAAAATGAGTTATATAAAAGCTAAGTTAAAAAGATTAAACGTAGAGTAAATGTGTCTTTTCCTTTACATTTGCACTGACAAAAATCATCCCAACCTTATAGATTATTTTTGACTTATATATTTTACTTCTGTAAAATAGTTATACTGATACATCAATGTGTCATATATATGTGTGTGTGTGTGTGTGCATGTGTTTGCATGTGTGTGTGTACACAAAGAGAGAGAAAGAAAGAAAGAGAGAGAGAAAGTGTGTAGGCCTGCAATTGAGATTGCACATAAAGGTCAAGGGGAAAAAAGATCAAAACACCACACTAAAAAACCTCACCAGAGTTGTCTTTTTAATACCTACCTTTAGTGCAGCCAACAGGAAACTCATCTCCATCTGTGTTGTATAGAAACAGGTCAGAAAAATCCAATTCCTCCTGGTTTATGTCTTGCCCCAGGCCCTCGCTGAGCCCCAAACCTCCTGAAGTCATCTCCAGTTTCTAACGACCCCAAACAATCTTTTTAAGAAGTAGCAAAATAGCCCACACAGACAGTCCCCAGAAACAACAACAAGATTTCAAAAATAAAAAAAGTAAAAGAAAAGAAAAGAAAGGTTTTGTAAAGATGGGTGCAGCTGCTGAAATGAAGCATCAAACTGCGTGAAGAAACGAGCGCTTCCTGGGAGCGCTGCTGATGAGAGGTGAGCAGAGTGAGAGAGCCTGCGCGCGCAGACACACCTCATCTCTTCCTGTGTGCTCAGTTTACTGATGACAGCGATAGGAGCTATTTTTGGAACAAATCCAAAAACATACATGGCCTGTCAGTCAGTTGTAACTTTTTTTGCAAAGAGGCTCAAAAGAAGCTTTTTTAAAGAAATTTAATGCATTGCAAAATAGTTGAATATAAATCCTTATACTGAGCTTATGACGTTCCAAATTTATATTGAAAGGATAGGCTATAAGTTACTTAAAAAATAAAATAAACAGATAAAAAGAAACTTTTTTTTTCATTTACTTTCAAAAACTATTTTTTGCATGCACAGTTTGTCCACTGGGCGGCAGTATTATCTTGCTTCCGATGGTTGGCGCTCTCCACAGGTCTTGATTGGACGTTTCTTCCAAATCATAGTTTCTCACATGGGGTTACTTGATTACACTTAATCACCATGGTATTTTCAAAACTCAGAAATGTGCTTGAAAAAATTTCAAAAACATTTTTAACAAATATGATTCATGATATCAAGACCAAAGAGGGACATTTAGAATTTATGAGCAAAAACTGATCAAACGCTGACATCTTTATCTGCAGTACTTTGATGGTGGTTTCAACCAAAAATGACTTGCACTTTTACTTTGTTTTTCTCATATCAGTGTTTTATTGTTACATTGCCACCAACATTTATCAATTTTATTTGACCTTCCTGGTTTTTGTGCCACCAACACACGTGGTCACAAAAGATATCAAAGCTGCCTTGTGCTGGTTTGGAGCTACTTGGCTGAAAGTTAATAAGCTAAGATAAAAACCACTGTCTTCAATCAGCAACCAGTGCAGAGGTAAATAACTTTATTATTTCTGCCTTTCACTGTTAGATTGCTAAAAACCACTTAAGTAACACTGTTGCCCACTCTTCATAACTATTTTTCAGCATTTTTGAAGTAGTTTGTGATAATTATGCAAACGGAAAACGGAAAAACAGGACAATCACTGTATTTTTCTTAAAACTCCTTTTTCAAACCAAAAGTTAATAGAATTCAAGCTTTTATCAAACATATTTTAGAGTAGCCTGGTTAAATTCAAAACATAAAACCCATGTGATTTGAACAAAAGCCCATTACTATTTAGCACCAGGATTTGACAAACTACAGTTTTCCTATTTTTTCTACACTTGCAGACATTATTTTGAAAGATCCAAGTCGGCAGAATCACTAAAAGGTTGCTTTCACTCCCACGTATTTGATTATGTTTGTTCTCACGATACATCCTGTTGGGTTCAACATCAGTGTGAGACAACTTTGCATAAAGGCTGATCAGCTGCTTGTTTGGTCCAGCCTGAAACAAGCAGAGACTGTTTTTAAACTGAAATATCAGATCAGGTGAAGCATTAGAGAGATGGGAATCAACAGGCAAGGAAGATGATGCAGCAAATTAGATGGAAAAATGGTTAAAATGATGGGAAGAAAAGCCATCACATCAACAAACTTAAGTTTGAAATGGAAAAAAAAACTTTCTCCAAGCACATTTTCTCTAACTGTTAGGATTTTGAACATTCAGCTTAGCAAATCACTATCTATGAATCTGCTATGTTTGGCATTTGAAAAAAAATTGCAATCAGCATCTGGTGATATTTTTAATGTAATTATATCTGTTTATTTATTTATTTGCTGAAATATTTTTTTCTTTCATGGCTGCACTGTGGCGCAGTGGTTAGCGCTCTTGCCTCACTTCAAAAAGGCCCCTGGTTCAAGTCCCAGCTGGGGGACTTGAAACAGTGTCACCAATTGCGAGCATTCTGTGTGGAGTTCTCCATGTGGGTTTTCTCCAGGGCCTCTGGCTTCCTCCCACTGTCCAAAAACATGTTAATT
Source organism: Oryzias celebensis (assembly GCA_014656515.1). Classification (NCBI taxonomy): domain Eukaryota; kingdom Metazoa; phylum Chordata; class Actinopteri; order Beloniformes; family Adrianichthyidae; genus Oryzias; species Oryzias celebensis. The sequence goes on from BNCR01000005.1 coordinate 17,537,223, forward strand.
GGTCACTCTAAATTGTCCCTATGTGTGTGATTGTGGCTCCCTGTCTAGGGGTGTCCCCTGCCTTTGCCCATTAGTGGCTGGGTTAGGCTCCAGTGACCCCAAAAGGGACAAAATGATTTAGAAGATGAACAATGTTTTTCCTTGAAAGCATTTTAAGGCACTTGTTCAGTAAATGCACTTACATCAAATTTTACAATGCATTCTAAAGGAATACCAGTATGTACTTTTATCATGTGATAAAGTAGGATCAAGTGAAAATACAGCTGTTGTGCTAGTGATTGTTGCTTTTCTCTGTTGTAGTAAAGCCTTACCATTGCTCTACAGCCTTCTTTCACTCATTAGTGAATCTCTTGAGGGTTATAATTTACAGTTATAATTTCTGGGGGGAAAAAATCTAAATTGTTTGTGTACTGTAACCCAAGAAGTGCTTATGCTCACTGCCTTTATTATTTTACACTGTTTCAACTACAAGAAAAATGCAGCTCATAACCCCGTTTCTGATTACAAGCTCCCTCTCAACCTCAGTGTACAGCAGACTGTATTGTGCAACAAGACTTTGTAGATGCAGGATTAGTTCAAAACAACCACACACATTCAAACTGATTAAGAAATAAGTGTAATAGATTAGATAACGTTGAAAATAAAATAAGATTCCACTGATGTTTCATGCTTTGAGTTGCTAACTTGGACACTAAAAAGCCATAGTTTTTGTTTGTTTCGCACTGGACAGAGCAGCTGAAACATGTAAGAGGATTCAATTCCCATGATGCTGGTATTAGGCAGCATTAACAGTCACCTTCATATCCAGACAGACCTGTAATACTTGACTATAGTCAATTAATGATGTAATTCCTGGTCCCGTGGCAGTGTTGCTCCACTTGTGTACAGCAACAGTCTGACTTTGAGACAATAGAAAAATACCTAAAATATTTAATAACAAATTTTCTACAAAACTGGATGATTGTATAGAACATAAGTTTGGCTGCTAATGTTTTTCAGCTTTTCCCTTTAAAAACATGCAAAAAGGGAACCAACAACCTCAGTGACATGAGGCATGAGCAGGTACACTAGTATAAATACTAGTAACAGTATTTTTATATATATATAGACAGTTATTACTATAATATTTCCTTAATTTCAGTGAATATCCAGCTTGAACAAGTAAACACTTTTGCACCGTTTTTTGTGTTTAACAAATTTGAAATGAATATTTCAGGTTCATATGGAATGAATTTGAGAAACAATGTCTAACATAACTTGGGTCTTGATAGTTTTTCTTTGTGAAGAAAATATCTTTTGTATGACTTCAGCAGCACATAAATCCTCCATCCCTCTTCAGATGCAGACTTGAAATAAGTAAAGTAAAGAAACAAAACATTACACATAACTTGTGGTTTGATGCATTCATCAATGCATTTATTTCAGAGAATAAAATATGTTTCTACATAAAACAACAAACAGGAATACAACATTAATTATAGTAGCAATTCTCCAATAAGCACTAAAAAAGATAAACACTGTACGACTGATATACACATTTATAGATATATAAAGACATATATATCTACATATAGATAGATATATAGATAGATATATATGGATATGTACAAACACAACAAAACAATAAAAGTATAAAGTGATAGTTTAACATCTACATTCTACATGTCTGATAATGAAGATTGAAAGACAGCTGCCTTGTTACAACCTTTGAATCATACATTACATCATGTGTTTTGGTCAGTCTTACTTAGTTGCAAAACTACTTTTAAATAATGATGAGGTATTTCAGGCGCAATTATGACATTTTTTTATGTACAGAGCAGCAGTGGTAGGAGTCACTGGACCAACAGGACCATCACAACAGACGCATGAACTGTCTGTCAACACATCCAGACTTTCCCATGAAGCCTGAGACGAAAGAGAAGAAAACCATGGTGTTATTTGGGTAAAATAAAGTTTAGAGTCTGGTATGACATCAGGCATTATCATATTCAGAAAAAAAATGAGGTTTTGCTTGTTTCAGAGTGCCTACATCCATTTTATCTTTGGCTTTGTAATTTTATAGCTAAATATTTTGGCATGAACATGTTTTTTTCATACCTTATCGCTTGATGAAGGCAACTGGCAGTTCTCTGCTGGGAACCAAAAGTCCCGAGTGTATCACATCAAGTGGTTCATTATCAGTTGCCACAATTTCATAATCTCTAACCAACTGCAAGAAAAGGAAAAACAAAAATGTGTTCAATCAAACTGCAGAGTTTGGAGTCATTACGATGTTGTGCATTGGTATGACATGACAGCTCATACCCAGCACATTGCCAGCTGCAGCTGTAGCTCTGCCAGTCTCCGACCGATGCACATCCGCTTCCCAATTCCAAAGGGGACGTGGGCAAAAGGGTTGATGTTGCTGTTCTCCCTCAGCCAGCGCTCCGGCTTAAACTGCTTGCTGTCATCAAAATATTCTTCACTGGAGCCCAGTGCGTGACTATTGATCATTAACACCGTCTGTAAACAAAAAACACATTAGTATTGTTGCAAATAATTGCAATATCTGGATTTTACTTGGTAAGGTTAAAACCCAATAAAGACCTTGTTACTGAGTGGCTCATGTTATTAGAATTGCCCAATTCAGATTTAGTACAGTACGTGAGCGAGACTAAGCATGTTTCAGAAATCAAACCTAAATTTACAAAAGAATGTAATCTCCATACGTCCGGTGCACTAAAGACGTAAGCCACTTACCCCTTTGGGAATGGCATAATCTCCCAACACAGTGTCTTTGTCCAGGGTCCTGCTGGTGAATGGGACTGAAGGTGACAACCTGTTTGTTATAAACACAAAAGAACACATGGGAATGTGGCCGCAGTGAAGTATGATACATACGTATAAGCTGTTTAACAGGAACCAGACATACACAAGACCAAATGAGGTGAGACATAATCTCGAGCAAGAGTTCATTTACGTTCCCTGTGATGTGCTTAGTGTACGGCCTTAAATAACCCATTTCCCAACTCTGGTGATTGCACGAGCAGACAGGGGCAGAGGGAGCCGAGCATGAGCCACAACTGAATGTGACCGCATGGAAGATTTTAAGCTGCGACCACGTGCCGCTGGCGGCCATGCCACCGCATGACGTGAAGCTTGTTTTTGAGACAGCCATGTGCACATTTTCCCTCCTAATCCAAAGACCGGTCAGACAGATGTATTTATGTGCTTCTCACAAGTTTTTTTGCAGCATGCAGACATAACAGAGAAACTTGAAAAAAGAGGTTTGTGTCTGCTGCATTACTGCTGCTTGGTTTTCGTTAAATCTTTTGTTTAAAAACTGAAAAGTGTGGAGTGTCAGTGTTGTCCTGTACCTCATTGACTCTTTGAGGCAGGCTTTCAGGTAGGGCATGCTCTTGATATGCTCCCCACTTGGGTTCTGGTCTGAAGGCACCACCTCTCTGATCTCCTGCAGCAACTTCCTCTGAGCATCAGGGTTACGTGACAGGTTGAAAGTGAGCCACAGCATGCTGTTGGCGGTCTGTGAACACAGAGATAGAAATCAGTCAAGACCTCCCTCAGTAAAGCCACAACTTGTGGGACATCCACGTCTTTTATGATCTGCTTTTGAGACACAGTATAATTTGCTTCCTTAAGAGAAAAAAATACTTGTCAGAAAAGGAGGCGAAAGCTGAAAATCTAAAGTCACAAACTCAGGAACCAAGTAGATAAAATATGTCTTTTCTTGAAAGTTTTTGAATGTGATTCGTTATCAATTACTTTGAGAAAGGCTCAATTTATAACAAATGTTTTCTTTGCTTCTGCTTTTAAAACCTGGAACTAGTGTTAGAAGGTCATGAAACATCTACTATAGTAGGAACAAAGTACATCCTGTTCTGATGTTTAATCTTAAACCTCATAATTTAATGTGTCTTGTTTTATTCAATGGGTTTAGATAATTTTAGGAGCTATTTCAAAGTTTAAATTGTAATTTTTGATACTGCATATAAAGTTGTTACAGTATTGGCTAAGAGCTGATTAAAAAAAAACTAAATATTGAATTTAAAAAGATATGCAATTTAAATTTGGGCTTTATTTAAAGTAATTAAACAGACAAAATTGGTGTGATTGATAAAGTTTGTATACGTTTATCTGTGTGGCTAAAATCCTCCTTTTGTCATAAACACTGTCAATATCAAGGAAACTCTTTCCCAACACAAGAATTCTAAATTGTTGTTCAGCTCGCCGTCACTTTCTGGATCTTTCTTCAAGATCAATATGTCTTCTGCCTCACTCTGATCCTGAGTCTAGCACCAGTGACAAAGATAACAGTGAAAACATCACAGGAATGTACGGCGAGGTGATGAAGTTCAGGGAGGAGGGAAGTCAAGAGTTGGACAAAGTCTATGGTACACAGCTCCCTTTCAATGCAAATAAGAAGCGCTGTTTGATATTCAGCGCTCTGTCATCAGCTGTTCAAGGTGATTATATTGTAGCAAGTGCCGTGTGCAACTAAATCAATACATTAACTGTTGGCTGTGAAGAATTGTAAGATCTTTCCAGAAGGTAACTGTCAGGCATGGCTGCGTGACTTTGTTGACCCTGAATGTGTTTAAGGTCTTATGCAAAGCCAATGCTCTTCTGACTCCTCTGTTGCTTCTACTTTTTATGCATTGGTGTCAATGGAAGTATGTTTCCTCTTGATATGCACATCATTTAGGAAGGCTTGTATGGATGCACACTGTTGCTCACCGTCTCAACTCCTCCAACCTGCAGCTCGGTGATGGCTGCATAAAGCTCCTTCTTGGACAGGCTGCTTTGGTGTAAGATGTCGCCAATTAAATCGTCAGGAGCTCTGTTGGCATTCTTCTTCAACTTCTTGTCTATGTAGACTTTGGCTGAAAGAGGACAAAGCGATCATCCTGTGAACAAACTGTTTTACACAGCTCTGTTTACATTTAGTAAACACTCATTTACATGTATCAGCGACTAATGATCCACTTTTGGCTTTAAGGGGCCAGTGTGTGTGCAGACACAGCAACAGACCCCAAACATAAGCAGGTTTTTGTGATATGACAAATCATTTGATGCCCGAGCATTGTTAGGTTTGCTTTCAGCTCTCACGCAACAATGGTGGGTTGTCTTTTAATGCTGACAACGAGATGATTGTTTGACTATTCTTATCGGGCAAATATAACACCTTTTTGGTTCTTTCAGTGTGAGGGGAGTGAGTGTGGATTCTCTTCACTATATCACTGTAGAAAGTAAAAAAAAATAGCTGTGGACATTCATTTTTACAGCATTTTTTATTTTAAAAAATGGGCCCTTGATTTGAAAAATATATATATATATCATTGAAATCACACTCACAATTTATCTTTCATGTGTTTAGATTTGCCACCAAATCACAGCAAATAATGTGATTTAATGTAAAGGCTTAAATCAGGATTGTAGTCCTCCACACTCTGTCAACCCTACTCTTGCGTGCAACAAATATTTGGCATATTTCTTCACCATGGGTCATTAAGTTTACTACAACTCTGAGCCATCATTTCCCCCTCGAGCACCAAGTACACACACAGAGGCAGCCGGTTCAGATCAACCTCTCACCCACTCTCCGTATTTTCCAATCCATCATTTGACTGGAAGTGGACTGACACTGTTTTGCGTGTCACAGACGAGTGGAAACAAGTTGTACTGAAGAAACGGTAGCCAGTGATTGTGCTGACACTCACCTATGCTGAAAATGCTGTCCCACGCTGCAGTGTGATCCTGCCAGGTTTTGGTGTTAAAGCTCTTGTGGAGCTCCACTGGTGTGACAATCATCATACCAAACGTGCTCATCATCTACAGAAAAATGAAACGGAAAAATTGGAAAACTTAACTGGAAAATTCTCAGTCTGTCTAGTTTGTGCACCCACTGCCCCTGACACATTTGAAGGGCCCCCACTTATCACCTATTGTGACTTATAGGTCATTGTTTTTTTCCCCCAGTCTAACCAGCAAGACTAGACAGCTGTTAGCTGATGTGAATCTGGATGTTTCTGTAATCTCCTGGAGAAAATCAGCTTCAGCTTCTCACAGATCATCACAAGTGTCCTCTCAACAAGTGTCTTCTCTTATGTGTCATGCTGTTCTAAGGAGATGAGAAAGACTCACTGTTTTCACAGCTGTGATGAAGTGCATGGCTTCTTCATTGACTTTTTCCCGCAGCAGACCAAACCTCTTGTCATAGAGTACAAGACAAATGGCTAAGGAATGAAGGGGTAAAAATCAGAAAAGTACTTCAAACTTTATTTGAAGAAGGCTTTTACTTTGAAGGGTTGATTCTAGACATTTACACAAAAAAGTGGTATAAAATCTGGTGTAAACATTTTTTATACAAATTATACCACAAAAAGGGGAAAACAAAAGAAACTTACTTTCAAAGGACCATTTATTCAGTTCGAAGTACAAGTCCTCAATTCTTCCATGTTTGTTGATTTTTCCAATTCTGTCAACAAAATCCACCATCACCTGTTTTACGCAAGAGTTGTATAAAAACAATTAGGTTCACAGCCACTCAATTTCTTCATTATCTTGAAATTGTAAAGTAACAAAGAAGTTTCTAACCTCGTTTATTTTTCTATCAAGTTTCATCACTTCTGTGGGCTTCATGAGCTTCTGCTGAAACGCGCTCCTCACTCTCTGCCAGTCTTTTCCCTCACTGCGAGTTAACACAAGCAATCTTAGCAAGCTCTCCAGGAAAACTCTCCCCCCTTTAAGATGTTTTTCTTTTATTTTATCCAAAAAAGGGATGTTTGAAAGGTTACTCACAGAATGAGCAGTCCGTACGCCTCGTTTCGCAGGTCTCTGTATGCTTTCCAGGGTTTGATCTCCAGCCTCTGAGGGTAACTGCCCTCCTTCCTGTAAAGCGCCTCCAGCAAGCAAGGTGCGCCAATGTGCACGGACTCAAAGGAGCCCAGCTTCAGCCGGAAAATCTTGCCAAACTTCTTGTGATAATCGACCTAAAATAATAAAAAAATATATATTGATTAAAAAAATACTTGTAATGTGTCAAAAATAAACAACACAAAAAAACATTTTAAATAAAATAATGATAAAACATGCAGAAATAGAAGTGTTTATAGAGGATACTCTACCAATGCCTCGTGCTGTCTGGTCAAGCCTCCTTTGCGCAGGAGTTCAATCAAACTCCCAACCAGCGGCCAGTTTGTGGGTCCCGGGATCGTATCCAAGCCGTGCGTCCTGGAGGGAGCGTGAGGGCACGGCGTCGCTGCCACAGCATCCTTCTCCTCCAATACGCACACTGAAGATGTTGGCTTGAAATGCTGAAGCCCAAAAGACTTCTTCTTCAGAAGCTCCACAATCTGTGGAACTCTTTGGACCTGCGCCCTCATTCTAAGCAGTGTTTGTTTCCTGTTCTGACGTTAGACAGCAGCTCTTTAATAAACTATCTAGAAGTGAGTTCTAGTTTCTTGGAAGTGACACACCTTGCTCCAATATATATATACCCTGAGAGTGTTTATTCCGGTCGTGTACCGAACCAATCAAGGACCGGTCCTGCATGGTGTGGCTGTCGAGCCCACCATTCATTTATGGACCCACGTTGAGAGGATCGTATGACCCCAGATAAATGGTTGATGTGCCGTGAACCCACCCGCCCCCCACCTTTGCTTTATAAATAAACACGCAGGTCCCAACGGAGGTGACGGTTCGTTTGAACCAAGACTCAGAGACCCGTGATTGGAAGAACCGAAATCAAACACTCCTGTCACACAACAGCGACAGGCAAATATTTGACCGGTTGCAGATTGCGTGTTTGCTTTCTTTGTGTTTGTTGACGAGGGAGGCAACGTTTTTTAGTGCCGTTTCTCCTTAGAATAAGTTTATTCTAAGGCTCATCCTCGCGGAAAGTCAGTGTGCTTTAAAAAAAATGAAGAAAGCCTGCTTGATCTTTACATTGTCATGACGCAAAGTGGAGTTTGATGTTACAGGTTTGCCACACTTATCAAATATTTATTTATATCATTTAAATATTTAATACTCAACATGTGTTGATACGCGTGGGCGCTTTGGTCAAGTGCAGTTCCACACTCACACTTGGCCAACAGAGACTTCTCATCCTGCGCGTAAAAACCCAGACACGCCGCAGCAGCATCATTTTTTAATGCCAAACCTCTCAATAGCAGTGAATCAGATCTTTCAAATTAAACCTCACAAAGAATTGGTGGACATGCCTTCACCTCCACCACCCCCACCCCCTTCCCCACAGGACTGGCCTGGCCACGGAACGCGCCCTGTTAAAGTGCCCAAATCTGCAGTCCTTCAGGTGACATGAGAACAGCCTTGAACTCTGGTGGGTTTTTTTCCGACAGATTGAGTGTGCGAGCAAGTTTCCAGGTGGAACGCACACACGCATCACCCCCGCCTCCCCTCCCAAAAAAACAAGGAGAAAAAACACCACCCACGCACGCTCAAACGCACACAGTGTTCCCTTTCCCCCAAACTCTGATTTAGGGCAGGCTTGGTTCTGCATCACATGATTATAGGCAGCTTTTTTTCTTTGCTTTTTCTTTTTAGTGTGATGTTGATCTACATTCGTGTAGAAAGCACGCAGAAAATATGCGTTTCCACACTTCCACTTCTTGGAAGAGTTGTTCAAAACGCTGGAAAAATGCACTTTGATGAGAATATCAATATCAGTCTTTAAGGGGAAAAAAAGGAAACTAAGAAATGAAAAATTCCAGAAAATTCCAAAAATAATATAATCTTAATAAATACGCAATTAAAACCGAATCTCCAGCAGAAAGACTTGCGATCAACATCCAGTCCAGCCTCAGCTGACTGTAGACACGTAGACTGTTTAACAGCAGTTGTTGTTGGAAGCAGAAAAATGACTGATTGACTGGCATTTTTTCACCTCTTTTGAAGACGATGTAACAACAGATAACGGCCTGTCGCCAAGACTCCTTTGTCACTTCAGACAAAACTCTGAACCATAATCTTTCAACCACCAGCGTCAGTCCTAAACTTTGAGACTGAAGCGTGACAAGAAGCAAGTGTCTCCAGACAACAGCCAAGTGTCATTATTACTTATTAACGCATTAATAAACAAAAACAAATAAAGCAGAAAAATGTTTTTGTGTTTACCAAGTTGACCAGTATGCTTTATTATGGATTCAATGTTCTATAAATTTTTAAACTACAAGTTGTTTTTTTTTTTTTTTTTTACTTTTAGTTGTAAAAAGTTGATGAAAAATGCTGGAAAGTATACATTCTGTAGTTTTGAAGGAGGAATACGTGCTAAAAATTAATTTGATGATTTACAACTTTTTTATTTGATTGTTAAAAAAGGAAACTTTTGAGCTTTTACTTTCCCAGCCTGTCTGAGGGATACTCTGCTCCTCACCTTCTCACTCTTTGCTCTTTTGAACGGGTTAAAGGAGCTATAGAAAAGAGATCAGGCATTTCTGTGGATCTGTCAAGCAGCTTCACCCTTTCCAACTTGCAGCCAACATGATCAGGAAGCTCGGAATCAAACAGGCAATGGGGACACCATCATTTCAGAGTAATAGACTGCATGAACAATTTCAGTTTCATCTGGAAGAAGAGCCTCTCTGAGTCTCAGTGTGTGGCATCTTTGCTCTGATGGAATGGGATAAAGTATGGATTCAGTGAGTGTGTGCTATCCTGTTCTACTGATAATGCAAAGGATGTTACCTTTTGTTTCAATTTGAGTTGGGGTTTTTTTTTGTTTGTATTTCAGCTTTAGTTTGAAAATATCAGATTGATTCAATGCTAGTGGGATTGAGGCTGATCCAGTTCCTAGATGTGTAGTTTTCTTTTTTGGTTCAGAATCTGAATCATGAAGTGGTTTAGAGATGTCTTATTTTCCTTGCTTGTAATCTCCCCACCTCAATCACCTCACAATTCAGATCTACTGTAACGTTTGAGCACTTGTGGGTAAAGAATAAGTATACGAGTAAGGCTGTGGTTGGTGAGTCCAGCAGGTGAATGCCAAGCTGGGTATGAAATACAATAGTAACATAACTGTAACACAAATCTTTTCCCCTTCTAACAGAAACAACAACATACTGTTGAAATAAACATCAAAGTCCAGCTTGCAGTGGTTAAAGTCCCACTCCGATCATCTTTTGATCTATTGTAAAAGCGTTCCCAGTGGTCTTTTAATCATGACTGTGTCGTTTTTAGCAAAAAGAAAAAGATCTGTGTTCATTTCCAGAGCAGGAGTTCATTCAATTTTTGATTGAGTTGTGGGCAGGATCGTTTTCCATAATCCCTGAGTTTACTTGCGCTCCTGCTAGCTTACAGCCCCTCACGGCACCAAACTATCATTACTGGCTTAACAAAAATGGGGGGTAATAATGGAGCCATCCAGTAGTACACTGTTGAGCCAGATGTCAGCTCAAAACCAAAAGACACCATGATCTATTTGTTTACAAGAAGATGTTTCAGAATGAAGCGGATCAGGGAGCTTGTGGCCCACCGATTGAAGCCCCTCAGTCATTGCTACAAGCATTTTCCAAAGGCATTTTTTTGTTTGCTTCCAAGACACAATAACATGAACAAAGAAATACTCAGAAACTTTATTTTAAGCTTAACTTTCTTTATATATGCTCTCCATCATGTGAAAGATGCTACTAGAAAAGCTCAGCAGATTACAACAACAGGGAGTTTCCCAGGATGGTAGAATGGGGGAGCAGGAATAAACTCAGCATCTTCAGGTTTGATGTGGCTTCAACATCACATAGTTTATAGTTATTATACAGCCTTTTTGTTACCACTCTGACAAGCAGCACTACCTCATGCTTTCCCTGGTTGCCTCATGCTGTTCAACCATATTTTTTTTCTTGTGCCGGGTTCATTCCTTGACTTTCTTTGCTCTGCTGAAAGAGAGATGCTTCCACCACCACGAGCACCCGCAAACCCTAGTCAAATAAATCTGTCAAGATAACCAGAGACGGGAATCATTTTAATTTCTTAGGTGAGATTTTAACATTGACTGTATAAGAGAAAAAGTCAAAATCCAATAGACTTAAGCTGAGAAATAAACAGCTATTACTTGGTTATATTTGTCTGAATAACCAGTCTTGCTCTACTACCAGTTTTGAATGTATTCTTATTTTTTTTCTGTAATGAAAGTTATTTAAGCAATAAACTGTCCAATCAGATGCCTCAATAAATTATGAGGTGCCTACTAGCCCCCACATCAAAAGTCCAAATTGTTTGACTGATAGATTCTCCTGAGCCCGCTTTCAAGTGGTAGGGGGGAGTGGTCTCCCAACAAGCTCATTCCTGATTGGCAAGAGTGGTTGCCATAGAAACGTTGACTTAGAGTGACTTGGTCCCATCACTGTACTGACGTTCCAACACGGCAGTATCCATATCCCAAAGAAATCGCAAACTATATTGACTTCATTTGGTTGAAGTAGGAAGTAAGCCTTTTTCTATGGATGACGTCACACTCACTCGGTCCAGTTTTCTTATACAGTCAATATATTTTATAAACAAATGTCCATCACTTTTCATATCAGAAAATGGATGTTAGTCAGTTCACACATTTTTTTTTAACTAAGCAGCACACAGCAGCGCATATATCCTCTCACCATAGTAAACAGAAATGCTTTAGTGCAGACACAGATACAGGCACAGAATAGTCAAAATATTTGATAAAGCCAGTCTACTTCTCAAGGTTTTTGAATCTTCGCTTTTCCTCCAAATCACAACAATGTCATTTTTGTACCACTCGTAAGAAAAAACAAACAAAAAAGTTTGCTTAAAACCCTTCAAGGAATGAAAGTTTAACATGGTTTAAAATGGCATCTCTTTCCTTTGCTTGTCCCTCTTTTTCTGTGCCACAGCCTTTGACGGCAGAATCACAGCAGTTTTGATGTTACTCAGCAGCGAGCCTCACAGTGAAGTTGGGGAGCAAGTGGGGGGTGCAGATCTTTTGGCTGAGGGAAGGGCAGTTGTCTCCCCTTGACAACTACCCTGACAGCTACCCTACTCGTAGCTCCGCATCTGATATTACCAAGTACTGTTGATGGGAAGCTTCCACTTGGTAGAATACATTCCTATATGGAAAACAAATCATTTTACAAATTACTTGCATAATAAATTAATCTTTGTGATGCTTTGATATAATTTTTTTTCAAACCTCAGCATTCAAATTTATGGGAAATCTCTAATTTGCGAGAAAAATAAATGTATTGTATGGAGGGGAAACCAAAACAATCAATTTTCAAAATAAAAGTCAGCTTGAATTGATTTCTCTACAGGAATTTTAGTATTTATGGACAAACATAGATCATGTTTATGGTTTCTTTAGCTGCTAAAACACTGATATGACCCTTAATTTAGACTTCTTCCTCACATGGAACAGGGACAGAAGTCAGCATCAACCAGTGTATAAAACATGTTTTTTGTGACGCTCTCCTTGGATAAACAGAATAGCTTCTGTGACCTTTAGTACAATTTGAGACTCAAGGTTACTTTAAAGCCGCATGTGTGTTTGCGGCGTTGGCAGCCACCTCTATTATTGGTGAAATTCTGTGATAGAAGTGAAACCACGAACCACAAACTGATGACTTAAATGTGTGTGAAACAAGGAAAAAGTTTTTTGGGGGTCATTTAAAATGTATTGCACATGCAAACAGTATTTTTCTAATGGTTAAAGGCATTTTTGTGGCAGCATTCTTTGTTCTGTTCAATTCCTCAAACTTTTCCCCTTTTTTTGGCAAAAGTGTCACGTAAACTTGTGAAAAACCCTTAACAGTGCTGTGCTGGTCAACTGCATTTTAGACAATTTTCCCTACCTTACTTGGGTCTATTTTAAGGAAACAGAAGAAAAAAAAACTAAATGAAAGCGTGAGGGCTATTTTCAACATTTAAAATTGAGAAGGATTTTTCTTCCTTACCAACAGGAAATATGGGCAAACTCCACACAAAACGCCCTCAATTTCAAATTGATCTACAAAGCAATTGCTCTTTATTTAACCAGTCAATTTATTTTGTGAATGTAAACAGTTGTCTTAAATGTGTGTAAAACAGAAGAAAAAACAAGACCAACTGTTAGCCAAATCAACCTCTGAAGTTAAGTGCTTTCTTCATGCACTACACAATTAAATAGCTTGTTTGGTAGTAATCAAAGCTCATATTTGCCCCCGAGGTGTGTGGTAAATGATGTATATCTATATAGTACTTTTCTTACCTTGAACACTTTACCATGGCAGTCACATTGACCAATGTACACACATTTACATACTTGTGCCATGCAAGGTGCTAACATACAAGCACCAGGAGCAATATGCAAACCTGCTATCAGGCCAACATGGTTTGGACTTTATAGAACGGGGGCAGGCACTAAACATGCTGGTAAAAGAATGTTGAGCAGCTAGAGAAGCAAAGCGGGAGGCATAACATGTGATCAGGAAAGAGACATTGAGACAGTTGGTGTTATGGAAGATGGAGAGGATAAGATTAAACAGAACCAAATTCCTTGTGGCAACTCAAGAAAGAAGCAAAGAACAAAACAGAAGAAAATGAAGACATCGTTTCCATAACCACATTTTGCAAAACAAGCTGGAAGCTTGAATTGCATAAGCTGGAATTGCAGGTGCTTCTGAATGAATTATTTCACTTTTTGCTTTGGTACTCTAAGTGTAATATATTTCTCCCTCCTTGCAGCCTCCTGACCACTCAGCCCTCATCTATTAGATATCTTAATGATTACAGTCTAGGTCAATTTATTTATTTCCTAAGGTGATATCCGCAAGGGTATTGTAGCCACACACTCAGATAAGTGATGAGCTGAGACAGCAGCTGAGCTCCTCGTGCACCCATAGAGTCATCTATGTACAGACCAGGCAAACCTGATGACTTGAAGTCTTTCACTTCCATGCTGACTGGTGGGTCAGTGGGTTCACATGTTGGGTTCAAAGTGGAAGCCACTATGTTCGCAGGCGTCCAGTAACACTGGAAAAAAAGCCATGCATGCACGCAAAGATGTCCCCTCATACATGACAGCAGAAATATGTAGTCTGCTTTTGCACAAGATGTGCTTGGAAAAATAGTACAGAGGCCAAAGAGGTGATTAGCTGGGACCCATTGTGTAGATGTAAATACATTGCACTGTCACATCACATTAGCCGGTTGCATAACGTCTTTGACCCAGAATGTGAGGCAGCCTCTTTCTCAAGGACCACCCTTACACTAAGATTGAAAATATTTACAACGGTTAAGTAATCCTGGGAGACCCCCACCACCACCCATCACATCACCCACCTATTAACAGGGGCTTTCTACCGCACAGCACCAAGTGACTGTAAAGCCTTGAAAATCAAAGAGTTTCCAAGTATAACACAGTTCTCAGAGTTAAGTACTGATTTAACATTCTAGCATTCCTTTTGTACTTTTGAATCCATTGTACCATTTCTCAGAGTAAAAATGGCACCTTTTCAAATTCCTTCATAAACGTGAACGATCCTTTTACTTACAACATATTTGTTGATTTTTCATCACGAGCAACATATTATTGGATCTGCCAGGAAAGTGGGTCATTCCTGTTTAAAGTGTTTGAGGTGCAAGGAAGGAAATTTCCCTGAACTCACTGACCTCCTCCTGTGGACCAGGGCTGCATTGCTTCCTGCTCATATTCAGCACCGCGCAGGGGAAAGCAAGCTCAAAATCTGGGTCAGGATACCCCTGATGGAGGGCGAGCACCTCCCTCAATTTTAGTAAAAAATAATAAGGGGCCAGAGTGGAACTGAAGCCACTAGGAAAACTTTCTTTTGAAGCTGCATTAGACAGTAAGCAAGCTAAGCAGGAGCCAGATAGTTCAGCAAGCGCTTAATGGAAAGGCTGAAAATAAAGCTGCATTAGTGTGATTTACTGTATCGTTAACTTTGATGAGGAGCTGTTAAGGCAGAGGTGGCTGTGGTGAGCTGCTGCTAATGATCCAGCATATAGAGGTCGTTGACTACATATGGAGCAAGAGAACAAAATGTCCTGGGAAAGCAGTGCAAAGCAGTGCAAAGC
The DNA here is from genome assembly GCA_014656515.1 of Oryzias celebensis. Classification (NCBI taxonomy): domain Eukaryota; kingdom Metazoa; phylum Chordata; class Actinopteri; order Beloniformes; family Adrianichthyidae; genus Oryzias; species Oryzias celebensis. Next base: position 17,552,268 of record BNCR01000005.1, read on the forward strand.
ATATTATAAACACAATCCCACCTCAAGTCATCACTATTACAAGAAAGTTAGAATACTGTTAAAAATCTAAGCATTCGAGGAACATTATTCATTTGAATATGAACTGAAGCTCATGAAAAAGGGACATATCAACCCAGCCTCATTTATCCAAACTATGTTATGGTCCTTTAAATCATCCAGACAGGCATAAACTCATTCAGAGCGATTTTTTATGCATATCTTCTTGAGACCCGAGGAACCTTTTTCACATTTGAAAATTCTATTCTGTGTGTTTTTGTTTTGTGCAATTATATTGTTTTCTGGGAACTGCTGATGAGGATGACTGTCATTTTCTGAAGACTCTTTTCTGATGTTTTCAGGATGGCTGTGGTTTCAATGGGTAAGTGGACTGTAAACCTTACTGAGGCCGACGTTGTTGTTTCCAGATTGTCTATAATGTGCTCTTTTTAATGTTCAAACATACTGTAAGAAATAAGAGACCCATGTGACTGTATGATATTAATGTCATACAAAGGTAGGCTTACTGTACATGCTGAACTCTGTCCTGCATACACCAATCCAATAGGTTAACAGGTATGCTTGCCCGCATAAAGGCCACTCAGTGAGCGAGTGCATTGAGTGCAGTAGTATTTGACTGGGCAATTGTTTACAATAAAATATTGCATGACATAAAAAATTGATTATTTATTTTTTTTCACAATTTGACCCTTTTTAAAAATATCTTGACACACAGATCAGGATAGTGAATTGATTCCTTTGGTATTTTGACTCTCAAATCATGGCTATCCAGCCCACATCCAGTAGTTGAAACGGCATAAGCAAGAACACTCTGACCCGAGCCTCACAGGAAAATTTGTCAGAGTAGTGACCCTTAGATACAGTGCACCCCCATGGCCCCATCAACCCATCAACTCATCGCCCTGCTGCTGTTATCTTATCATTATCGACGTAAGCTGAGAGAGAATGTCATCATGAACTGCTGTCCTGTCAGCCTGCCTGCTGATGGGCACTCAAAGGAAGCTGCAGAAAAAAAGTTTGTTTTATGAACACCCCCGCAAAAAAATTGTAAAAAAATTTTTGTCTATCAGACAAAAATAGACATTTTTGTCTGTTAGACCATAATTTAGTTGGACAGGAGTAAAGTCACAGTGTAGCTTGTCTTTCTTTGTATTTCATAGAAAAATTAACCTTGAAGAAGTCCTTAAGCCACAACAATGATTCCATTGTAAAAAAAAAAGACTATATAAAAAATATATTTGAGCTTTTTTTGGGTGTAAAAGAAAAATCTATTGAATTAATGTTTTTGTGGACCAAAAAAACAAAATAAGTGTCAAACATTCACAATAGTGAGAGAATGAGCAATCCAAACTGAGGACAGCTTGTAAGGAAGACTTACATAGGTTGACCCAGAAAAGGAGTTATGAAATCCTGTTAAAGCAGATCAATGCAACTCTAGAACCGCAGTAAACTCTAAAGATGAAGTGATGCACAGCAAGCAGTTTGAACCTTCTCTGCCATAGACTGCCTTGTGCAGGGGTGGACAAACAATGGCCCAGGGGCCATATGTGGTTTGTTAAACTATTTAATCTGGCCAAAGGCTCGGCTACCCATGGTAACCAGACGGGCAGGGGGTATGGTGAGCTAGAGAGAAGCAGAGGACTGGAGAGAGCGGGAGAGGGGTGTAGATATGGAGGAGATCGGTTATGAAGGGATGTAACGGTGAGAAGAAGGAATTTGAAATGGAATTATTATCAGGGATGAGAAAGATAACATCCTTGAGGGAAAAATAGTTTTAGGGTTGCCAATGAAATGAGAAAAATAGTTTGTTTTTGTGTGAGAGACCAAGTCCTTGTACTGTGTGACGTGTGAAATGTTCATTTCCTTGTGAACAGACAAGCCAGTTCACCTAAAAAGCCGCTCAAGTTGGCGACCGTTGGCTTTCATCTCACGGAGCTTGGAGGTTAACCATGGAGGAGACTTAGTGAAGGAGACAGAACAGGTTTTAACAGGAGCAAAGATGTTAAGATGGTACAAAAATGGTATTATTGTAAAAAGAAATATGGTCATCTGAGTTAGGTGAATCTGGAAAAGGAATGAGACTAATGTGAGAGGAAAGAGTGCTTACATTTATGTTTTTGATTTTGTGAAAAGAGATTAAGTCGAGCTTGCGGTCCAAAACTGTGTCCTGGATCAGCTAACCCTTGCTTGAAAGTGTGGATGATGAAGAGGCCGAAACTGACAGATGCGAAGTTATGCCACGCAGCGACACCGGGTGCGCTTGCTGACCTGGGAAGGCTGGAGAGCAAGCTGTGGTCCACAGAGCATCCTGCATTGCGGGGAGGTCAGCAAGTGGTGGAGGAGAAAAAAAAAAAAAACACATTTTGATGGGTCATCCCGGAAATGCTGCTGGGGCAAGAGCAGAAAGTGCACTAGCGGAAGAGGAGCCATGGACCAGTACCAGAGACGGAGGAGGTCTGAGACAAAGTACTGAATTAGCCCAGCCACTGGGCGGTAGAAGGACCACAGGAGGGTCCAGACTGGAGCTGACCAGATGTACAGTTTGCACAAAAACATGGCTTGAAGTTGACTGGGGCTAGTCCTTCATGCTGAGGCATGAGGCACAGAGCAAGTAAGACTACATTGAAGGTTGGTTGCCCAGCAGCGGAAGGTCAGGAAAAGTCCATGTAACGTCATCGTGGATAACTCCTCAACAGCAAAAGGACGCAAAAAGCACAGACAGAGTAGGTGGAGTATAGGTTACTGGTGAGTAGCAGCAAGAATCATGCCAGCGTCCACTCAACTCGGAAATCTGGAATTTTTTCAAAATAATCCTCATTAATTTTTTATTTTACCAGTAATTGTGAACTACAAATAAAATGATCTTCATCTAGGAGCAGAAAGTCTCTCTTCATTTATATGGTGTTGTTGTTTTTCTAACGTTAATGTGTGTCAGTCATTTTTCCGATCATTCCAACACCACAAACGTAGCCTTTCTCTAAGTTTGCATTTTTTCCTGAGGGGCGTCAACCCATCTGTGCAAATGGTACTAACATTAGAACAGAAACCACAGTTTTGATATTAAAACTCCAAAATGTTCAGTTTTAATAAATACATATTCATTTTCAATCAAAATGAACGAGTTTATCAATCCAGATTCCATGTTATTTCTTTCTCTTATAAGGTGGATTTCCACAGCGCCACACTGCTCCTGGTCTGGCCCTTATGTTAAATGTTTGAACCCTTTGCGGCCCATGAATCAGAAAGTTTGCCCATCTCTGGCCAAGTGGGTGCCCAGTGGTCACAACAGTCTTGCAGGATTAAGCCAATGGACTACAGACACTTACTATTTGATCAGTCGCTTTCATGCATTCACTCTCCTGAACTAAAGCCCCACAACTGAAAAGAGTGTCATTAACTTAGTAAGCTTCTTCACATTGAACTTTCTGTAAACAATCTTATCATTGTGTGCTACTAGAAAGAAACATAAGTGAGAGCATTTTCATTATCTCATCTCTCAGAAAGTCAACATGGTCTTCCCGTTCGTCTTTACGGGCAGCAACAGATCCATCATCATGTCGGGAGTAAAGGCAAAAAAGCAGCTGATAGCAGGATTGTTTGAGGATCACCAATAGACTTCTGCTTCTAAAGGAACAGTCCCACTTTAACATTTAAATTTAAGCAAGGCCTGCAGGTCCCCCTTTCTGATTAGTAAAACCTGCTCTAAGCTACATCCAGGCTCATTCTTTTAGTCTCAACAAACTGTCTGTAAATGTTGTTCATCTTTTAGTGATTGTCAAAGCTAATGAGCTTTCACAGATTTGTACAGGTGGTTTTGGCAGAGAGTTTTACAGCAGATGCCCTTCCTGATGCAACCCTGTATTTTTATCTGGGCTGGGGACCAGCACAGAGACACACACATTTGATCCCCCTTGTTCCTACATACTTGGGCAGTAGTTTGAAGGGTCTTACCTTAAGATCCACGCTGGATTAAGCTTATTGTGCCCCTGGAAGGAAAACCCTGGTTTCTTGTATGCCAGTCCTATACCCAGCCAACAGAGCAATCCAGTTGCTTAAACATCCTGAAAATTAACTGCCAACATCAAACTGGGGTGGTATGCACTAATTTGATGTCAGTCCTTCTGTGTAGTTGTGTTTAAAACACAAGATTCCCAATATTTTGAAGACAAATATGCAGGAATTAAGTTTCAGTTGTATACACAAAGACTTCAGAGAATGACATGAAATCCTTTCAACATTTACAAGAACCAAAAGCTTTCCAAAATGCAAAGACACAAATGAAACACAAATATACAAATATGTACTGTATGTGTGTCCTCCATTATGTTAGAACAAAACATGTTTTGAGGGATGTTAAGAGTTGTACATTATGCAGATATGATGTACAACCCTGAATCCGGGTTAATGTGTCCTGATTCTGATTAAATTCAACGCTCACGACGATCTTGTGCTTTCATCTGAGGTCAATCTTTTATTTTGGCTTTAGGAATGCAAACTAAGAGCAGCCTGACACTCAGCCCATCCCAAGCCTTATTTTCACATTCTTTGTTTTTGACTTCTTGGAAAACTTAAGAACCAAGAAACTAAGAAATTCTTTGGTGGTTTAAATATATGTGAGTAGTTGAAGTTTGTATAAAATGAAAACAAAAAGCAGACAGTGCTGTCATTCCTAAAAATGTTGCACTATTTGACTCTTGATAGTATAGAAAAATGCATAAAGTTGTAAGAATTTTCAAGCCTTTTCTTTTGAGAAGAAGAGAAAACTTGATTTTGAGTCAACAGATATTTGTACCGTCCAGATGGGTAATTTCTGAGAAAGTACTATTAAATCTGAAGGTTTTACTGTATACGGTTTATGGTGCAACATATGCCTCAATCCAGATGTTTGAGGGGAAGACAATTCATCGATGTGAAATCACAGCATGCATAAATTATGACAGCATAACTGAAGTCCAGATCCAAGAGCTGAAGCAGCCAGACTTCATTTCCAACTTCAAACATTGTTCGCTCGTTGCTTATTAGGAAACAAGCAATGTTCAAATGGAGGCTCCAAGCTGTTGAGCAACCAGAACTCTGTGCCTGTGACTCAGTACCTTGAGTGTTATCTTAAGGTCAAACTGTGTAACCAATTTATCGAAATATTTAAAGCTACCGATCCAGCGATGCTGCCTTCACTCTGATGTAGCTGGCATAGGCCCCAGCAACACCTGTGACTGAGAGGGAAAAATAATGGATGGATGGATGGATGGATGGATGGATGGATGGATGAATGGAGGCCCTGTGACAAACTGCTGAACCGTATGCTGAATTAAATGTGTACCCTGCTTTTCCCCACTAGTTGCTGAGATAGGCTCCACCAACTCTGTGACACCCAAAGGGATTAGGCGGGTTTAGAAAATGGATGGATGGATCTAACTGTGCTTTGGCATGGGGATCATTGCGATGTATATCTGATGTTCACATGGATGCGCTGTCACAGAAAACCATCATCTCCATTGATGGAATTGTAGTTGTACTCTACTGTTGTTCCCCTTCTTTAGTGTATAAAGTATCCTCTTCAGTTTGAATTCACTCAGTAGAATATGCGTGACATGAAACAATGTCATGGCCAGAAGCTTTACACTTCCACACTGGATCAGTTTGACAGATAGTTCTGCACCCGTTTAACAACTGTTACAACACTAACCAGACCACGTTGTTATTGAGAAGAGCAATTACGCTCACTTCCAGGAAAAGCTTAGGCTCTTTTTTTGTATGACATGTGGCATTTGTTACGTCTCATTCATAAAGAATGATTGAGCACATGGAGTACAGGGGAAGAGATGTGAAAACAGTCTGCCTTCACCGAGTGAAAAACATTCCTGAGCGTACAGTAACAGCATCAGATTTCATGAGGAGAAGAACTGTGTGGCTCAATGTACTAGTAAACATGAGGAGGAGGACATGGAAATTGGGATTTAAACCATCAAAACAAGAGTGTTCAGACCGGCAAATCAAACTAAACACCCACGTTGCGGAGAAATGTGTTTGTTCTTTGAGAGCACGGGGGAAACAGGTTGTGAAGAAGCCTCCGGTAAAAAGGAGTTGTGCAAGGGAGTGTTTTAATAAATCTTCATGCTGGATGCATTTCAGCAAATACTTAACAGGGATGACAGATGGGGTGTGAGCAAAAACAATGGAGCAGAAATCTAAGAAATCTAATCTGAGATCCGTTTTTAAATCAATATATGAGTAACAATTATTTATTTAAATGTCTGGATGACTTAAATATTACCGTATGCAGATTAACAAAAGAGGCTGTTTACATCTTTCACCAATGTATATTTCTACATCTCCATCTGTATCCATAAAGTATCCAATCACTAACTTTAAGTTGTTGTGCTGTTTCTTTATTTTCATAACTTCTATCTTTTCACATACATCCCAAATTACAGATGGATTATATAGGACATTAAAATATTTTGCTGCATCAAATCTTTGCTTGCTTAGGGTCTGCTGATTAAAACAAAACTTCAGTGACTATTTTTGGAATTTGATCATTGTTTCCTTCAAACTAAATTACACAAACAAGCGATAAATAGATAAATAAAAACAAATTTTAAAAAATGTGTAGGCCTAAAGGCCTCAATTTAACTGCAAACCATGTCATGCACAAATTGGTCAACCACATTGGTAAAAAAAAAAGTTAGTTGTAGTGATTCTGTTGCCGGTAAGTGATTTTATTTTATCGGTTTACTTGGAATTTGTGCTCAACAACAACATGATTTTCTAAAAATGTACCAAAATGTCTGTTTTCATCCAACTGTTTTAAGCACTTTTTCAGGTTTGATCTGTGGAAAAAGAAAGAGTATTCCAAAACTTTATATTGCTTGGTTTTCCATTACCTCAATTTCTCAGTCTGTGAGTATAAACAGCTTTCATTTAATGGTAGAACAGGAGTCATCTCACTGCTCAGTGCTCAGTGCTCAGCTACCTACTTAAACTTTAGCAAAAAAAAAAAAAAACAAAAAACAACATATATATACTTTACTTTATTTTACTTTCAAAAACTTCTGTTTTTTCTTTTACTGGGACATTTTTGTAAAAAAAAAAAAACAACAAATTACCCCAAAATCTAAAGTTGTATTAAAGTTTAACTAAGTTTAACTAACTTTTAATTAAGTTAAGTTTAACAGGGAGTGAGTGCAGCCAGTCTGTGCCAAAGCTCAACAGAATGAAGTTGGGAGTTTAATGACAGATTGACTGAAGTCGCTTTCTTTCTCAAAATGTTTATAGTCATAATCAACATTAGTGTTATTAGTTCAAAACTGATTAAAACACAGTTTAAGTTGCTTTTTCTACACTTTATAAAAGCCTAGTTCACCCTTATCTGACTGACTAAAAGGCTCAATATAAAAAAAGGTCTTTTAATCAGAACAGTCTGAATGTATATGCCTTTGGGTGAATTTCATTCCATTTTACAGCCCTACAGTCAAAGAGAGCTGTGTTGTAATGTAAACTTGTCATTTCAGGTTACAGTGCCAATAAATCGGTTTGTATGAGAGGTCAACACACTGTTTTTTTTAAGTTGAAAGTAGTAATGACTGGCTTATTCTTGTTTTTATTTACTTACTTATTGATGTGAAGTGTTGTGATAATGTTTGTACATTTGTCTAACTCTAAATGCACCCTGATAAGATAAATAAAACTGGACTATTATCTTTCATTTATGAAGTTCATTGAGTGTGAGGTTGTACTTTATGTGTCCAGCGTCACACACGAGCACACACATTCTTGCTTTAGCATGTGGGCGGCTTTTCTATGAGTGCCTGCCTTAGGATTCAATATCATTCCCAGGCGTTTTCATCCCTTATTTTTTTCCTTGTGCCTGTTTTACTACGATCTTCACTCACGTTTACCAAGCAAAGTGTGGTTGGAACAGAGTCATCACTCACTCTGGTTGTTACAACATCTGTCTGACTTTGATGCCAGGGCACAGGGTGTGCTGACGATGTGTGTTGCTGGCACAAAGAAAAGCAGCCCTGAGGTCATGCAGCTTGATCAAAAGAAGGATTTAAAATGCTGTTTAGTACTTTTGGGCTGGGCTAACCTGGGTTGTTTTGGAAAATACGGCAGTATATTAACTTGTGTTTTTCAGCAGTATATAGATGTGTGTGTGGATGTTCTGAGGAGGGCATGGAGGTTCTGCTCTGTTATGAGCTGTCCAACTATGGTGAGATATTTGTTGGCAAGGAGCCAACTTGTGGAGTTCAGAGGGGTCCTTGTGTACCCTGCTCTGAACTCTTGCAACCCTGGATGTGTGTGCGTGCGTGTGTGAGTGTGTAGAGGGGGGTTAAAAGGCTGGTGGTAGTAGGTGAACGAGTGAATGGGATAAAAAACATGCACCGGTCGACCCCGCTTGTGCCAACAGGGAACAAAGTGATGCCCCCACCTATGAACGAACACTTTGCCTACCATGAGCAAAGAGTGTGTGTTTTTGTCAGTGATAACAAGCTGTGCCTCTTGCATGTTTTCCTTTCAACAAACCCACAAATCAGCAGCACATCTACATTTCTGTGTAAATCTTTTTTTTTAAATGATATTTTCTGTCAAAAGACAAATGGCTTTGGTAATAAATATATAACATAGACAAATAGCAACAAATACATTTATGAGGCCTGTTTTCCGACACTCAAGGTCATACAACAAGATTAGTTAACTGAAAGTCCAAAATTTTGAAAACATCACTTCAAAATAATAAATGTTAAAATTATATGAATGCTATTAGTAATATATATTCCATATTTTTCATTCATAAAGCAGGGGAAAGATTGAACAAGAGTTTTAAACTCGGATTTAAAGAGTAACAATGTTTTAAAATTATTGAAACAATTTTAAAGTAATTTCACATATAATAGTACTAGAAATAATGGTTCAAAGAAAACTTGAAAAGATGATTTTCTGTACAAGAGACAAAAAAAGTTGCCATGGCCCCCTTTGTGGGGGTCTGAGTTAATTAAATTATGTCAGAACAACTTTTTAACAACTTCCTCAAGTCCAACCTTAACTTACAGCCACAATCATAAAAGAAAATTCAGCTTTGAGGACTCACTCCCATGAAAATTGTGTTTTTTAACGTGTTCTTTGACATTTTTCTCATGATGGAGGGCATATATAAAGAAGATTAAGCATAAAACTGCATTTCTAAGAATTTCTTTATTCTAATTGTGAATTGGTTCTTAATTGTGAATTTCTTTTTCTTGTCTGAGCTGGCACCTGGCTCTTAACTGTATGACAAGAGAGCTCCAATATTGCTTTCCATTTTTGTTAGGTTTTGTTGCATGTTAGGTTGGGGTTGTAAGGCGCTGTAAACTAGCGGGAGAGGGTGTAAACTCAGGGATCATGGGAACTGGGGGCAGGCTTACCCCACCCCAATGATCCCACTCACAACTCCAAGGCAAACTTCTAGTGAACTACTGCCATTCTGCAGAAACTATGTTCTAGAAAATGACAACATTTTTTTTTTCATTTTTGCTGAAAACGAAATAATCATAAATAAAAGACCATTTGGAATGCTTCAAAAATAGATCAAAAGATAATTGGAGTGGGACTTCAAAGCTGTAATGAGCATTGCCACCCATTGAAAAGAATAATGACACCCCAAGCATTCATTTCAGTAAGTGAAGGAACAGAGAAAAGAACACACACAAACGCTGACCAAACATGGTCTCATTTGAACAACAATAAACCTCTAAATACACCTCTATTGTTGAAGTGAAACAACAGAAAAATACATTCATTTTTGTATAAGGGGAGGTTAACCTTTTTTAATACGCACAACCTTTAAATACATTTTAAAAAAGCTATCAGGAAAAATATCAGTAAAATGGGTGTAATACTACTGTCAGATCACAGTGGTTTCTACTTGTTCCAGCTTCACAGTGAAAGTCAAGCCACACGGTCTTCAAGTATTTTGTTGTATTTAAAGTTTTTTGAGAATGTTGCTGTTCTTAAAATCTGATTTGAAATAAGCTGTCAATACTTTTTAAATGACAAAGCTTGTCTGTTCTAATATTTTCATATCATCATCAAAAACGAATCAGGCTTCTTTTCTATCTACTTTTGCACTGTTGAATCTGCTGGTCCCCAGCCCAGATTAATGCAGAGGTGTGACAGGAAGGGCAGCCAACATAAAACTCTGCCAAACTACCTGTACGGATCAGTGAGGGCTCATTCACTTTGAAGGGATGTGCCAAGAAGTGAACAACAGCTGATTACATTATCCACAAATTTACATCAACATCATGTTTTTAATACAAGATTAACATATACATATCTTGTTTTTCTGTGTTTTAAGAACATTTCGGAAGACAGAGTAATAGTTATCTTTCTCTTTCAGTGATTTTTCATGTTGTCTTACTTCTTCACCAATATTATCAATAAAACTGCTGTCTGTAAAGATATGCTGTGAAAATACGCTTAGTTAAATTTTGTTTTGTCTTTGCTGACTGGCTGCTTGAGGGAAAATGGATTAAAACAGATCTAGTGCTAAAGTTTTTGTATTTTGATACGCAATGAGGGCTCTTAAATCAGAAGGTCGGGAACAGGTCTCTTGGATTTACTGATTTTGTCCCTGGTTCACATTTTGGAGAAGTTCAAAGAAAGAGTGCTGGATTAAAGAAAGCCCTCTAAAGGAGTCCATAAAGTAGATTTTTTTTATTGCCATGAATAAAAACCATGAAGACTTTGGTGTAGACTTTATGCATTTACATTTTACTCTGTAGAGAACTATAAAAAATGTTTAAATGATGTTTAAATAAAAAAAACTGTTTTCTTAGAGACCACAGGCCCACACATCATGCACGTTACTGGGATAGTTACTGCACATACTACGTGCACTGCATGTAATTTAGGCATCAACAGTAAACACATTGGTTTTAAAAAAATTAAGTTAAATTACTTGTTAGTTTTACAGGCAGCTCTTTGCTAGCAGACTTCACATTAGCTGAATCTGGGTTTAGGCCAACATAAATGGAGTGAGAATGGAATAAGATGAATGGAGTGTTTGGCCATGTCATCTTCTCCTTTCGGCTTTTCAGCGAATCAGCTTCCTCCATCTAACCCTGTCTTCTACATAGTCTACTCTAACACCAGCTACATTAATGTCTTCAAACACTGCATCCACAAACCTCCTCTTTGGTCTTTCTTGACCTCTTGCTTAACAACTCTAGACTGAACCCTTCTACCAATATATTCACTGTCTCTCCTCTGGACATGACCAAACCATCTCAGTCGGTCCTCTCCATTACACTAGATGGTTGATCCTGATACTTCATTCAAATCTTCCACCTTCTTTATCTCTTCTCCCTGTGACCTCACTCTTCCACTTGGATTTCTCTCATTCAGGTACATGCACTCCGTCTTGCTGTGGCTATCATTCATCACCTTTCCAGGGCAAACCTCCACCTCTCTAGCTTCTCCTCCACCTGTTCCCTGCTTTCACCATAAATCACAATATTGTCAGAAAACAACACAGACCATGGTGCTTCCTGTCTAACCTCATCTGTCAGCCTGTCCATCATCATTGCAAACAGCAAGAGGCTCAGAGCTTATCCCTGATGTAATCTCATCTCACCACTGTCTTACATGTCCTCATACATGTCCTGCACGTCTCTAACATAGTTCTCTGTCACTCCAGACTTCCTCATACATCAGCACAGTTCCTCTCTGTGTATCCTGTCATGAGCTTTCTCCAGATCTACAGACACAGTGTAACTCTCTCTGACCTTCTCTGTACTTCTCTATCAACATCCTCAAAGCAAATATTGCATCTGTAGTGCTCTTTCTTGGAATGAAACCATACTGCTGTTCACAAATGTTCACTTCTGCTTTTAGTCTAGCTTCAACTACTCTTTCCCATAGCTCCTTTGTATGGCTCATCTGCTTTATTCCTCTGTAGTTGCCACAACTCTGCACATCTCCCTTATTCTTAATAACGGGCACCATCACATTTCTCCATTCCTCAGGCATCTTCTCACGACCTAAGATCCTGTTGAAAGCCAAGTCAAAAACTCCACTGCCATCTGTTCTAGAACACTTCCATACTTCCACAAGTATATCATCAGGACCAAGTGCCTCTCTTCATCCTCTTCAATGCCCCTCACTTCATTAGTCTTTGTTACTTCCTGCTCCACAAGAGTCACCTCTTCTATTCTTTGTTCTCTCTCATTTTCTTCATTCATTGTCTGATTAAATCTGCACCATCCTAGAGAAAGGCAAACTTTTCAGGTTCAGTAACAACAAAACAAACTACACTAGGGAGTTTTAGATAAAGCAAAAAAGGCTCCTGGACTGTCTGCTTTTCAGATGCAGCACATGTAAAGGCCCTTGAGTTCACTGCATGAAAAATGACTCTGCTACTGCTAAAAATGTCTTACTGAGCTACAGATAGAGGCTTGAAGCCACAGTTGGAAGTGTAACATGTGCCTCTGCTGCATTTGACTACAACCATCCCATATTTGCACCCTTGGGAACTTTTCATGCAAAAAAAAAGGCCCTCACATTGTTGCCTTAATAATAGCACCTGTTAAAGAAGCATTTCCTAACTGTACAACACAGACCCTTGAGCTACAGTCAAGTCACTGTGTAAGCAATGTTTGTCAATAAAATGGTTGTGGAATTGTTTTTGTGGCAGTTTACAAAGTATTTAGAAATAAATTATGTAAAAACACTATATGTTCAGAATATCTATGATTGCCTTCAAGTACATTTTTTGAGGTCTTAGAGGCATTTTTTAATTGCCTTCCTTGTTTCCAGTTTTGTCTCCCTCGTGCATGCCAGTCTGTACTTTGGCCTGTTTCTTTGTGTGTGTCCTGCTTTTGTGGTTTCCAGCTCCCTATAAATCATCCTGCACGCCTTAGTGTCCTCATCTCAGTATCCTAAGACATTAATCACAGCCTCCTAGACACTTTTGACTGGCTTGTTGCATTCAGGTATCCACAGGTGGCTTTTAAAAAACGTCAAGACATTATAATCCTTGCCAGCCTGTTACCCATGCACAGAAACAATCACGTTGGGCTTATGTTTATTGCACAATAGCAAAAAACCCGGGTCAGTTATGTCAATGTTGTCTGACTACATTGCTGAGGATTAAAAATGACAACTTCACAGGAATGTTTTGTTCACCTGGCCTCAGTGATGTTTTTAGAAATCTATTAGTATTCAGTCTCTTAAATGGAAAAAAAAACCTTTAATGTTTTCATATCAATCTACATGGTCAATAAAAGTCTAACAATTTCACAGATCTACATATACACATTTTTAGGCAGGTGTGAAAAGATGCTATAAGCTAAGATTTATTTAAAAACTGAAAGGTTAATTTTTAGTTTTCACCCATCAGCAAAATCCATTGATTAAACACAAGAGGAATTGAAATCAAATTAATTGTTGTTGAGGTCATGGTTTGCCTTCACACAGCATCAGTTCTGATGAGTACACTTCATCACAGTTTTTTTTTAAGAAGCTTGGCTGGTAGTTTGTCCCAAACATCTAGGAGAACTAATGGGAGATCTTCTGTGGATGTAGGCTCTTATCCTTTTTTGTTTGCATGTAATTCCAGATACACTTGATAATTTCAAAATCAGGGCTCTGTGGAAGCTTTCATTTCCAGTACTTCCTGTTCTTCGCAACGCTGAAGACAGTTCTTAATGACTTTGGCTGTATGTTTGGGATCATTGTGCTGGTTTGAAATTAATCTGGGGCCAATCAATCCCTTATGGTATTGCATGATTAGTATGCATCTGCCTGTATTTCTCAACATTGAGAACACCATTAATCCTGCCAAAATCTCTAAGTTAATATGTGGGAATGCAACCACAAACCTTGAAGAAACAGCCACCACTCTTCACTGTTGCCTGCAGACACTATTGTAACTCTCTCTATTCCTGTAACAAACAAACTTTCTTCTGCTACAGCCAAATATTTAAAATTTGGACTCATCAGTCCAACGCACCAGCTGTTATTTGTGTGCACCACAGGCTTCCTGGACTCACTTCCAGTCATAGATTTGTCTTTTTGTCTTTTCTATTAAGACCACTTCTAGCTAGATTTCTCTGGGTGGTGTGTTTGGGTTGTTCACACTGCTAATTCTGAGCTGATGGCACTGCCATCTTTCCATTTTGAATGGTATTAAGCTTTATGTGTTTCTTTGGCCGACCATTGCATCTATGAGTCTCAATGTTGCCCATTTCTTTGTGCTTCATCAAAAGAGCTTGACACCCCAGTCTGCCATGAAATCTTTCTGATGCAGTAGAACTATCCTGTGTCTTCTTGCTGTGCTCAGTCTTGCTATGATATAAAACTGTCTTCTTCAACCTCACCTTGGAAGCAGAGTCTGGCTGTTCCTCACCAAGTTTAACCTCCCACCACAGCTGCTTCTATTCACTTCATGACTGGGTTTCAACCTAAGTGTAAAATTGATGATCACTAGCATAATATCATCCAATCAAACAAACACACTCAAACACAATAAGAAGGACCAGATAATAATAATATTAATAATTGTTATTATTATTATTTCTGAGGCCTTTTGATTACCTTTAAACATGACAGAAGCCACTGATTTTTTCAACTGTTCCACTGATAGCCTGTAAAACAGGGAATGAATTACCATTCAAAACTTGTAATAACATTTTGCATGAACTCTGACATTGTCAGAGGACTTATAGACTCAGTTGAAACAGTGTAAACTTGTTTTTCTTTTACATTTGAGGTATGGACTACATGTGTACAGGGGTGTTTGCGTGCAGAAAGGTTTTTAAGTGCATGTCGGATGATTGTTGGGGGGCCTGTGGGGCAATATAGAGTGACTGACCTCCACACAGATGGTATTACACATCGATGAGGCTGTCCATCTGATCATTAACCCTCGCTGCATAGTCACACCAACATGTGTGTGTTTGTGTGACCCTTTCTCATACTTTCAGCTTGTTTTCTAACTCTGTTTTTGCTACTGTATTTCATTTAACACTATTGATTTCTCCCTGAACCTCCTCCTCAAGGTCTCTTCCAGCAGGACTCTGATCAGACCTTTATTGATGTGAACTTGTTGTGCTCCTGTTTTTTACAGTGAACATGGACCAGAAAAAAAATAACAGATCAAGAAAATTAGACATTTCTCCCTTGTTTTTTGTTAGTTTTTTTTTAAACACAGAGAGAAGTGTCAGTGCTGGTAAAAGTTTCTTGTAAAAATTATGTGGAGAAGTCATTCTTAATAATCCATCAGTGACATTTTATTAGGTGGTAAATATTATTTCACCGTAGCGGAAATCCTTTTCTCTGAAAGAACACAGTAAAACTTTAATTGGCCCCGCTCAGCTTTAGGCTAAGCCTCTTAGGGGCCTAATTTAAGTGCTGTCATTTGTGTTCACTCACAGTGTGTATCAGATTGAAAAGTTCAATTTGTGTTCCTGTGCAGGTAAGCAGATTAGAAGAAATGGAAACCAGAAGGTTAAGAAGGAAAAAGGGAAGATTTGAAGAACAAGAAAAAGCACAAAAGTACTGTTGATTATTTATTCTTAAGGTCATAAGGATGTAGATCCTGCTGATGTGGAGAGAAGAAAGTTTAAACATGTCCTGCATTATTATAACAAACGTTTGTCCAAATCATTTTTAATGACCTATAAAAGTATTTATAAAGCAAAGCAGGATCAAAACCATTAATCCACACAGAATAGAAAACAGAAAAAAAGAAAGAAAACTGATAAGCATTTACCAAGCTTAAAAAACAGAATAAAACAAAATGAAGAAAACTTCAATTATATAAAAGTAACGCAAAAAATATTAGATCTTAAGATATTAAGATGCGCTGTGATCTGGAGAACAGAAAAAAAAACAATCATTAATTTAAAGTGAAGCCACAAAAATGCAAGAAAAGAATGACCAAAAGATGCAGAAACATGAAGTTAAAGCTTAAAGTCTCACTGCAATTATCTAGTATTGTAAAATAATTCCCAGTAATCTTAAAATATTATAATTATGCAATTTTTGGCAAAAAAAAAAAAAAAAAACGGTGTTGCTTCTAGGAGGTAGGTTCTGCAGAGCGACAGTAATTCATTAGAAATCAGTTCCCATCATGCGTTTGTTTACATGCTTCCCTGCTAGCTTGGAGCACCTCATAACCCCAACATAACATTAAGTGGTGCAACAAAAATGACAAGAAATACCGGAAAACAGATGCCAGCTCAGATGAAGAAAACAAAGACGTTAATGGATCGATCTGTTTGTCTGCCAGCTGACGCATCAGAATGGAATGGAGAATGGAGCATGTTGCCTCCTGATTGTAGCTTGTAATGACTCCCTTGATTTAAGTAAAAAATACTCAGAAACTCAGTTTTTATCCTAATTTTCCTTATATATGTCTTCCATCATAAAAAAGAACAAGAACATATTAAAACAGCAAAAACACAATTTTCATTAGAGTGGATCTGTCTCAGTTATGCTGAGATGTTATGAAACCAGTAGGACTGCTTTCTTTTCTTGAAACTTTGAAACTGAATTGAGCATAAAATCAGCTGTTGACTCACTTTTGCATGATTTGTTTCAAGATCAGTCTCTCTCATAGGAATTCATTACAATACATGCAGAAAAGATTCAGTAGGGCTATTCATTTTTGCAAAGTTAACCCAAAACATAATAATAATTATAATCCAACAGGAAAAAAAAATCTAAGAGCAAATTTTAAAATATTAGCACGTCTCTCAGATACATTCCTTGAGAAAGTCAATGTTAGTTAGCTTTAAGAGAATAATATCAAGAAAATATGTCATTTTTATAAGTGACACAAACATTACTTAAGTAATAACTTGTATCATCAGTACAACTTGCAAAGATAAAGACCGTTTGTTGACGCATTTGTGGCCAGTGTGTGTGATATCCCGAACAAGAAAAACTGAACTGAGCCTTACATGAGTTTTTTTTTATCTGACTCCTTATCAAGTTGTAGTCTCAAAGGGTCAAAAGAAAGCGTTTGCTGATGTCACCCGTTTACGGTAAAGCTCAAAGTAAACTTGCTGATAGGCGGTGTGTGTGTGTGTGTGTTCGTGTGTGCGTGAGTGCCTCACCAGCAGAATGTTTATTTGTTTTATCTTAGCTGGGCTCCCTATTGGAAGCTGCATTGAAAGTCTGCTGCCTCCCTGGTGGCACAGAAGCAACGTTCATTTGTTTATCATTTGACAGCTGTTCAGTCAACATGACCCGATTAAATAACTGTTGGCATTTTGGCAGTTGTGCATGCAGAGGGAATGATGTGTGAGCATGTGTGGGTTTTTTTTTTAAAGAGGGCAATTAGTAGCTTGTTGCAAAACCACTGTCAGAGGGTGGGCATGTTTGTGTTTGTTTGTTTGTTGTGTTATACACAGTCGGTGTTACTGACTGAGTTGAGAAAAACCACTAGCTTCTGGACTTTACTGATTAAAGACCTTCTAATTTGACCTAAAGAAGCCCACTTGGACAGCAAACTTGTTTATTTGAGTTTTTAGGCCTTGATTTACCTCACAGACAACAAAACAAATCTCTGTTATAGTATTAGCACTCTCCTTTAAGCTGTTTTAGCTGCTCTCTTCAAATGTTTTATGAAAAACTTTTTTTCAAAAACTTTTACTCTGGACTCTTTTTAATTTAAAACAAATCCTAAATGCTACGAAGACGATAGGCACCAACTCAAACTAACATGATATTAATTCATTATTATTTTTTAAGACGTTTCCTCAAATAGAATGAACAATGGTTAAACTGAGTATTTTTAATAAACAATTATCAATTACTGAGTACAAAGTATTGTTATTGAATAAAATCCATCATAATAAATTAAACCTAAATATTAGTTTTGCAAGCCCTGCAAAAGGTTGGTGACCTGTCCACTTTATACCCCTTCTTTGCCTGACTATAGCCAGGACAGACTCCAGCAGCTCTGTGACCCCAAACGGGATATAGCAGGTTAAATAAAAGTTATAATTTGCATTGAAAAAACAATAACTGCTGGTGCTTTTTTTTTTTTTTTGCTTTTAATTTAAAAAAAATAAAAACATATTACACAACATGCTTTATTTTTTTCTCATATGGTAACAAGCCAAATAGTAAAGATTATTATATAGTATAGATTATTTTTTTGTTGTTTGTATCTTGTCTTTAAACATGTTTTACTAAGACTTTAATGTTAACAACAAAATAGAGCAAACCCTGCAATTCTAGCAGAGCATGTGGAAGTTTACCAGGACATACAAACTCTGAGGGTTTCCTCCATCCTGTTCTTATTTTCCAGGTCTCAGTCTATACTGTTATCAGCACAATCAGTTCTCATGTTCACTCTCAGATCATTTGTATTCATAAAGGTAGATAATAGATGATAGGAAAAAATGATTGCAACTAATTAACTTATTTAAAAAAAACTGAAAAAATTCCCCAAAAATGAAATAAAGTGAATGAATTAAAAAAACGTAACAAAAATATGAAAGAAATAAGTATAATAGTTAAATATTGTGTTTGAATGAAAATTACATTAATTCATGGATCAAAAAACCTAAAGTGCTACCAGGTGCAGGAGTAGTGAGGTCAGTGAGGTGAGTAGATGGTTCACATTTGTATTCCTCTTATTATTATTTCTTTGGCTTTTTTCAATATCTAACTTCAAGTTGCATGTAGGTGTGAACATGCAGTGCTGTATGAAACTCTGATGGGCAGTTGACCTGAGGAACGACAGATTTATAAGGATGGAAAAGTACAATTTTTTTCCAATCTTTGCAAGAATGTATGCGTGCAATGTGTTGAAGCAATAGCTTCAACAAAGGGTAACTATGCATTTCCTGTAGTTTCTTTCAAACTGTGCTAAACTTTTAACCTTAACAGACATTTTGTCCAAAGCTGTTTAGGATCACACAACCATCTCCTGTGGAGTGAAGGTGGAAAGTTTCAGGTTCATCATAGGGCCACAGACAGCGAACGCACATGTTTTCAGAGTGCAAGCAAAACCAGCTTAAAAGTCTGTTTTTATGTTTTTATAACCACCACATACATCACCGTGTAGCAGTTGTACTGATTATCAGATGTGTCAGTGGCACTTTACAAAATGAAAAACTGACAATCATTTTCGAAAAGCCCACTTGCTTGAACATGAACCTGCAGTGATGGATTGAACAGGTAAATCAAGCTCAAAGACCACATAATGAAGTCTTGCATCTCATGTGGGATTTATCATTAAGACAGGCAAATAAAACACCCCCACCATGCTGGCACCCATTAAATGTTCACACTGTGCAACTATGTTTTCCTGTCTTGAAAACTAAAAGACAGATTCAAATGTAACAACTTGCAATCCAACGTGGAGCATAAAGTTTGACTTATCTACTCGACAGCAATGTGTTTAAAAAAAGCCAAACTCGTTCAAAACATGAAAGCTGATACCGGCTCTAAGCTCCACAGCAACGTTTCCTTTTCTGAATTTGTTCAAATTTGCCTAAAAGTCTTGATTTGTCAAGACTTATTGTTACTAAAAACCCAAACCAGGTCACGTGTGCTGTGCTCCTATGCACAGAGACTGAAATCCAAACTGTTTATGGACACTGAAAAAAAGTAGCAGAATGAAATAAAACTTCAAGTTGAATATCAAAAAAGATTCATAAATTAGCATTTTTGAAAAGTTTAAATTAAATGTACAAATGCAGTCAATTGTTTGTTTAAATCAATATGCAAATGCATTCAATTTGCTAAAGCTTTTTTGTAAAAACTGCATTTATAAAGAATTTCAAAAAGCTTTTTGATTTATTCATAGAAAAGTGATTATTTTTGTTAATTCATTGAGCAGTTTTATCCCAAACTGGAAACGAAAAATATTTGTTATAAGAATAAGTGGAAAAAAAAGTTCATGTGTCCTGCTACTGATTCAGATTTGTCAGTGATAATGGAATCCCGAAACCATTGAAAGCAGGAAAAAAAGCTAATCTAGATTGAGTTTTTTAATTTCATTTTTAATTTTATTTAATTAATGCTAGATGAATTTAGAGAGCCTCCAGGATAAAAGCTGCAACATTTTTAAATAAAAAAACAAGTTCATGTGACCTATTAAGAAAAACTATTATGGAACCATTCTGGTGTTTTCTCAGATACACGAGGACATTTCTGCATTTATAAGAATTTAGATTATCCTCTGTATCAGCCCACACCATTCTCCCAGACAAGCATCTAGGTTCAGGTGGTAGAATATGTGGACAAAACCTTTGCTTTGCTTACAAAATCCCCTTTTTATGTGGACAAGTCTCCCATGACAGTCTTCTGCAAATCCTGCATTGGGTGCACAGCTACTTTTTAAAAAAATATGCTGGAATGGAAACCTTTGCATTGTAATGGACAAAAAAATAAAGTAGTCAAGATGTGCAGTAAAATTCTGGGTGGGCTGCGAAGCATTTCTGACTTGTTTAGCAGACCGATGGAGACGATAAAAGCATTTGGATTAATGCTAGAATTCCAGAGTCTTCTTTTTGGAGCTAAGTTATTGTTTTTTTCTTGCACTATAGCTGCAGATATGTGCTGCCATGTAACTGGACAAACAAACCTGACTTTACTGATTCTCCTCCTTCCTTGCATGAGTATCTCCCAAAACGAACAAACACCTGATAAACACAAGTCTGTTTCAGCAGGAGTTTGTACCAAAGTTACCTACAGCAAGTTTAAAGAGAACCCAAGGAGAAAGTAGTTGCTAATTTGCATATTTTCTTTCAGTTTTTGGTACTCACCTTGCTATCACATACTTTTTTAACAACCAGTAAACACTTGATAAACTGTGTTTGTTTCATTTGTTTTATTGTGTGTTTAGTTACAGATTTGCAGAACACACTAGATTGGTTGCCTTATGGTAGAAAGGTCTGGTCTGAAACTGGGCGCTTGTGAGCTCATACCAATGACTGACTCATACCAAAGACTCTAAGAATGGGATCCAATGTATCTCTGCTTGACACTCAGCATTAAAGGATTGGATTGGGGGTTAAACCACCAAATGCTTCCTGGGCACGGCTGTGTCTGCATCTCACACCTACCCCAGTGGATGGATTAAATGCGGAGAACAAATTTCACATACCTAGGTGCATGACAGCTAATGGGATTTTAACTTTTAACAATTATAAACAAATAAAAAGAATATCATTAGTCTTTTTCTAATGACGTCTATTGTATTTTTCCTTTGCTTCGGGACCTTGATGGGAATGTTCATCACTGCTTAGTCTAATATTTCCTAGATGTCTGCAATAATAAGTGTTCTTCAAGTTGTCTCTCCAAAGTCATACTGAGCACATTGACTATAAAAGGATTGGTGTCACGCAGTGTGCACATGCTTGTTGTTGACTTCCATCCAAGGTCTTTGCTAGAACAAACTTTGATGTGTTTGTCCCATCTGCCTCTTCTGACATAAATTAGACAGTGCCGTTTTGTTTGACATTTACACAAATGTTGGACCTGAAGCCTTTGAAGAACAGTCAGAACACACAAAAGCACTGCCAAGTGTTATAACCATCAGAAGTTGCTTTATCTTTGATTTCTCAATCACCATCTTTACATAGGAGAGCTGCCAAGTGTCATTAACCTGAAATGTGTGGAGATGAACTCAAAACAAGTGTCTTGTGTTGGTCTTACAGGTACGCAATGTGGTAAGGGGGTTTTAAAAGTTCATAAAAAGCAAATGGAGATTGACAGAGAGAAACATATACATGAGGAATCAACAGATAGGAGCACTACATCTATTTAGGTTTTGGGAGATGCACATCTTCTAGATTTGGTGAAATAAAAAAGTAGGAAAATATTCACATTTTAAATAAAAAACCATGACTGTCAGACAGCTTTATGTTTGACTTTTCAAATTCCAAATGCCTTCCATCAGCTTCAAATTCTTGTTAATGTGGGCAATAAGACTTTTACAGTCAGTCGGTAAAAATAATTCACTGAGAAAAAATAAAGAATTCTTTCTTGTGCAGACTTCAAAACAAAAAGAAAAATAAACAGTGGACTGCTAGTTCAAAAATAAGTTTACAGGGCCTATTAGGTGAAGTCAACAACATTAAATACCCATTGGGACTTAAACATTTATTACATGTCTGACTGGAGCCTTTTCCGCATGGTAGTAAATAAGGTAATAACATGTAGCATAGTTATGTTGCTTCAAATGAGCCAGCAGGGGTTTATCCTGCTGAGTGAGTTGTTGACTGATATTCTGCTGGTACAGACCATCAGTGAAAAGCACATGTGGTGTTGGTATGCATGTGAAAAACGTTTTTGTTTTGTTTTTTCACACAAACTGATGGAGCAGTTAGAACTGTAAGGTGCCTTTTCCTTCAAATGTATATAAAGGAGAAAAAAATGAAGGTCTCACAAAAATAACATAAATGAATAAAAGCTTAGCTACTTAACAATTTTTCATTTGATTCTAAATAAATATTCCATGTGCATGGTTTTCGTCACCTATGTTAGCAAAAATAAATTCAGTTACAATTGTAAAGTCTTAACAGTTTCTTTCTGTTTAGTTCTTTCAGTTCTCTTTTTTGACTTGTTTTGATATTTTCTTTTTATGAGAATCATCTTGACTGGGATCTGGACCTTTAAAGGGTGAATTAAAAGGAGTTGAAAAATACAAAAGGGGGGTTGTTCAAAAATGTAATATCTAGATTAAATTTTAGACTGAAAAAATAGCATAAAAAAGTTTTTAAAAAATGATAAGATTATTTCTGAAATTAGTCATCACAGTAAATCAGTAAATGGCATGTTTTTATTATTGATGTTTTAAACAAAAAGCTTCTGGAAAACTTTATTTATCTATGATTTTATACTTTGTTGTTTATTTTGCCTGTATGAATTAAACATTGTTTTCAATCTCAGAATAGTCTGAATTGATGTACTTTAGATGGTCAAGCATCTACACACTTACCACCACCTAGTGGCACTCAAAGAAAACAGCACACAGACACAGAAACTAGTAATAGTTTGAAATAAGTTGCTGTTAAATTTGATTTTACAATTTAGCACCACCTAGTGGTAGGTGAAATAACACACAAGACAATTCGACGTGATGAAATCTTGTAGTATTGCTTTCAACTTTTAAAAAGGGTGTGTTTTTTTCAAATTTTATGTGTATTTTGTTCAAGTTACTTATTTATTTTTGTGATTTTGGTTCTCATTTTCTTAAGAACTACAAACAGGCTGGGCACTAACCTCATCAGCTCATGAAACTATAAGATGACATGCAATTAAAAGAGGAAAAGTCACAATGTTAATGTTGTGGTCACGGTCTGTGTCGGTTTTGTTTATGTGCTTGTCACAATATCATCAGTCTGTTTTGTTCTACCTACTTACTTACTTTTTCCTCAAACATTACAGAGCAAAACATTGGGGCAGTTTTAGTTCGGCTATATGCTGTTGGGTAAATTCCTTTTTAAGAGTAATTGATGATTTTACTTCAGCTACCGGATCGAATTGTAATTAAATTACTTTACTCATTCCCCAATTTTAAAAGTAAATATCTACTCATTAACCTACTTCTTTTCATTCAAATTCAAATTCTCAAGAGAATAAAGCTAGCACAAACAAGATCCCCTTGTAAAATCTACAAACTGGTAAATACTTATATAGCCCTTTACTACCATTCATTTGGCACAATGTGCTTTACAGGCACAATCCTATTCACACACTGATGGCAGCTCTGCTGGCAAAGCTTTGCTTAAACGACCAAAAACAACTTTGAATGTCTTCCAGTGGTCTTTCCAGGATTTTGTGAAAACAACAATATCCCCAAGTAAACTTCAAAATTGGCCGGCCACCCCTGAAGAACTAAGTGCATAAAGTGTTGAAATGTGGCAGGGGCATTCTTTAAAAAAAAAAAAAAAAGGCAACACTGTATATGATGATCTGTAGTTTCAAAAGCAGATTTCAGAAGCACGAGAGGTTAATGGAACTTTTAGCAAGTCCAGTTTTGTGACAAATCGAGGTGACCCAACTCTGTCCACACAGTCTGCCATACAGGATAAAGGTTATGAATCAGTTTTTGTCACG